>PKRV01003243.1:140600-512159 GCA_003709505.1 Hyphantria cunea | reverse complement strand
GGCGCAAGCCAAGCTGCCGCACCTGCCCGCGCCCTCCTAGCGCCCGCCCGAGCCGCGCCGACTCGCCAAGGTACCACATCACTACCTTACTTATTTACTCTCTGCCTCAGTGATCTGGTGGTTAGCTGATGATGGATACTGGTCCATAAGTTTTGGTTTTGTATCCAGAGGCCTGATCTCTCCTTTGATGACAGATAACTGTTGCATTGGATTATAAGAGTAACTCACATAATTGTGTGCTATAATATCACCCGCATAGTTGATTAATCTCCGTTGAGACTGGTCACCATGACCGACAATGGCTAGTTCATTATCATAATTTAGTATCATTATCAGCCACAGTTTTTTATAGTTCACTGCTGGACATAGGTCTCTCCCTATGAGATATAGTCCTGCTGGATATAGTCAGCGTTGGTATACGATTTTATACATTGCCAGGTTGCTCTTTTAGGTCACCTGAACACTTAACCCTAAGCATTGAGTAATGGAGGCCCTTCAATAACCCACAATAGGGTTGATGACACCTTAACCGAATTATTTACTTCTTATCATCTGTCAAAACGATAACTTTGTATGAAAAATGTACTAAATACAAACTTGTGACGTCACTGTTTTAGACTACTCAACTGAGCAATATCTTTCAATAGTTATTTAAATTTGTAATGGTAATAAAATGCTGCAATAATATGTGATATTTGGAGATAGAGTAATGAACCCAATTGTTGGGGCCAAAGTGGATAGTGGATAGGTTAAGTGGCAGAGAAGTGAGGTGCGTGTGTGTGGCAGGTCTCGTCGCTGGAGGCGGGGCGGCGCGGCGGGGGCCGGCTGGAGCTGGAGCGGCGCTCGCTGGACCTGGAGCGCGAGCTGCGCCCCGACCGCGCCTCCGACCACTCGCTCGACGAGCGCGACCGCGTCTGAGACCCGCTCCTACCGACCCCACTATTGATCTCACTAAACTCTAAGACTAGGTCCGACCGTGTGGTGCAATCGTGACTGTGTGACGGTGTGTCGGTGTTAGTGCCTGTAAGTCGAGTCCGACTGCGAGTCCGAGCGCGAGCCGCCGAGCGCCAGCTCGCACTGTTAGAGCGGTGCGACTCGACCCTCGAGGCTATAGTGTAAGCGAACTCGTGTGACTAAAATAATTTAACATTTTTCTACAGAATCGATCGTCATTTTTTTATGTTAAAATAATTCGATTTAAGTTAACTTTTGTGTAATTAGTTAATTTCTCAAGTGATATATTGAAGCTGTACTCGTAACGAAATGGTGACCTTATAATCGGAATTCTTAAAGGATATAAGGGTAGTTAGTTACATGGCCTTTGAACCTAGGTTAAGGAGCTGAGCTGCGCGAGATTTGTTTGTCGAATTAGCGTAGTGAATGTTGTGATTTGTTCATATGGTTTTACATGATTTGTAAAGCGCTTATGTACTCGTACCGGTAGACATAAATAATTATTGTATCTCGGGCCATACACGTGGACAGTTACATTGTGGTGTAGCGAATATTAAGTACATTTTACGGCATTTTTATTTTACTACATGTATCGAATGTATACGATATATTATTATTTTTGCTGTCGGAGATTGTCAAACATATCATTATGTCAGCTTCGTCAGTCGGATCGGGGTGAAGTCATCGCTGTATATAACATAAAGACAGTCCCTCAAATAAGAGTTTGAGTTTAGAAAATTATCTTTGTGATAACTTACCTATTCGATAACTGATTGCAAAAGAAAACCCTTATTTTTAAGAAATGAAATTAAAATTAGATCAATTCTTACAAATAAGTCGTAATTTCGACTTAATATGGCGAATATTTGCCCCGATGCGTGACGTCATAATGCTGGTCACACAACCGAACTATTAAATGAAATATTAAGACATTTCAGTTTGTGTATCATTTGTATTATGGTGAAATATGTAACCGCTGTGGTTGTATCAAGTGTCAGAACAGTCGTGTAATTGTGACTGTTTTCTTGCCCTATCTGTGTGGTGACGGATTGAGAATACAGAGTGTGACCACCTGAGGATGTCGTAAGAACCGACTAAAGGACAAACTACGCAAGGCAACTGCAAAGAGAAGTAAAACCAGAAATAAGGTACTGGGTACCAACAAGTTTGGGCAGCGAGGTACAGTAGGACAAAACTTCCTTTTTAAAGAGAAGCCTATGTCCAGCAGTAGGCAGTTAGTCTCTTGATGATGATGTGATGAATATTACACGACATGGTATTTTTTTTTATGTAGCTACATGTTTAGTGTTGCAATATAAATGTATTTGATACAAAAGACCGAACGCTCTATGTAACTAGTGCAATATGTTTGACATAAAATCGTTTTAATTTTGTCTTCCTGTTATTACGTTTGTAACAATTTATAAAGGGCCTACGACATTTTTTTTTTATTCGTTTAACATGCATTCTATTTTCGATTTAGTTTGTAGATTTCTTAGATGCATATGATATGTGTATTAGAAAAATATTATGGCTTACGAATGAAATGTATTATTTCGATTTTGCGGGATTGTAATCGAAGCAAGCACTTATGTAACTTTGTATATATAAACTAGAATTGTATGTGTACATACAATGTCTTTGATACGAGATATTATTTTTTGATGCCAGCCTGTTTATTAAGTACGGTATGTTCCTCAGAGTTTTATAAAACAAACTTTTAATTGGAAACATTACAAAGGTCGATTTTCCCCCTGAAGCTGAAGCCAATACGAGTTCCGTACGTGCTTGCTTACCCGAATGTATTTTATCATTTGACCCTATATAACTATACTCAATATCGCATTTTTATTCCGATAGTTGTGTTTTAAGTTAACTGCCGTTTTCTAATAATTATGCTCAATAATAGTTTAATATCTTTAGTATTCTGGATTGTCTTATTTAGGCATTAATAAATTGTGTTTATCCGACGTGACGATACATTTATTGTTGTAAATGTCTCCGTACACCAGCACCTTGTTTGACCCCTTAGCGGTCGATAGCACAACTGCTAGTGTACGGAGGCCAGTAGATAGTGATACCAAAACATGATATTGAATGTTAGGTTGTCGAGTTATTGAGTTCGTTCGTGTTAGCTTATGTCGAATTGTGTCAAATATCGTAGCGTGTATTGTTTTGTTCTAATCACAATTTGTGTATCATCACGACTATTACATAGCATATTAAGGTATTTAGTCAATTATTGTATAGCTTTTTTTTTAACTATGGAAACGTAGGGCTGAGAGTCAGTACGTTCAGCCTATCCTGTCTTGTTAGCTGTTCGTTTCGTGTTTCTAACTCCCCCCTCATTGGCGTTGACTCTCTTGCTAAACTTGGCATCGATCAGTATTAATCATTACTTTCATCTCTCGACTCTGCAACGGAACTGCCAAGTACATATAGTTAGATATAATTTGCTATAATTCGATTGTAGCTGAAATTCTAGTTACTACATTAAAAGCTTTCGTTGGAACGCATTTTCTCTTAAATCTAGCTATTATTTTTGTGAAAATATTTTTGTTCTCATTTTATATGTAAAAGCTGGTGTTTCACCTCTTGAAACTCGTAACTACAATGTGAATATAAAATAAATGAGTTATATAAATAAACTGTTGTGTTCATTTGTTATTTTGCCTTCATAGAGATAATATAAGACAGGGTCGTGGTGGTCTGTGTCGCTGAATGGCTTCACCACAATCATGGATTTTGATTTCGGTAACATAGAATTACTCGCCAAATATAAAAATTTGGCGGTCACTCATTCAAAAGTTATATGTAATTCTACGTTCATATAATCTGTTTTTCGCTAGATTGCAAAAATTGAAATCATTACATCTTCAAAAAAAGTCCACGGTGCTGACCAAGGCACTTTCAGTTGGAGAGGAAGAACGAGTATTATATTTTTACCTTTTCTTATAAATAAATGTTTTCCGACATCCAACACACAACACTATCTAGTCCCAAACTGAACAGTTCTTGTATTATGGTTATTAGACAACTGATATAAATTAATTTTTTTGGTTAATACATGTTATACATAGAACACACCCGAGCTCTAAAACAAATATTTGCAAACATTTGGCCCGAACCGCGAATTTAACCCGAGATCTCATACACAGCAATACGTACGCTACCACTGCGCAACTTGGGCAGTCGATATTCCTTCTAAACGAGGAGAATCTATCGGGAAGCGGCTCTTATCTCCCAGAAGGTTCTACGTTCCTTACCTTAGAAGTGTATAATTGATTAGATCAATACGAGGACTAGATGCGCGATACAGGATCAGTATATAAATAAATAAATAAATATTTTCGGATATTTTAACATACAACGCCATCTAGTCCCAAACTAAGCAGAGCTTATACTATGGGTACTAGACAACTGATATTATTACACATATATATGTATATATATATATATATATACTTTGTTTTTGTAAATACATACATATTATACATAAAAAACACCCAAACTCCGAACAAATATTTGCATATCATTCAAACATTTGGTCCGACCCAGGATTCGAACCGGAGACCTCATGAACAGCAGTCGCGTACGCTGCCACTGCGCCACCGAGGCAGTCTCCTCCGTATTTTTACTCCGTAGTTCGGAGTGTCTTTGTTAGATGGTACTGAGGTTTTTTTGTTTCATTGAATGTGAAAGACGTAACATTTCTTTTATTTGCCTACGTCGTCTATTGAAACCCGAGGATTAACTATAATACAAAATGAACCAGCTAAGTACGTGTGCCGGCCACGCATAGCATAGGGTTCCGTAGTTACCCATAATGTTTAGTTTAGTAGGCGGGGTTGGTGTTTATTACAATGAGTAATGTTTATTTACTAGTACGTTATTTTTATGAGAAGTTTCTCAAGTGAAGAACATTTTAAAAGTTAGGACTCTATAATACCTGAAGTAACTAAGTTATTAATAGATACCATAGACTACAAAACATCAAGCAAAGATCATGAGATACATGAAGTTATAGTATCCTAGTTTATTCATTAAAATCGGTCCAGCACCTAATCGTGCACTATTGTGGAACATAAAAACATACAAAGCCTGTCGATACGATGACACTTTCCTTTGGTTTCAGCGTTGTCGGATAAACAATTGATGATTTTTATGGAATCGAGAGCAGACGGATCTAGAGACAACCTAACCCATGATTAAGAAAGAGTAGAAGGGGTACCGTTTATTATATATCTAAACTTCTATTACGTGTTTGTATTATTTATCAGTGTGCTGACGTTGTATATTATATTACACCTTTATAATGTTTTCAATAGATTATGCGGGTTCGATGTAATACTGCATATGCTGCAAATAAAGTTTTGATAACGTTATGTCGATATCTGCCGAGACCTCAACCCACGCGAATACGTTGAGAGTGTCACTAAAGCGGCCTCACGGAAGCTAGGTGTGTTAAACAGGGTGAGACGGTTCTTCTTGCCCGGGCATCTGAATCTTCTTTACAAGACCCAGGTTCACGAGTGCGTGGTGGTGGTGCCGCACAGTACCTGTTTGACGCTCTTGACCGGTTGCAGCGGCGAGCAATCCGTATTGTCGATAGTCCCGAAGCCACCGAGACCCTTGAGCCTCTACAGTTGCGTAGAGATATCGCCTCCTTGGCAGTCCTCTATCACCTTTACCATGGTGAGTGTTCTGAAGAGCTCTTCCAATTGATCCCCCCCTCTCCCTTCCTCTACAGAACAACACGTGCCGGCCTTAGAAGTCACCGCTTTAAAATGGAAGACATACGTTCTCGTAGGGTCCTTTAAGCGGGGCGTGAAAAAGCATCTCACCAGGCCGCCATAGTGTGGGTCACCATGCTGCATTGTTCTTTTTCGCATTGAGGATGGTGACCACCACTCTTGGATTCTGCTCATGCTTTCCATCAGGCAGGGCAGAGTCATTTTGGCAGCTTATACATGAAAAAATATATCTTCTTTGTTTTTTGTACGATTGCTGTATGTTTCACAAACGGTCGTCTGATATTTAATTAAACAGGACTTGTACTGTGGCCAAACACATTTTAGTTTCTTAATACAAAATCAAATCAAATCAACAAACCCAATGTCCCACTGCTGGGCTCGGGTCTCCTGTAAGAAGAAGGTTAAGGCTATACGTCCCCACGCTGGCCGAGTGCGGGTTGGAGTCTGGCAAAACTACGTTGTCTTGCCGTTGGACGTTTTTAAGCTGCCCAAAGGCCTCCAACTAAGCTTCACATAGGATAACAGCCGGGACGGACTGCTTAACGTGACCTCCGAATCAAGAGTATATATAACCATTTTAAAAATACGTTCCAGCGTTATAAGAGAGATATCCGAAATATACATTTATTTACTTCTCTAGGCCAGAATTAATGCTGAATAGGCTGTATAATTTTTTCATCAAAAACTTTTACGAAGGCCGTATTATCGATTTTTTGACATACTAAGGCCTATTGATGCAAAAGCATCTCTAGACGCCGGTCTCGTGAGGCTTCTGCATCATCGGGCTTTTAGCTGCAATGTTGCATTATCTGCATTCGCAATGTGTATGGTGACCACCACTCTTGGATTCTGCTTATGCCTTCCATCAGGTAGAGTAAGCGAACCGGGCGGCGGAGGCGCGCCTATCAGCGCCTCATGCCGCCCTGAGTGTGGCCGCGGATGGGCGGGACGGGTTTCCCCCCCCCCATCCGCCTTAGAGGCCACCCGCGAGGGGGGTGACGTTACGCGTGTGCCGTACTTCACCCACTTTGAGAGCTTATCATCAGAGGACGGTGCCCGCTTCAGTGCGGGCAGGCGCTGGGAGGTGTCCGCATGGCGTAAGAAAGCGGTTCCCGGATCTCTCCCGTCTCAGGCGCAGAGTGGCACACCGTGGTGGTTTAGTGGATAGTCTGTCTGGTGTCAGCCAGGAGTCCCACACAAAGCGAACCCCCTGTCCCCGCGGGGGGGGAGCGAAGTGCGTAAAGGCATTCCAAAACGTCAAAAAAAAAACAAAGGTAGAGTCGAGCCATTTTAGGCAAATTTTTTTTTATGCATTGCCTTACATAAAAAAAAGCTATTTCATGCAGCAAGTAACCTAACTAACAATATAAAACAGCATCAATAGCAAATTATATTAAATGATATGATAGGGTAGACCACTTTCGGTAGTATCAGGGTACATAACATTTGAGATAAAATTATCAAAAATTCAGAGCAATCACGCGGCGGCAAGGACGCTTTGCAGTTTCTGCGGCTCACTTCATATTTGGTACGATCAAGAGGTAAAAGAAATGTTAATGTACGTAAAGATATAATATTAGTAATAATAATAATATTTATTGCGCGAAAACAAAAATAAAATACAATCTGTTCAACTTAAAACTAGTTTAAGTTATATCAGACATGAGACAGCCTCCGTTGCCAAACTAGGTAGTTTAGAAACCTGTATTTCGGCTAACGGCACCGGTTTACATCGTTGGAGAGCCACGCTTCGGCATGAATAGGCCAGGCCGGCTCGACCGGAGTGATACCACTTCACATAAAACCGGTGTGAAACAGAATACCGGAGGCCCATACTCCAACCCCTCTTCCCATCCCCATTCTCCTTCCCATCCGGCAACCGCAACGCACCTGTGACATCTCTGGTGTTGCAGATGTCCATGGGCGGCGGTAATCGCTTACCATCAGGCGATACGTCTGCTCGTTTGCCCGTGATACAAAAAAAACCTGTGCCATTTCCCACAGGAATTTCAACTTAACTAGTATTTATTATGAAAAAAAGGCTAATTAATAAAAAATAAGAACTATAAGAAAAGTGTGATGTGAACCTCTCTATGTCTGTATGTGGGTGTATGTGTACGTGGGAGTATGTGTGCATGTGTGTTTGAGAGGATATGTATCTGTAAGAGGTGAAAATTCATGGAGGAGTAATAAAACGCTAAAATGGGTATTGAATAATATATTAAATTGAACGTAGTTAAAAAACTTAAACCAGAAATATATACAGAATACATCTGATATTATGGGTTATATTATATGAGTATATCTGGTATTATCATATCGGATTAAAGGCTCGCTGATCTTACATAGGCGCTCATAGCCCAGTTGCACTCGGTGATTAGAAACAATCACCGAGGGTAAGCAACGATGGCGCGGTCAGTACCTGGATGGGTGATCGCTAGTGGCATGTTACCATGAGCGTCTCCGTGATTCGGAGGTCACGTTAAGCAGTCGGTCCCGGTTGTTATCATACGATAACAGTCGTGAAGCTTAGTTGGAGGCCTTCGGGCGGCTTAAAAACATCCAACGGCAAGATTTACGTAGCCACAACGTATTCTTGCCAGTCCCCAACCNTGAAGCTTAGTTGGAGGCCTTCGGGCGGCTTAAAAACATCCAACGGCAAGATTTACGTAGCCACAACGTATTCTTGCCAGTCCCCAACCCGCACTTGGCCAGCGTGGGGATGTATGGCCTTAACCCTCTCCTGAGAGGAGACCCGAGCCCAGCAGTGGGACATTATGGGTTGTTGTTTGTTTGTTTGTTTGATCTTACATGAGGTAGTTGACCGTTTACTTACCCGACTACGGCGAAGTCAAAAGTAAGGGTACTAGTTTTTTCTAGTATCAATGTATGCTGATAAAATATTTTACTGCCCTTAAACTTCGCATAAAATTTGTATAATGTGTTAATGAGGATTTAATTGCTGTAATATTTATAATTAGCTAACCGTACTAGACAAAACGGCCTTGGTGAAGTAGTGGTATCTTATGCGATTGCTGTTCTCGAGTGCTGCTTGCTGTGATTTTTGTATGACCTGCAAATATTTGTTACGGATTTTGGGTATTTTCTAAGTATAATATGTGTATATTTACAAAAAAGAGTATATGTATTTATATCAGTTGTCTAGTACCCATAACACAAGCTCTGTTTAGCTTGGGTTTAAATAACGTAGTGTTAGATATCCACCATATTTATTTATTTATTAATGGAGCCGAAACGTTCTGGATTGGCGACCACTTACTAGGAGTAGAAGCGTGGATAGGGTCCCACCAAGGTGGTTCGACGACCTGTTGGAGGTCGCGGAAAACTGCTGGGTGCAGGCAACACAGGACCGCTTAGCACGGTACATCTTGGAGAAACCTACGTCCAGCAGTGGATCTTACAATGATGATGACGAGCTATAATTGCAACTTTTTTCGCGTCGTCCACTGAATGACGTTGCATTGATTAATTTAAGGATAACAAATTGATATTTACTTAAACTACATATATATGTATTGTTGTACCGTGGAAGAGCTACGCTTCGACATATATGAGCCGGCTCGACCGGAGTGAAAAGAAACAGCAGCCACAGCCACAGCCTCGCAGAAAACTGGTGTGAAACAACGCTTGCGCTGTATTTCATCGAGTGAGTAAGGATACCGAAGGCCCATACCTAACATCTCCCCCAATCCCCCTCTCCAGTCCCCCAAAGGCCGGCAACGCACTTGGGACGCCTCTGTTGTTACGGGTGTCCATGGGCGGGGGTAATCGCAAACCATAAGGCGGTATGTCTGCTCATTTGCCCCCAATACCATAAAAAAACATTTTCTTTAACTTTGACCACAAATCTAGTTATTGCGTACATGCTGATAACAAAATGAATGTATATCCTCGTCAGTTTTTATTGTTTAACATACGTCGTCGGAATGTAGGATTAACCGAACTGATCTAATCAATTAAACAATAAAAGTATTGCAAAAATTATATGTAAAAATGTAGTATCTACATAAAAAGACATTCTTATTTTATTGAAAGTGTTTTATTGTACAATAACATTGATTAAGGGCATAATAACTAGATAAAACATTTATGATTGCTTACACTCTTCATAGTTATTTATTTCTTTCACCGTTAAGCATTAATAAAAAAAATACCGACCAAATTGGTGATGTTCCAATAAAGGGCCGTGTGGAAAACACCACGAACTGATGAGCATGCGTGTAGCGATTGATGAATGTGGACGAAGAAAAAGAGGTGTTGAGACCCTTGTAAGTGGAGATCAATTGCCACTGCCAAACTAACCCCATTGGGAATTAGGTGTCATATTTTATATGTATGTATTTTAAAGAACGAATTGATTGCATAAGTGGCAGATATTTAATAAAGTAGTAAATAGTTAATTGAGTAACCCGAGGCTAACTAGTAACCAAATGAGTTAACATATTGTAAAATTAAACAATCTTTACCAGGTCATTGGGCACGCCGTTATTGCGGCGGTAAGACCCGTTATGAAGAATTAGCTCGAGAGGCATCACGGGTGCCTCTCATATCGGCTGACACAAATAATCACTGGAAAAGGATGCTTCGAAGATCATCTGTATCTGATCCACAATGCCTGAGTGCCACCATACCACCACCTGCGATCGCCTGATCGTAAACATGGCACTCCATACGCTGAATATCTGGCGGGGGGGGGGAGCTGAGGCGTGATCTCGAGGCCATCGGAGTGGGGGTGCTCTCGCTCTATGTGTATGATGGCGGCTATGTTGCGGAGCAAGAGCGCGTAGTTTTCTGCCGTCTATTTCTGCGAACAAGTTAGAAATTTGCTTGCGAAGGAGACGGCGGAGCGGGACCGGGAGAGGTTTAGAACTCCCGGGAACATTCCTTTCCAGGGTACACCTGGTTCCCCGGCTTCTAGTACCAGACATGGTGTGTAGTTTTTAGTCGGTTCGAGGTCGACATAGTCATCAGTCGTTGGTATCCGAGGAGAAAAATAAAAATATGGTCAGTTTGTCATGATTTGGTGATCATTTGTTAATATATTGAAACCTCTCGGTGCATCAGAAAAGCTCCTTTCACTAGCATCCCCTGCTTAGATACCCTGAGGAATTCATTTAGAATTTTCGTCTACACTGTTACTCTAGGGTATCTTTTTGGATACCATTTCCATTACGATCCCCCAGGGTATTTGTTTGGCAGTTTATGCATGAGCATGGTGACCACCTCCTTTGGATTTTGCTTATGCTTTCCATGAGGCAGATTAGTCACTTTGGCGGTAATAAAAACCACTTTTTCTGTGCCTAGTTTCATAAACCTCCGTTCGTATAATTTTTGTCAAAAGTGATACAAAGTTTTAGCTTCACGTAGGAATTAGTTAGTCGTACAAAGCAAAATCAAAACATCTAAAATGCTGTATGTATCTCATTGATCGAGTGTCGAGAGGTCAAATCGTGAGATGTTTGAGGGTTATTATATTCACTTGCAGTCAGTAAAAAATAAAATAAAAACTATAATGACATGCAATATTTATTGAATAGTATATTTTGAAACAGGTTTTTTATAATTGCATATATTATTATACCTAATAAAATGTGGTCTAAAAACTACATAAATAAAACACAAATTTGGTTTTTTAAAGAGTGACATATTTGGTTTCTTGCCGGTTCATTTTCATAAGAATGACATTTTAAAAGCTTTTTGTTTTCCCGAACGACGGTCCTCATTTGGGTTAACGTGGGAGCCACGTTTCGGCATGAATGGGCCGGCTCGGCCGGAGTGATACAACAGACTCTCAAAAAATCGGTGTGAAACAGCGCTTGCGCTGTGTTTTGAGGATGCAGAGGCCTCCCCCATCCAACAGGTCGGTAACGCATTTGTGACGCCTCTGGTGTTGCGGGTGTCTATGATGGTTGGCGGTAATCGCTTTTATAATTGCATATATATAGAGTATACATATACATATATATGTTATACCTAATAGAATGTGGTCTAGACCACTCTATAAAATCTAAAGCCGGTTTTTTTCATCACTCATTTATTTTAAAATAGCCTTTACTTGCGGCATGTGTGTGTCGGTAAACGCGATAAAGAGAAAGATCAAGAATTAAAGTACATATCTCCAATCGGATCGGTCCAATGCGCCGTGACAGACAGACAGATAGATTAATCTATCTATCTTCACTCTCATACGCATTTAGTGAAAAACATTTCAGTTAAATTTACAAACAGATAATTCAATTTTATTTCTTTGTATAGATACAGATAATTATCTCTCGAACTTGAGGCAGATGTAGAAAACCCAAAACGGTAAGATAGTGAATACAGTGTAATAAGTACACTACAAAAATAAACCACTTATAAACACTAACACTGGATTTAGATAAACGGATAACTTTTAGAGTGAGTACCGTTTTATACCTTGAATAGCATGGCACAGATAATCTATAAAATGCTGCTTGTGATTTACTGTACGACGATATGCAATGATTGTCAGAGTATTAGCGGGTGCAGTTCTTTACCTAAATTAAAATTGTAGTCATCATCATTAAAAGGTCATCACCTCCTCAAAAAATCGGCCAAGTGCGAGTCGGACTGGCGCAGGAAGGATTCCGTACCATTATCTATTCATTCCAAGCGTCTACCAGTTTCTGTTATCAATATCGAGCAAAAACATTACCTCAAAGTTCGACAAGTCCATTCACTGAACTTCACTTGGGCTACGGAGCCCCCTAGGCAATATCGAAGTTCAATAGTATTTGGGATGGCAGTCGGCCCCTAGCAAACCACCGAAGTTCAGCAGACTGAAAGCAAGCTTAGGTTGGAGTTGGCTTTCAGTCGGCTTGGGAAAATACTTTTGCGGTATTATTGTAAACCAAAATTGTAAATTAGGTTTTTTTTATAGTGTAGCATATTTGGTTTCTTGCCGGTTCCTTTTCATAAGAAAGACATTTTGGAAGTTTTTTTTGTTTTGAACGATTGTCCTCATTTGGGTTCACGTGGAAGACACGCTTCGGCATTCATGGGCTGACTCGGTGTTGAATCGGTGTGAAACAGCGCTTGCGCTGTGTTTCACTGAGTAAGTGAGGATGCCAGAGGCCTCCCCATCCCCGGCAACGCACGAGTGACGCCCCTGGGTTGCGGGTGTCCATAATAGGCGGTGGTAATCGATAACCATAAGGCGATATATCTGCTCGTTGGCACCCTATTCCATAAAAAAATAAAGGAATTCACCTAGTTTTTTTACATATTTTATCATTAATTTTATCACGACGAACACTCGATGACTCGCCGACTTATGATTTGAAGACTTTAAATACTTGACATTGACAGAAATAGCGGATTAGCTGGTTGTCATCTCATCAAAAGAAGAAGATAATTCTTAGCCGAGCAACTAGAGACACTTTTCGAAACCTGAAAAGGCCTACTTAAAATAAAAGCTTTTGACTTTGTTTCTAATATTATAAAAACATACTAGATACGCAAATGTACAAATTAATATTTTTCCGCTTTTAATTCGCTAAAACAAAAACAGATGGAATGACATTTGTGTTTGCTTCTGTTGCACAATTGCTGTGCTTTTATATTTCTGAATTTATTAATAATATACAAAAAACCTTTCTAAACAGTCTATCTAATATTTAAAATGTTAACATCATTGCTTTCGAAAGTGCTCGATTTTTAAATGAATAACATTAACAATATGACTAACATTAAACATTTTAAACTATATTCATAAATAAATATGTTATTTGCGTCAGTCAAGAGCGCAACTAAATTAATTATTTTTGCTCGATGCGGCTTCGTCTTCAATTTATCTTCGAGGAATTACAATTCTGTTTCCCACCTGTCCTGTAGGAATACAGAGGTCAAAGAGAGAGAGAGTCAAAGTCAAACTCTGTTACTTTGGTGTATTAGTAGACCAAAGGTATTATATTCTATATACGTATATGGAAATCATTTCCTTCAGTTCAGCTTCCTTTAAGTTCTGCTGGATGAAATAATGATTCACAGTAACAACCGATCCCATTCCAGACCCCGTCAAATGTTGAACACAGGTGGGCGCGACTAGTTTCCTGCCCATAGGTCGCACGTCGCGCTTCGTTGATGCAAAATAGTCAACATTTATCTATAATTTGTACAGAGTATGCAACTCGAATCGGCTCGCACTGACGACCTCGTCAGACTGGACTACGTTTGCCGGTGACAGTACATTGCCGTGCGACTGTCACTTCGCGCGCAAATTTGGTTGTCGATCGTCGTGTATTGGCGGGAAAAATAATTTAAAAGAATGTTATTGTTTTGTTCTGTGTCTATGGTTTTGTGAATAGTGAGTGAAGTTTTAAGGTGAACTGTGCAAAAAACTATTTTAGTGGTAAGTATTTTTTTTATTAAAAAACATGCAAATAGTATAATACTATGTAAAAAAAATAAAATACACACGAAACGAAGGTACTTGATTTACCGTTTTTAGAAAAAAATAGTAACATAAAAAGTGACCTTTTATTATTTAAAACCTAAACAGGTAAATTAAATAAAATATAAGTTTATACCAAAATTTATCTTTTTATTAATGTCTAAATTAGTTTCTTCTTTAATAAATCTTTTGGATTCGGAATCCCGTACAGAATCAAACCGACTAAAGCTAATCGGTACAATTTCGATTGAAGAGGTAATCATTTCGGCACGAACTCGCGTAAAACTTTTCGTAGATTACATTAATAAATATATACAGAAAGACTGAAACAAACAAAAAGAGTTTTAATATTTCAACACACAATGTGGGTAGACAACATAAACAAACTCGCTCCTTTAATTACCGTCAGTGGCAAAAACGGGACCCAATTCAGGTTTCCAATTGGGCCCAAATGGCTATGCGTATTTAAAAGTAATCTTATTTGCCGTAAGATGATAATTTTCAGCACGTAAGGTACATTGAGTGAGACTGCCATTATCACAAGTAAATATTGAACATTAATAAAATACATCTGTTTCTTCTTAAAATAAAGACACATATGTTATAATTGTTTTCACGTTTAATTAAACAAAAGTATCTACATAAGTGAAACTATACATGTATTTGTTTTTCAATTTACATGTAATTGTTTTTATATTAAACCTTAGCTGAGTGGTATGAATTAGTAGGTTTAGAAAATACTCTGCACCGTGGGAGAGCCACGCTTCGGCATGAATGGGCCGGCTTGACCGGAGTGATACCACGGCCTCACAGAAAACCGGTGTGAAACAGCGCTTACGCTGTGTTTCATCGAGTGAGTGAGGATACCGGAGGCCCATACCCCAATCCAACGCCCCCTATCCCCCTCACCATCCCCCTTCCCCCCAGGCCGCCATAGTGTGGGTCACCATGCTGAATTGTTCTTTTTCGCATTGAGGATGGTGGCCACCACTCTTGGATTCTGCTCATGCTTTCCATCAGGCAGGGCAGAGTCATTTTGGCAGCTTAAATATATAAAAAAAAATAAAAAAAAAACTCTTGCAATCTACGTTGATAGAAAATTCTAGAACCGGGCGTACGAAATTTGAATATAATACACAAAACTGTTGATTATAATTTCAACTATTTAATACCTCCGTAGGGGTGCAGGCAATAAAAATTCTCACAGAATTGATGATCTATAAACGTATAGATTGTCAAAATTGTTGTATGTCTTTCACCCTTGATCAATTTCACATTATCTTTATTTGTAACCGGCTTCAAAAAGGAGGAGGTTCTCAAAAAGATTACACATATTTTTTTTTTACTATTCCGAGCGTTGCTAGCACAGTTGGCCATACACAAACACAGTTTTTAAGTTTGTTTAATAAAACCTACTTTTATTGTTGTTAACGTTATTTTGATTTTTTTTTAATAAATTAAAGTTAAGGATAATGAATTCATTGAAATAGAGAAAAGCAAAATACGATAATTAAAAATGTGGTGTAATAATTTTACAAACATTTCTGATAAAAATTCTATTGTAAAACAATTTTAACCATCACGAAAGAACATTTGTAGTTTTTGCGGAATAGTATTTTATTTATAATCCATAAACATACAAATAAAAAAAAATGGAGTGTCTGCTTGTAATAATAAAATAACCGTTTTTTACTAAATGCATAGTTATGTTTCCACTGTACATATGCCAAAATATCATATTTTTAAATTTTTGACGCCCCGTCTGTTTGTTCCGGCTAATCTTCGGAATAGCTGGACAGATTTTGACGGGACTTTCAATAGCAGATACCTGACGATGTAAAGAGTAGTAAAGCTACTTTTTTGTGACTAGCTTCGTTGGCAGGGCTCAGTCAGTGTATTATAAAACTAAAACAATTGTGTTTTCATTTTGTTAGAATCTTAATCTCATGTTCTCTCTGTTTATAATTATCAATTATATATCGTATAGTGTTATTATAAACTTTTTCTATTGTCTATACGCTTCAGGGTCGATTACTTACCGCAAACTCGTCTAAAAAACCTGCTTTTACATTTGTACACCTTATATTGTGTTATGTATTATGTATGTATTATGTTATTAATAACAATAATAAAAAGGAAAGGCTGTAAACGTAAATAATTTCATTGCCGAATATATTTTATAAACAAAATATAATATTATACGTCATAAACATTTATATTTGAATTATATTTTAAGCAAATAAAATAATGCTATCAGCTTGCTGTCTGACAATTGATCTATACAGACACCATCTTGAAAACTGTACCGCGAAGACCTCGCAGGGTATGTCTGGGTAACAGTGTCGCTAAGAACTAGTACAATAGATAAACTAAGATTCAACATGGACTGAAAGCCATGTTACATATCAATTCATGCAACACATAATGTTGTTTACATCCGGTAGATGTTCGTTCTTTATTTTACATTGGAAGGCATGTTCTCTTTTTTACCCGACTTCGAAAGAAGGAGGGTTATGTTTTTTCAAGTGTGTGTATGTGTATTTATTTAGCACGCCTTAGAGTCTAAACGGCTTGTTGTATTTTTATGTGAGTGGTGTCAATAGATGTCTTCTTAGTCGTGATAGTGACATTGGTTACATCAAAATTAAAAACAAAGTTAAGGATTTTTATAGCCAAAAAGTAAACTCGAAAAAAAATATTTCGAAATACATCGAGTGTGGTATTAAAATAAAGAATTTTTATTTTATTTTATTTTTATATATGATATTGACGCAATCGTTTTTTTTAATAATTAATTACTTGTTTACATACAATATTTGTCCTCTGGCATTTTATTTCGAAGAGTAGGGATTAAATAATGGTATAATTTTTAACGTTACAAGTTAGTAGTATTCGCCAGTAAATATTTGGGATTGGGTATAATTTTCTTAAACCTGGTCTGGTCCTTTCAATTAAGAATTCAGGTTTACAATTCAGTGTTAGCGTGTAAGATTCATATCTTTCGAAAACCTTACACCTTACATTACAATATTTGAAAAGATTTTTTTTTTAAACTTATGTTTAACATGTTAATTGTGAATTTAATAGACTTCATTTTTATATTGTTATATATGTTTTCCCGTAGCTTCTGAGCCCGTAACCGACAACCAAATCAACTAGCGCAATATATAACATCCCCAATACTTTATACGGAAATTTATTTTTAATACACGAAATTTGCTAATAAGGCTCCTCAATTTGATACTAACGTATTCGTGAGGTCGCCAACAAAGTCGGCTGTTATTGACGAGCCCTAGCGTGGGTGAACTTCTGCTAATGGTGAGCATTGGCAATTGCTGGTTACCCCATGCAGACACTCGTGTTTGTGTGCAACTACCGCAGAGAACAGTTACTTAATTGATAACAGTGGTGGTCACCATCCTCAATGCGAAAAAGAACAATGCAGCATGGTGACCCACACTATGGCGGCCTGGGGGGAAAGGGGATGGTGAGGGGGATAGGGGGCGTTGGATTGGGGTATGGGCCTCCGGTATCCTCACTCACTCGATGAAACACAGCGTAAGCGCTGTTTCACATCGGTTTTCTGTGAAAAGCTGAAAAAAAGTGTGAGCTTATGTTATGAGTACTAGTCAACTGATATAAATACACATACCGAAACCAATATTTGTAGTAGATCATACAAACACAGAAGTCGCATACGATGCTACTACGTCAGCGAGGTAGTCAAAATGTTATTTAAATATCTAGTCCTTATGTGTACACACTACACCATCTATATAAAAAAAGTTCTTATAAAAATTTTATCAATACTAAAGTAGTCCTTATTTATTTAATAGATTGATTCTAAAATACTCGTAGCCTGAGTTGAGACTTGACATTTTCTAGTTCTTCCGTATAGATACAAATAATACATAGCTCAAAATTTCCACGGCTGGACTTAAGCTTTTCCCCAGAACGAGGGTTTTGCTATTTCGTTACACAATATACGCATGCTCCAAATGATACACACAGAAATGTACATCAGAAACTTTAATGTTCAGTGTCATAAATGTAAATTTTAACCTTATTCAACATCAGAGATATTTTGTGGTACTTGCTCATCTAAGAAACAGTTTTAGGTTTAATCCAATCGCGGTCATGGACGAACCTAATCCGTGACCAAGATCGCGATCCAAACGATGCTTAACCAAAAAAGTATCGCACCTTTTACGCGTGATTGCGATGATGAGTAGTGATTGACGCAACTGAAATGTGTGTACAAGTTACGAAAGTTTGATAACAAACCGACATAAATTATGAACTTTAATACCTACATACAAGCCTTTTGAGTGGACAAATTGAGTCGAAAATAATAATTTAAATTCAATCGAACCCAATATGAAATAGGTGCGCCTTTTATTCAATTTTTTCAATCACTTTTTCTTGATTAAAATCATAATTAAGAATAAAAAAAAGAATATAAAAATGTATAGGTACATTAAGCTATAATGAAAACTGCAATAATAATTTTTAGGTACTCAGTGTCACTATCACCATTAAGATGAATCTAACGACATCACAAACGCCAAAATCTATCAAGCTTTAGGCTACAGAGCGCGCCAAAGAAGGTTAACATACGTATACGCGTAAATACATTCCAAAACCACCTTTCTTCTTCTTTTAAACGTTATTCAGCTACGAATATTTGTACATCTATTGGCACAATCTAACAGGTTCTACTTAATAAAACCACTTGTGCAGCAACTGGGTTAAGATCATTAATTAATTACTTCAGGTGATAAATTACTTTTGTGACTTCATTTCTTTGGTTTTAGATAAAATGCATTATCTTTTTTCAATTTAAAAATAATCAAACAGCAGCAATAAGACCTAATTATGGCAACATCATCAAGAAATAAACCTGAATTATAATCTGTTTTTATTATATTATTAAGAATAAAGTTCATGCAATTGAAAGAATTAACAAATCACACGAGGAATAGAAGCTGCTCCTAAACTTTAATCATGGGTTTATTTAAATTCTGCAGTAGCGAACAGAATAGCGGTTTTAACGCACGAAGATGCAATCGGGCCGCCATGTTGGCCTCGCGTCTGTAATGTGAGTCACAACAGCCTTGTAATTATTTAACAAAATACTTTTTTTATGTACACATTCCAAGATCACTTAACACCTGATTTATCTGTTTTATTGTGTTGAAGAATTATTCTTTACATATTTATAAATCTTTCGCATTAAATCCATTCGCAAACAGATGCACAGCAATGACGCAAAAGTAAATAAATACATTATACTTTATTTAACTTAATATTATTATTGACTATGTTAAAGAACTATCCGCCCATTTCCCTTCCAAGCCCCGTCTGCAAGCTGTTTTCTAGAATACGTCTTGTGCGAATACTCGACGAATTCTAACCACCGGAACAAGCTGGGTTTCGGAGCGAATATGGCACCACAGATTTGGTTAGGTCACACAGTACAGTGGATTATACAGAAGATCGAAGAGTATCCGCCCCTGTATCTAGCATTCGTGGACTATGAGAAGGCCTTGCACTCGATCGAGATCTGGTTTTTCTGGTGTAGCTGCAGCGTTGCCAAGTGGATAGGCGACACATCCAAGTGTTGGAATGTCTCTAAAAAGCCGCCACTATGTCCTTCAAAGTACAGAATCAGCATACAAGACCCATATCATAGCATCGAGGAGTTAGAAAAGGCGACGTTAATTCCAGAAATGCAATAATTCAATGGGGGATTTGTTCAAAACGCTGCACTGGAAAAGACGCGACATCAACATCAATGTCTAAAACATCCCTCACTTGCGATTTGCGGATGACAACGCCATCATGGCAGAGACGCCGCATGACCTACTCGTACAACAGATGCTGAACGACCCGACTGACTCTTCTGTACGCATGGGCCTACGGATGAACTTGATCAAGATCAAGAAGATCTTGATTCTTGTTCAATGATCATGTACGACCAGAATCGTTCTCGGCGTTCTTCAAAAATATGTGTACCTCGGGCAGACTTTACAGTTAAGTAGAAACAACTTTGAAGACGAGGGGAACAGGAGAATCCAGTAGGAAAGGCAGCGTTTGAGAAGCTTCGTCGGGTCTTCTCAATGTCGATCCCACAGTGTCTTAAGATGAATGTCTTCAATGAGTACGTCACGGTACGGCCGGTCGACAAGTTTAAAGTCGCTCAGCATGCTACGGAGAGGGTTATGCTTAGCGTTTCTCTAAAGTCGGTCCTTCCATCCATCCATCCATCCATCCATCCATCCATCGGGGCGTGAGTCTGTTCACTTCTACGTAGCTGACAGCGTGGTTGTAGCCGTAGACAGCATCTATTGCTCTCGTATCCACCATCTTGGCATATCACAAAAAATAGCAAAAGTCCCACCGTTACAGCGATCAATGTAATAAATTATGTTTCTAAAGCTAGTCCAAGTGAAGACATATTGTTTGATAAGACTGGTGTATTTTGTAGTAATGTAATGACATACCTAAATAACTCTAAATAATTGTATAATTCTTTTCAGTTTAATGGTGTCATTTATTGATATATCATGGACATTTCATTTATTTTGACATGACATGTAAGCGTCTTGATGTATGAACTGTAAGCTTATATTGTTTTATTAAATAAATGAAATGAAAAGGGATCTGCTCGGACGGATGAGGTACCTCCGCGGATTGTGCAAGGCGTTCCACCTCTCGGTCTCCCAGTACTAGTCCGAAGGACCCTCTCCTAGCCTCATACAGAGCGGCTGCTTTCTGTATTCTAAGGTCGAAAGGTAGTATACCGGCCAGTATTAGCGCCGAGTGATACCGTGCGATAAGCACCGCAGATTTTCTGGGCGAGGCCTCTCTGAAGGGCATTCTGAGCCCTCTATACTCCTAATTTTTTCGCGGCAGGTGCCCACACACACGCGTTTTACGTAATAAAGGGTTCAACTCCAGTTTTGCCGAGCGTGAAATTAGTTTATATATTATCTGCAGTATCTCTTACCATGACTATAGCCTAAACAGCATGTACACTGCACGAGAGGAGACTGATCTTCGACACTGATACGTTGTATGTCGATATGTACGGTTATTCTCTCGACACTGCATGGTATGTGTGAGGATTCCTGGTTTTCTTTTTGTACTTGACCTCAATTCTATCCACTTCTTTCTTGTGATCGAGGAAGAGGTCACTATTCTGCTTTTTTATCGCCTTTAAAATTTCTTCATCAGAGTGTACAACTCTACTGAAGAAATTTTAAAGGTGACAAACAAAGGTGGTTCGGTACTTTCTTAAAGACGGACGGATCTTTATTTTTAATTTCTTCCATGATTAAATTCCGATTTGAACTGGTCAGTCTTTCCTTCACTTTATCTCTCTCCTTCTTCGTCCTGCAACTCACTGTTACCCTACGGTCCATGGCTTTTCTGACTCGGTCTATTGTGACCCAACCTTCCTAGGCGTTCACGGCTTCTCTTATTGTGCCCAATTACTTGTTAGACGTGGTAGTCGTGACTGGTTTCGGTTCTGAATACATGTATCTGTACCTACTATATTCTTCCATCTTTGTGCGTCTGTTTACACTTTGCCATCCAGCGGTGGCTGGCTGTCTATCTGTCGGTCTGTACACTTTCAATGCTAAATCGCTGCATCTGTTGCATTGTGATTCTTGAGGAATAACAGATGAAAAAGTTTTGCCCGTGGCCCAGATCACGTGTACGTAATACACATGATCTGGGCCGCGGGTGTGTTTATTCATGTAATTGTAAAATAACAATTTTAATACGATTTAAAAATTGCATTTGAGACCTGGGCTGCGAGCACAATTTTATGTTGTCGATTTTCTTTATTGTTTTATACAATTGAAACTAGATTTCAAAATTATTCGACAATCTTATCACATATCAGAAGAAGTCTGTATGATATAATAAACTCGATTTAAAAGTACTATCAGAACTCGAGATACGAGGCTCCTGAAACGTTCAAGGACAAAGGTGTTCACATCGGGAAAACACGAAGTTCAAAAGCTTGAGAGGTAAGGCGAAGGACATATGGGTTTTCATTGAAATGATTGATTGATGATAGTATTTTTATCTTTTTAATATAATCAATATATATATATATATATATATATATATATATACTAAAATCGTAACTGGTGGCTGTCTGTCCATGGCGGATATTTAAACTCAAAACAAGGATTTTCTGATTTTTTGTCTGTTTGTCTGTACTGTGTGTTTGTGCACGCTCATCCCAGAAATGGCTTAACTATTTTAAATGCGATTTGATCACTAATGAGTTGCGGTTTAATCTACTTAACATTTGGTGTTTTTTTCATTTAAATCGGTTAATAAATATAAGAGTTATATCAGTTTGAAGAATCACCACGATATCCGCCCTTCAAGCGGGTGGAGCAGCAGTCAAAACCTTGTCTTAAATATAAATGTGGCAAGACGTATAAATTAATGTTGTAAGCATTATTATTCTTTACATTGCAACCTTATTTTTAAGTCTGATTAGAACAACTACAACTAGTATAGGTACCTACGTTGCCACTCAATAATTACGTCCCTTTATTAACTAATTCTTAGGTATTTACTTTCACCAAGTCTCATTTACTACGTCTGTGTATGAGCGTGCATATATATCAATCAATCAACAATCCATAATGTCCAACTGCTGTGCTCGGGTCTCCTCTCAGGAGAGGGTTAAGGCCAAATGTCCCCAAGTGCGGGATGGGAACTGGCAACAATACGTTGTGGCTACGTAACCTTACCGTTGGATGTTTTTAAGCCGCCCAAAGGCCTCCAACTAAGCTTCAAGACTGTTATCCTATGATAACAACCGGGACCGACTGCTTAACGTGACTTCCGAATCACGGAGACGCTCATGGTATCATGCCACCAGCGGTCACTCATCCAGGTAATGACCGCGCCGTCGTTACTTACCCTCGATGATTGTTTGAAATCACCGAGTGCAACTGGGCTACATATGTCGGCCAGCGATTCTCAGTATTATAGTTAACCATTGTTATACTATCATTGAAGGCGAAGTTAGCCATGTGTAGACTATAGAAACGTTGACCATGCTTCATGTGACGTGTTTGTCGAATTAAAAAATAATTCTGACCAAAGAGTGTGACAGATTTCAAACGCAGTAATAATATTTTGGACGTCTGACACAAAACGCCATCTAGCGTTAAACTAAACAGAGCCTATGTTATAGGTACTAGACAACTGATATAAATGTATAGATACTTATTTTACCGTGGGAGAGCCACGCTTCGGCATGAATAGGCCGGATAGACCGAAATGATACCACGGTCTCACAGAAAACCGGTGTAAATTGCGCTTGCGCTGTGTTTCACCGAGTGAGTGAGAGTCCTGGAGGCTCATAATGGGTTATGGGTATCCCTCTCCCATTCTCCTCCTTTTCATTTTCATTCAATTCCTCTCCCTATCCCCAAAGGCCGGCAACGCACTTGTGACGCCTCGTGTGTTGCAGATGTCCATGGGCGGCGGTGATCGCTTACCATCAGGCGATACGTCCGTTCGTTTGCCCATTATTCCATAAAATAAAAAAATACTGAATGCTTACATACTACAAATGAAAAATACTCAAACCCCAAAGCAAATATTTCCAGATCAAATAGACACTTGGCCGAACCCGAAACCTCAGCACAGTAGTTGCATACGCGGCCATTGCGCCACCAAGGTAGTAAAGCAGCTATAGTAAAGTAGGTACTTACTTGAAAATTACGACAGCAATCACTAGAGGAACGTCACGATTTCGTCCAGGGTCACAAAGATTACCACTTAAATACAAGCACTTTTCTTTATTTACTTGTCGCATTTATCTTACTTATACTATTATCTATTTATCTATAACAAGTTTTTGTCAATTGTTTTGTTTATGAGAACTCTTCTGCTTGCTCACTATTTGTTTGACGTTCGATACAATTACCTCTTGAACAAATGTAGATCTTGTTTCTCAAAATGATTTTACAAAAGTATTTATATAAATAAGAATGAATCGCCGAAATGTATGTACGTGCTGCACCAAACTAAATCATTATTTTTTTATGTGCTAGGACAAGGTTTCTATACAAGAAAAATTAAAAGATAACGACAAAGATCTTTTTTTTGTTCGCGACTGTACACCCTGCCTGTGGGAAGATGAGACAGAAATGGCAATATGGCGTTACGGAGTTTAGCCGGGTCAGTTAGTGAGAAATAAGTATTGCGACTAAGATAATTAATTACTGTTTCACTGTTATTTGAAAACGATAAACTGTTGGTTTCAGAAAAACTAATGCAAACCATTACTAGTTCATTGTGTAGTTCTACTTCACTGTGTAGTTCCACGAATTATATATATATAGAATTTTTGATTTTTATAATGGCTCTTTGTTCGTGCAGTAATTAAAATGGTAAAGGTATCTTAGCTGAGTTTTGTCTGGTTTTCGCTGTTGCGCTTTTAAGAAATAATTGAGTGTGAAATTTATAACAACCTAGATTGTCTTGCTTTTCTACGAATTTATGTGATTGTATAGCATTTAAGGGGTGTTAAATATTCATGCCAAAAATCTTTTTTTTGTATTTTTTATCATTATGATTGACATCAAGCATTTAGATTGATAGCGTGTTGGGAGCGGGTTACCCCCTACATGGATGAAGTTCCAATTAATATATTCTAAAGTCATTTTAGCTCATGCTGTAGTATAATATTTGTCTGCACGATTTGCATAATGGTTTAAACGGTCGCCACACCACTTTCCACTTCGTCAAGTGTTATGAGTTCAAATCCCGCATGGGATTACACTTTAGGTGATTCAAATAATGTTGTATTGGGTTTGAGTGTTCTTTATGTCCGTTTCATGTATGTTTGTGACGTAACCTTCGACTAATGCGCGAGTTGTCGTTTTAAAGAAGAAAAGAAAATTCTTCTTTTCTTTTTTGTCTGCGGCTCCACCCGTGTATCTCGGTCATCGCGGTAAGAAGTAGCCTATGTCCTTCCTCAAGAATCATAGTATCTCCATGCATAATTTCATTGAAATTAGCGCAGAAATTTAGCCGTAAAAGCGTAACAAACATACCGACAAAGTTGCTATCAAATTCATATCATTAGTGTGTATGGATATAGACTATTGGATGAAGTCAGTCAGAAGTCAGATAAAGACATTTGAAAATTACGGATAGGTATATTTATATTGATTTTATTTGAAGGAATCCATCGTCCGAGCTCGTCCCAATAATGATCTATGGGCTTTATAGTTCAGGCAGCATGCTGTCCACTAAATATAGATTATGAGACACCTCCTGAAAATAGTCATTCACGACCAGTCCCTTTAGTCAAGATGCAAATGTTTCTCTTTCTACAATCGATAACGCCTCTGGTCTCTTGTATAATTGGATAATATTTTATTTTGACCACGTGACTTAGCGTTGAGATGATGTCCTTTCCATAAATTTGTTAGTTTTCTAGTAACGTTTAGGTTGTAAAATGTCAATCTATTTTTTTTTCTTTTTGAATCCTCTTTATTGAGCGAAATCAAGCTCTTGCCGTCTATAATCTTTGGACTCACTGCTAGCGAGGAATATGGATCGGGAGTAATACACACTTTCACAGAACAATATATAAATATTAATTTGGAATAGCAAGGGCAGTACTCCAGACAGACTGTTTCGAGAGTTAAAATCATAGAATGGAAGTGCCCCTTCAGGTTGTAGCTAATACGTGTTTTAATTTAAATACTTTACCATAAAAACATATATTAATATATGTTTATTATTATTAATATTTCTTTTTTTTTGATCTTACGTATTACTCTTTAAGGCACCAGACACTACACCATACGTCTGCCCAATACATTTATTTATTTCCATCCCACGATTGCCTGGAAGAGATTGCCGTTGAGCAATAAGGCCGCCAATTGTACTACCGACATACCTAGCTTTAAGTTATGTACTTAACTATCTGGTGTACAATAAAGCGATGTATTATTATTATTATTTATTATTAACATACATTGCACTTGATGAATCCATCCTCCATACTAATTTAACAACTTTCTTTTTTTCTGTTACGATTCATGTCTAAGCCGCTGCTCAGATTTCAATGAAATTTGACTCGGAGATACTTTGATTCTTGAGAACGGCCTATGGCTGATCTTTACCGTAATTATCGACATACACGCTGGTGGAATAGCAGGCAAAAGATAGTTTATGCTTAGTATTACAGAGAGGTAAAGTTTATAACTTTGTTTGTATGGTACAGGAGTAATCTTCGGAAGTACTGTTTCGATCCTGAAAATTCTTTCACTAACAGAAAGCGACACCATTCAAGAGTGACATATTTTTTATGATTGAACACAAAATTCAGTTAAAATGTTTAGTATTTGTAAATCAAGTCAAACCAAAAGCAACCGGTTTACGCCCTATGAAGTGGGCACGGGTCGGCTAGTATTGTATATAAACATTAGATAGATAGATAGATAGAAAACTCTTTATTTGTACACCGTTTTTACAATATTAATTAAATACATAAAATCAATATATAATATAATGTACAAAGGGCGGCTTTATTGCCAAAAGCAATCTCTTCCAGGCAACCTACAACATTACATTACATACATCAAAAGATTTATTTTGTTACAACTTATTTGTATTACTTTCCGATTTACAACAAGATGTATTAACGACTAACCGATTAAGTAACCGACCTCACTGTATTTTTTATGTTTGTTGAAATCATAATTTTCGACTGGGTGTACTAATTTTGATGATCTTTTTTTATTTAAAAGCTGGTGATTTCTACGTGGTCGTATTTCAATTTGGTCTAGTACTTGAAATCGTTTTTTTTTTTGTTAAAATTTGAGATAATGGACTTGACTGTCTCATGACTATCCGTGTTGAAGTTAGTTCTATATGTAATTTATCTACGGGGTATGGTTGCAGCAATGGCGCAAGATTATGAGGCCATAATGTTGCGTCCCACCGTTTCACAATATTACACCGTATGTAATTTGTTTTTACGAATCGTGTCAGCTAAAGAAATTGCAAATATTAGCTACGTCGTATACTAAACACATTCATGGATTAGAATAATGTGTACATATTAAATGAATATGATAAGGTATAATTGTTAAATACCGGTATCATTTATGTACTTACTAACATTATGGAATAAGAGGAATATTATAGTCATAAAACTACACCTTTGTATATATACAATAATGATTATATATTTACTCAGTTAAGGCTTATGTCTACCTCAGGGTATTGGGTGTCAAAAGAACCGACTATGCATGAAACGGCAAAAATAGAAGAATAACTGATCAGAAACTCTTTTTTTACGTGTAGTAACTCCCACGGGCCGTCACCCCGCCAGGGTTTGCGAAAACTACCTTGGCCAGCATGATGTAGTAGATCGAATGTACAGAACATAGAAATATTTTCTGTTTTGTTTACAGAAATAATAATAATAAGAAAACAGAGTATCGTCACCACTATACATCCCGTTCGTATTGTAAAAATCGACTAAGGATATTACATCACTACAAAGAAAAGGATAACTTGATATAAATCCTTCACTAACTCGCCCGGAAAGCGTGGTATATTAGGCCAAGGCTTCCTTTCGAAAAAAAGACCTATTCCGGCAGTAGATATAGTATATTGATAGGCTAAAAAAGGCCTATTCCATTATATTAATAGGCTCTTGATGATGATTGATGCTGAATACACTCTGGTCGAACTGAACCATATCTCTTCCACCATACATCGTTATGCCCAATATGAAATTTTATAAATTAAATCATTTCAAAAACCCACAATGTTCCACTGATGGGCTCGAGTCACCTATCAAGAGAGGGTTGGAGGCCATACGCCCCCACGATAGCCGACTCCAGATTTGGGACTGGCAAGACGACGTTGTGGCTACGGAATCTAGTCGTTGAATGTTTTTCAGCCGCCCGAAGGCCTCCAACTAAGCTTCACGACTGTTAACCTATGATAACAACCGGGACCTATCGTTTAAAGTATCACGGAGATGTTCATGGTATCATACTACTAGCAATCACCTATCCAGGTTGTTTACCCTCGGTGATTGTTACTAATCACAAATGGTAACTAGGCTATGAGCGCCTCCATAGTATTTGATTATCGTATTAGTATTCAACCTGAGAAGTATGCCTACTTTGTTCATGCGTCATTCATTGTTTTATAGGCAACAATTACTATATTTAAATACTTTTAACCGATTAATCATTTGGCACAACTGAAATTACAATCAGATATTTCTGTTGGATTTAAAACCTACAAATAATTATCTTCTATGTATGTATTTACAAAAAAAAAGGGTAATTATGTGATAATATCAGTTGTCTAGTACCCATAGTACAAGCTCTGTTTAGTTTGGGACTAGATGGCGTTGTGTGTTAAAATGTCCGACAATATTTATTATTATTATTATTATTCTATCACTACCGCCTATACCAAGTTCCTAATAATGTCCCTTAGCTGTCAAATAAAGGTTTATGATCTAGCAATAAATAACATCGCATTAAAAAAGTGAATGTTTTTTCTGCATTCAAATTTGGAATGCGTTAATTTTGTATTAAATGTGTAATCGATTCTCCACGATTTGGAAACTAGGTTTTTTACCGTGATTATGGATCGGAGCTATGTAGATGATAACAATGAATGGTACTTACTAATTAAACTGATTGCTTAATATGCCGTCAATGCTTACTAAATTCAAGAATAAGTTGTAGGTACTTGCTCTTTTGTAGAGCATAAAAACCAATGCTTAAATTATATGTAGCTGTGCATGTTCAGATTTTAACTCATAGATTTACTACTTACGGATTATACTTACATTACTGATCTTCAGCAGTTAGGATTTGCGTGTTACACGAATCGTGTTGTTTAATAAATATGTATCACGAGTGTAAAGGAATCTCGCAATTCAATTTAGCCAAGATCCGGCCTTTGGAATTTGCATTCGTGACAGGTATAAATACATGATGTTAGTACGAATATTCTAAATTAGTTAAATTTACTGTGGGTCTATAAGTCTGTAATAAAACGGGAATCTTGTGTCAATCATTTAATAACTACATGAATTATCTTAGATGCATCAAAATAAAGATGAGTAACCGCACCACTTTATTTTGATGTTCTTTTGATTACATCTTTACAATACCAACCGCGAGTAAAGCCAGAAGAAACCAGAAGAGAAGTAAGCCCAACAGAACAGACAGACAGACAAAAATTGTAAAAAAACGTTATTTTGATATGCATTTAGTAAAAAGCAGTTTTTTTGATATCACAAACATACACTCCAATTTTTTGGTTATGCCGGCGCTGCTGCTGCTTCTTCGGTAAGCCTGAAATGGCGTAAATACCAAAATCTAATAGGTAATTACATTTTTGAACCGTTTGGGGTCGGGACGCTAGGTTCATGGGGTCCGCGTGCTCGCGCTACATTTAAACAACTAGCTAAGCAACTGATTGACGCTTCTAGTGACCAGAAGACTGACTTTTTCTAGCACAGAGAATTAGCATTGCTATTGAACATGGCAATGCTGGCAGCCTTTTGGGAACACTACCAGTAGGCGATGATGCGGAAAAATATTTTCACGCAGATGTATCACCTGATGGCAAGCGATTACCGTCGCCCATCGGTACCCACAACACCATAGGCATTACAAGTGCGTTGCCGGCCTTTTAAGAAGGAGTACGCTCTTTTCTCAAGGGTTTGAAGGTCGTATTGGTCCGGAAATACCGCAGGCGGCAGTTCATTCCACAGTTTTGTTGTGCGAGGCAGAAAGTTCCTGGAAAAGTGCACAGTTGTGGACTGCCAACCATCTAGATGATGGGAATGAAATTTCTGTAGGACGATGGCGGAAAGAGGCGGCAGGAATCAGTCCGAACAATTCTTCGGAGCACTCCTCATGCTAAATGCGGTAGAAGATTCACAGCGAAGTCACATCATTGTTTCTTTTTCATTATTATCTCCAATTTTATTTATTTGTGTAGATGTATTTACTATAAATAAATTCGTGTTTATATCTCCATTTAACACGCTTTAATGCTTTTAGTCTGAAAGTACGGACTGGACATAACGAGAATTCTTTCCCAAATAAAAAAAAACTATTTAGAATTCGTCAAAAGTACATATTATATTTATATATTCATTATTAAAAGGTCTTAAAATGCTTTATTTTTAAGTTATATTTTTAACTATCGTTTTTGTTACACTGAGAGAATCTCAGATAAAAGTATATTATGTAAACCTTCCGACAGTTTTCACCACGCATAACAAATCGACTGTTTAAGAATTCCATTCACACATGTTAATTCATTTGATATCAAGTTAGTAGGTCGACTCAACAAGTATATGAGACTAAACACTAAAAGGTATAATATATTATGTATCTATACTAGTACTACAAAGATTTAAAGTTTTTGAGTTTGTAGGAGATAATGACTGAATCTACTAGTACGGAGCTGCAGGCGAAAGTTATTTTTTAACAAATTTAAATTGTTTGAAAGGGTCTAGCCGGAAAAGCAATTGGGAATATGTAGGTATGTCGAAATTTATGTTTTAAGATCGACATGATGTACAAACACAATTTATGTATGTACATTTCGCGACCAGCTCCCGTTCTGTCAGATATGGAAAAAAAAGGATTGCGTGGTTTTATGAAACCACGGTAAAAGTAAAACTTTTTTTCACATGCAAATAAATAAATCTAATAAAGCAAATAAATAACAACATTTACATTAAACACTGACAAAAACAAACAAATTAGCGTAGAGCACTGGCACACCGTCCGACTGGCCACTGGACACTGGCCGACCGTCACGCGTCACGCGACATGCGATACACAGACCAAAAAATTTGAGACCAAAAAGTTTCTCTTTAAAAACTATTCAAAGTATCTCAAAAACTAATTAATCTAGAGAAATGAAACCAAAGCGAACCTTTAGGTTACATGACAGAGTATATTACATTTTTTTATCATTTTTATGATCATCTTGGGTTTATGGATGAAGGTGGTTGCTCTCCAGTAGGTGATACGTCTGCTCTTTTCCTCCTGTACCCACTATAAAAAAGAAAGGTCTTGCGACTTTTTCTTTTTGGTTTGAAGAATCTATCATAACTGCGGCCAGTGTTGTTGGTTTATTGTTGTATAACGCATTCAGAACAAATGAGTTTGAACCATGTCTTTTAAATTTATCTTTGCACTTAAAATAGCGAGGTGACGGCGGCAATTACTTATCAAAATTACGAAATAATTAAGTAACATTTAATGTAAAATGTTATTAGTTTCAATTATGTAATTGTAGAGTAGCAAAATGCCATTATCTATCGTATGTATAAACTATTTGACCCACTTTGATCGTTTAAACGCGCCTCAATTTTAAAAACAATTTACAAACACCTTGATTGTTTAAGCATTCATCAAGACATGAATGAGCTGAGGCGATCATCTGTAGAATTAATTCATAGGGATCTTCAATATACTCGATGTTTCATCATCAACAACAACCTGTAATAGTCCAATTTTTTAAATACGTGGGGGTCCCAATGTAAAAACGATTTTTAACGTAACCTATATAGCAGTGGGTTCTATCACTATTAGATATTATTGTTCAATGTAGTACTCTTTGTGCAGGTGATAATTTAAAGAGTTAGTGCATTCGCTCTGATTTATTCACACACGGTAAATATATAATAATTACAATAGGTTGACTTTACACGACCATTAACCGAGAGTGACTGTCTTGTGTCGCTCGCGTTACGTCGGGCTTATATAAATTTGTTGACTTTGCTAATACATACATGTGTCCTTACAGCTTCTTCTAAAAAAATTTGTTTTGAGGTTCAAAGTCACTCTAACCAGGTGGGTTAGTTTATGGTTTATTTCAAGTTTTCCTGCTAGGCTGTTATGACACCCATAGGATAAATATTAAATACATATGTTCGGGCCCTTCTCAACAAAACAAACTACAAAACTTTTAACTGTTGTGTCTTACATATACAATGGAAGTAAACAAAATTTTAATATAAAAAGTAACGGTTTTTACAGTTGAAAGTGGAAATAATGTTAATAGATTATTTATTTATATTGTTAATAATAAGTAAGTACGTGAGGAAGTACTTTTCAAACGAAGAGTGTTTCAGATACCATGGAAATCACGTGTATTTTTAGTTACTTTGTAGTACGAGTAATACAACTGATCAAATAGTTACGTCTCGAATTTTTAGAATCAGTTCATTTGGCCTGACATCGAGTACAATTTATAACCCTCCCACGACTAAATTTATACCCAACCTAGTTCATTGACCTGCAAGTAGGTTAGCAGAAACCTTTTTTCGTTTTTGAGGATCGGGTGGAAAATGCTTTCGTATCTCCGATTGTTCGGTGATGTAAAACCAGGAGTAATTTAATGTTTCCACTTAAAACCACTCTGCCGACTAGCTTCAGGCCCCTTTCTATGGACTCGATCTAGAAATTCTGTGGTAATAAAATGCTACTGAATATTTATGTTTTAATGCCGTCTAGTTCCAAACTAAGTAGAGCTTGACGTAGACTATTGATATAAATACATACACATCTTTTTTCTAAATAAATACACATTACACATAGTGAGGCGAGGCAGTCATAGCCCAGTTGCACTCAGTGATTAAAAACACTCATCGAGGGTTATCAACGACCGGCGCGGTCGGTACCTGGTTCGCTAATGACACGACACCATGAGCTTCTCAGTGATTCATGAGGTCATGTTAAGCAGTCAGTCCTGGTTGTTATCATAGGATAACAGTCTTGAAGCTTAGTTGGAGGCAACGGCAAGATTACGTAGCCATAAAGTTGTGTTGCTAATTCCCAACCCGAACTTGGACGTATTGCCTAAATCTCTACTGTGGGGAGACCCGAGCTCAGCAGTGGAACATTAGGGTTGTTGATTATATATGTATAGAAAACACCCAAACAACCCACTGAACAGTTCTACAGATTCCTTAGGAAAATGGGACGCGTGCCAAATTGTTTTCTTATTGTGTATAGCAACAATGATTCCTTTAAGTATTTCCATGGAGTAAAATGCGTGACATTTTTGAGTTAAGTGCGTCAAGTTAATTCGTGCAATGTACTTAAAACGAAAGAAGTGATTAATTTAAAAAGTTTTTTTTGAACAAGCTTACTAAAAAAAATATTACTTTAAAAAAACCTTTAAGCCTTCCATTTGATACCCATATTGGGTGGGTTGTTCAGAAATATGAACGCTGCCATTTTGTTACGGCGGCCATTTTCGATTAATAATAACACAGATTATAAATAATTGCATTGTCACTCGTGCTAATACTGTAGCATGTTTCTTTACCCGATAAATCGGCTTTGTAACATTGAAACATATTTTAGATTTTCTTTGACTTTGTCTAAACAAGCTTTTATTTAAACTAAAAATTCTAAAACCATTCCACATGTTTCAAAAAGTTAATTAATTTAATGTAATGTCAGCGTAAGAATGGGAAAGACATTTTACGTAACAACCAGAGATGATATGTAATGGGTCCTCTATACCGTTTAATATTCTTTAGTCCAGTACGTTTTAACACTAAATTCTGCTTCTGGAAACATAGAAAAACTAACATTAGCTTAAATACTCAGAAACGTGACCAAACAAAATCAACCGTGGACAAAGTGTCCAATAATTTGTTTCCAGTACTTCCATAAAGCCAAGTTTTAAAAGACCACATTAAGGAAAAAATGGCACTAATAGTTTTTTAGTTTCTTTCTCATTTTCTGTTGCTCCGTTAACAGTGTATTACAAAATCTAATACACTGTTTACGACGTACAACGTACAATTTTTCTAGTTAAACTTAAAAAACGCCAATTAAAAACGTAATAAAATTATTTTATTGTCAACGGAGTAATAAAACAAAGTATTTCTTTTATGGTAGTTATCTTGTTCTTGAAGAAGTAAATACTTCCTACAAAGTAATCATTGTTGAAACTGATATCTTTCTGAGCTCCGCAAAGCGTAACTTACAGTCACTTAAGAATATTATTATTCTGATTTTTAAAGGCGATACTAAATCTATGTCTCTCTTGGTAATATTTTAGTAAACAATCCTAGCTAGATCAATTTATGGATGGGTGGGACCATTCTTTCGACATTGAGTCGCCTTCTTGCTTCGGTGGGCACGTTTAGCTGTCGGTTCCGGTTGTCATCCAACATTTGTGGGAATCGTTGCTTATACTTCTTTATTAAATAAATAAATGTTAGTTTTTACTATGTTCCTAGCTATTTTTAGTTCTATCTCTCCATAAAAACCTTCCTTGTGCCCTAAAGAATAACTGAATCGAGCGGTTCTCGAGTTTTGCGCTTAGCAAAACATTTGGCGGTTCATTTTTGTTTATATAGATAGAAGAAAAAAGTTATCATAAAAGTCCTCACAATCTCAGATGAAAGACGTTCAATGCTGTTCTGTGTTGACGCATTCAACGGAAGACAAGACCAAGCATAGGTATAGCCCACTTCAATTCTTTTTTAGTTTAACTTAACTCTTCAAACTGTCTTTAACATTTTACATACGGTCATTTCACCGACTTTAAATTACATCTAACTATTATGTTTTTGTTACAACGTTTTTTAAAAACACATACATACATACGTGGGTAGTAAATATAATTAATAAGCCACGGGAATAATGCTTTTAGTCCACATTTCAACATTGACAACAAAGATTTAAATCTTTTATCATCATAATTTGATAAAGTTAATGGTTAACACTACGAAGGTTTAAGACGCGTGTCAATCATAGTAATTAAAACAAAAACAAAAAAAAACATATAACCCGACTATCTAAAAACTTCTGATAGAATTCATGTGACCTAGGTCACATGGGCGATTATTACGAATCAACGGTGGAACATAGACTGCCAAAACTATTACCCTTCCTTTTGGCTTTGCCGTAGTTGGATTGACTGCCTCATAGGCCTAGCGTACGTATGCGACTGCCAATCAAGAGGTCTCGGGTTCGAATCCCGGGTCGGGCCAAAAATGTTATTATGTAGAAATACTTAATAACAGCTCGGAGTATGGAAGTTGGGGTCTGAACCCCCGTGCCTCGGAGAAGCACGTAAAGTTGTCGGTCCTGCACCTGATCCCCCCTTGGTCGTGTCGGTTAAAGGTCCCATCGGGTTGTGAGAGGAAGGGAACAGAGAGTTGCACCTGTATTTGCACACACACTTGTGCACTATATCACCTGCGTAGTTGGCTGTTCTCCGTTGAAACTGGCCGCCGTGGCCGAAATCGGCTAGGAGAACCTCATGAGTCGGGTAATAAATTAAACATTTCATGTGTAACCCGTAATATATTAAACCTATTAATTTTGAATTCAGCTGTAGCAACCCACTAAGCGATCAACTTACGCTGGAGAACTCAATGTTAAGAGAAAGGAAAACTTGAATCTATACCAACACATCTGGCCAGAGGTATACGTAAGCCAAAACTTCTTTTCTAAAGAAGTCCTACATCCCGCAGTGAATATTTTTTTCTGGATTATTGGGCAAACGAGCCGACTTATCTCCTAATGGTAAGCAATTACCACCGCCCATGGAAATCCTCAACACCAGAGGCGTCACAAATGCGTTACCGGTATTTGGGGGTGGGGTTCCTCATTCACTCGGTGATACACAGCGCAAACGCTGTTTTACACCGGTTTAAAGTGAGGCCGTGGTATTACTCCGGTCGAGCCGGCCAAGTCATGCCCAAGCGTGGCTCTTGAGTAGAAAAAGGATAATATAATGATGTTTGTTTAAGTGTACGACTCTCTCACACATATCGTATTGTTAGAAGCCTTGAGATCATACGGGAGACTATTAAGTCGTTAAACACGCGACAAACACAACTGTCATTTTATATAATGATGAACTACAAAATTACTGGCCCTCGCTTCTCCTACAGAATACATAATTATAGTTGTAACTATAGTACCTCTGCTAATGGCAGGTGAAGCGCACTTAAGTTATACCTATGCTGTACGCTTGAAACTCTCAAAGACTTGTTATTGCAAACTGCAATCATTTTATATAAGAAACAATCTTGAGATGCTCTTTACTTAGGAATTCAATGTTATTCTTGTGCACTATTTTCAATAAATAGTACCTTAGTTTGATTTATTTTAGTTAACCATTACTGATAATCAAAAACCTGTTGGACCTGTACGATATGCATTATATTAATTCAAAAGAAACTGGATTATATCCTTTTAGACTCTCTAACGGAGCATTTTAATTCTGTTGAATAAGAAGCTTCATATTTTTAAAACTGCCATGAATCCAGTTTGATGTTAAATTTAAATAGATACCTTAACGCTGAATAGATCCTTCTTGAAACATATACAATAGAATAATAAAGTGATTATATCAGACGGACACAGTCCAACGAATTGATCGCATAGAGTTAGTTTTTACCCGACTGCGAAAGAAGGGGGGTTATGTTTTTAGATTGTATGTATGTATGTATATTTCTTTGGCACGGAGCCTAAAAGGCTTGTCATATTTTTAAGTGAGCGGTGCCAATTGATTCGTCTTAGTCGTGAGAGTGACACTGGGTACCTACTTCAAAATAAAAAAATAAAAAATATTTAAAAAAGAATATGAAAAAATCTTTTCTTTTCAGTTCTTTCTATCTTTTCAGTTCTAAAATGAATTAAATAAAGATGACAGCTATTGACGCAGTCGGGTTCTTTTTTTAAATTCGTTACTCGTTGTACTTAGAAAGTCTGTGGTGCCAGCAGAGGACTGCAACGTGCTGATATTGATGGTGATGATGATGTAAAGTTTTTCATCTTATTTTGTCTTGTAAACAAAACCATCACATTAAAATTATGTCAATGACATCCTGTTTACAAAAAAAATATATTTTTTCCTGCTCACGGATTGCAACAATAAATCATTAATGCTCAATCAATAATTATTGTTTCTGAACTTACAACTTGAAACGGAACCCATTATTTATTTATTTATTTAAAACTTTATGCACTTATGTACATTGGCGGACTTAATGCCCAAGGCATTCTCTTCCAGTCAACCTTAGGGTGGTGTAGAAATCTTGTAAGGTAGGTGGTTGTATTTATGCTTGCTTAACGCTAGATCTAATATTTTATTGCATGCTAAAACTAGGAGGTGAAACGGAGACGGTGCTAATAGATAATATAGTATTGAGATGTCGAGCATTTATGCCAATAATCTAGAGCTTGGAACATAGTGGAATTATGAAAATCTAAATAAAACCCTTTATCCGCTGGTCTGGTCAGGGTAGTAAAATAGCAGGAGGGGTCTCATCTCTCTCTCGTCATCTAACTCTACAAACTGTAGGTAGCCCGAGGTATGTCGGAGTTCCAGGGATTTCTTTTCGAGGGTGCACCTGGTTACCCGGCTTATAGAACCCGAGACGGTGTGCGGGTTTGAGTTGGTTTGAATCCGACAAAGCCACCAGTAAAGAAGGTAGTAAACTAGGCTAAAACATTATCACCATCATCAACAACCCATAATGTCCCACTGTTGGGCTCAGGTCTCCCCTCAGGAGAGTGTTAAGGCCATACGTCCCCACGCTGGCCAAGTGCGGGTTGAGGACTGGCAAGACAACGTTGTGGCTACGTAATCTAGCGTTTTTGAGCCGCCCAAAGGCCTACAACTAAGCTTCACTACTGTTATCCTATGATAACAACCGGGACCGACAGCTTTTTTTTTAACGTGTGGAAACCCCTTCCTTTTTCCTTGGGCCTTCACCCCATCGGGGTTTGCCGCGGGGTGGTGTGTTGGAATCGAACCGACTAAAACCACACGGTGTGCCACTCTGCGCCTGAGACGGGAGAGATCCGGGAACCGCTTTCTTACGCCATCCGGACCCCTCCCAGCGCCTGCCCTTCACGACTGTTATCGTACGATAACAACCGGGACCGACAGCTTAACGTGAACTCCGAATCACGGGGACGCTCATGATAACATGCCACCAACGGTTGCCCACCCAAGTTCTGACCGCGCCGTCGTTACTTACCCTCGGTGATTGTTTCTAATCACCGAGTGCAACTGGGCTATAAGCATCTCAGGCTAAAACCTCATTTCTATACCTTTTAAATTATTTAACCGTGAATAAGTCCCATTATACAAATAACATCAGTGTTTTTTCTGATCGTCTTCGGTCGAGTGGTTAACGTCTGAAATCATTACACATTACAAACCAACTCTCATCCGTATTTACTATATTAAGTTGATCTCATTTGACCTTTGAAACTTGTGAAAGTAACGAATGATACAGAGTTGACTTGTACCAAACGAAACAGGTTTACACAATACATCTTCTTGACGAAGCCAACATAGGAAACTAAGATTATGATTGCAGTATCGTTTTTTACCCGACTAAGGTGAAGTCGAAAGGAAAGGTGATAGTTGTAACAGTCTTTGGATATCAACTATTGAATCAATTTAAATCAATGACGTGTCAATTCTATATAAATTTTATAATTTTTTTACGGTCGGATTATAGTATTTTAACTTTTTCTTTGAAGTAGGATATCATCTGATAACATGGCTGATGACGTGAATTTTTAGACTTAATATTTTATAGGGAAGAATGATTGTTCTGTATCATCATCAGCCTTGCGCAGTCCACTGCTGAACATAGGCTTGTCCAATTGCATTAAATTTCTTTCAATATTCAGCTCCTACCAGCCATCTTGCGATAAGGTAGAATGAATAAAAGTAAAAATATGTATTTTAGTAATTTAACATTCATTTGCGATATTTTAAATCCATCGTAATAATCGATGCATTTAGAATGTCACATGCAATGGAACGTAAAATGTGTTTAGAGTTCGACTGTGTATATAAGTATATAGCAAAATACATAGTTGTGTTTTAAAAAAATAAAATCTTACTATCGTTTTCTTAGAGGATAAAAAAATGAAATTTGTGAGACAAACTGGTAATATCCATTCTGCCTATGAATGCCGTTTCTGTTTAAGGAAATTAAGGGAATCCCGGAGTCGGACTGGGGAAGTACTCTTTCCATTAGCTAACATTCTCCAGTAGCGGTTTAAGGACATTTTGAAATACATCCGCTCTTTAACTAAGCACACATGTCATAAAATTTTCAGACTCGAAATTTTACCACGCAATTTATATAAGCCATATTAATAAATGTAAAGGTATCTGTTAGGCTTTCACGGCTGAACTGGATTGATTTGGATTACATTTAGAATAAAGACCCTTTAATACCTGAGCAAGGACATTGGCTAATATCTACATACACGTAGGCGGAGCCGCTTTCAAAAGCTATTTATTTATATCTTATACTTATAACTATCCAAATATTGATCAAATCTTACAGTAGGAATCTTAAAATATAACCGGTAGTAAGTTTGTAAATAAATCAGCATGCAAATCAAGAGAAACAAGTTGTTTCCACCCTTTCACATAAAGAGAACATTTGATTGATTGAGTATAGACCGCGTCTTGGCGAACGTAGCAATACATATTTTAGCCATTATTCATACCCAGATTTCAAAATGGCTGGCAGGAGCTGGATGCGAGAAGCCGGAGAGCGAGTGATGTGGCAAACAATAGGCGAGGCCAAGTCCAGCAGTGGACTGGACAGTGGCTGATGATGATTATCTCACCTTTTCTGAATGAAAATTCAAAAAAGAAAATCAACATTATTTCAAATGTTCTACAGAAAAATTACTAAGTATTGTCTTGCTTGTCCGTTAATCTCATTTTTTCTCTTCATAAATAATAATTTGCGAACTTTTGATTATTTAAATGACTATCTTTGAAGCACGGTCTGAGTGTGAGGCGTGTTCGCCTTTCATCGCAGCAGGTACAGTTATTGCACCAGTTAGATAACTGTGATGTTTTTCTTGTTTAGCTGTTTTGAATACTCAATCTTGAATAATAATACGGAAGTAAGCTTACGAGTGTATGGTTATGAAAGTTTGCTGTCAGAACTTATTTAAGAACAATATTTTATGCCTAAGCAGGTAGGGCTACCACCTTCACAGTTTCAAAAAAATATTTGTATTTCTTCTTTGCCAACCTGAGGCAAAAACCTCTTTTTTAAGAAGTGGCCTGTGTCCAGCTATGAACAGTGAAAGGCTTCTGATGTAATTCCCTTTTTTGTATAGTGAGTTAAAAGGGCTAATATTTATCTCACAGATTGATGACACTATAAGCCACTAAATTTTTCTACAGTACAATCATCAATATCATAGATAAAAAAAATAAGTTCATAGAAGAAATATTAGAATAGTTCTAATTTTTCATCTATACAATTAAATAAAATTGGAGTGTCTGTTGATATTAATATAACCGCTTTTACTAAATGCGTTGGTATGTATACACGGTAAATATACTAAAATATCATTTTTTGAATTATTGTCTGTCTGTATGTTTGTTCCGGCTAATCTCTGGAATGGCTGCACCGATTTTGACAGGACTTTCACCGGCAGATAGCTGATGATATAAGGAGTACTTTTTTAGGCTAGTTTCTTCTAGCCGCATTACCCGCGACTACAACAGCAAAAGGAGATAAAGCTGTGGAGTCTGAGCTAATACTTTATAGGACGTAATGAATTTTGGATTTTACCCGATAAAAAATAAAAAAGAATTTATTTACCGAAAGTAGCATCCCTAACAACGTAACTATATTCAAATCAAAACCCTTTATAAATAGTCTTTATGCGAACATTATTTTACTTTTCTTTTGTTGGTTTTGTTTTTAAACATAACATTAAATTTAATAACAATTTATGCAAAAATTCTCAAAAGGTAGATTACAACATGGTCTTAGAGAAGTCGTCACAAACCGTCGTCCATGACAATTTTGACGTAATAATGTAAATTCGTTACTTATCTTTGTCAACTATTCTTGGTTTTTCTTACAAGAAATTCATAATATCAACCGATAAACATATAATCGTTATACATATAATTTTGCCTGATACATATTCAGGTAAAACTGGTTGAGCTAGTAGCCGACCCCAAATAATCTTGGGCATAATAAAGGCTAGGAAAATGATCATTTCATTATGTAATGTAATCTTTAATGTAATCTCAAAGAAAAGAAAAAATAAGTAACAGTTACTAAACGGGCAATATGTGCAATTTATTGTAAAATTAGATTTATTTATTTGCGTAACACATGCTCTAACAAGTCTAAACACTTTTGGCGTTCTATTCCACCCTGTAGAAACACATTTTTGAAGTGAAAACTTCTTTAGGCGCGTTGAGCACTTTTTAGGTGAACAAAAATCTATTTTGGTAGGGGGAAATTCACCGGTCACCGCGTCACGGTTCCCGTTACTAATATGCCGACATCACAAACAATTTTTAGCCGCGTTGAGCACTTTTCGGCAGGGAAAATCATATGAGTTCGCGTCACTGTCACCATTAAGTTATAAGTTTTCACGTCTATCGACAGTCCTTATGACTGCCAATATTTTTAATCACATAAGTATTACTTTCGTATAGTAAAAGGAAGTTTCAATTTTATTTAAAACTAAAGCATGACAAAAGTTTACATAGTTTTACAATTTCCATCTGCTATTAATTATTATTAGGACATCACGAGGGTTGTAACTCGGTGTGTTGGATTCCTGCTGTTCAGATCCTGGTGTGCAGAAGTTACAATGATGGGTGTGTGGAAGGCATTAGTCCTGTTAAAAAGACTAGTCTACCTTTGAAGACCAAATTGCATAAAATTAAATAATAATACAAAATGAGAGATAAACATCTTTGATGTTGCTTTGCGTCAACAGTCAAAAAATGTCTTTGTTATCTTAAGATTCAACTTTTTACTTCCTTTTACTATACAAATTTTGTCAATATTTACGTAATGACTCAATATTTATGTATAAAACCTTTATCCAAGCTCTCCCCCATCCCCCTCCTCATCCACCACAGACCGGCGCGGCACCTGTGATGCCACTGGTGTTGTAGGTGTCCATTTCCGCCGGGAATCGCTTACCATCAGGCGATATGACTGCTGATTTGCCTCTTATTCAATAAGATAAAAATAAAAAGACCCTTTATTCAGACAAAATACTTAGATTTACATGCATATTTGATATTTCATTTGATTATTATTATATTTTATATTTTGGAATATATATATATTTGAAATATATATATATATATATTTCATTCTTTTTTCTGTGTGTCTATTATAGCCATAGACCTCCTCCAACTGCCTCCATAGACTCCTATTTTTTCTGTCCATGGTCCATAAAAAATACATATACCTAAATATGTATAAAAAATATGTTTTCCTACTAACATTGAACTTGGCACAATTTTATCACTTCACCTGTTTATATGCTCACTTCGCTCAGATGACATTTATTGGCTCAAATGATTTTATCCGGCGAGTGGAAATGCGGCTGACGTATTTCTGACACCTAAGTGCGGTTCTTGCTAATAATAGCACAGCATTTGACCTGCGGTTCACGTCGTGTTCCGGCGTCAGAAATTTGTGATTGGGGAAAGAGATAGTTGATGTAGGCAGGCTCACATTAGGTGCGCTGGCTTGGCTATTCATTAAAGAGCCATGAATAATTTTTTGTGTTCAATTTCACATTGTAGCAATTATGTAAAAACTAGCTAACCTGGCGAACTTCGGACCGCCATATTCACTTTCGTGAATATTATCTGAATTACCGAAAAACTTATTTTAGTAAGTCCGTGCTAACTTCCCGCAGGGCCGCAGTGTATACGATTAAGTGAACTAGGACCTCTGGTTTTCTTTTATATTTTTCCATACAAACCTTGTCGTGACAATAACAAACACATAAAAAAAGAATTATCCAATTTGGTGCAGTCGATCGAAAATTATTATATATAGTTATTATATTTGTGACTCATTTTTATTTATATAGATTAATTATATTAGAATCTGTACTGTTCTTATAGAAAGAAAATGTTAGTAAACTATATACCTACTTAGTTCATTCTAACATTATAAATGCGAAAGTATGTCTGTTTTTCCGATTTTTAACTCTTCACGCTCAAACTGCACCGCCGATTTAGAGATTTGGTATAGAGATAGTACGAGTCCCTGGAAAGGACATATGATTCTTATTCTCGAATTCATATCATTATTATTAATGGTGTACACAATATAATACAATGGGGATTAAAAAAAACTGAATTATCAAGAGCGACTGCCCTTAAATAATTATTTAAGCGGGCGTAAAAAACATATCACTAAGCCACCATAGTGTGGTACACCATTCTGCATGGTGTCCCTCACTGTTGCTTTCTACTCAAGGTTTATATCACGCTGAGCAGATTCTCTTTGACAGGTTGTCAAATAAAAAAAGCAATCATATTAGTTAAGTTAGCATTTCTGAGCACAAAACCTTTTTACATTTGGCGAAAGACGGTCCCCATTTCATGTCATCCACATTTTTTATATTTTTTATCATTAATTCCATCTCGATGAAGACTTGAAGACTTGAAGACTTAGAACTGAAGACTTGAAATACTTGACATTGGCAGAAATAGCTGATCCGGCTGATTGCCGTATCATCAAAAGAAGAAGCTTTTTACACAATTTTTAACGCTTGAGAGTAATGTAATCTTTGGAAAATAAATAAAAAAATAAATTAATAATATTACAAAATATACTAATCACATCATAATCAACACATTTGTGAAATTATCGATTACACCACTCGAGTTGAAATAACTATTTGCGCTCACCACTTAAAGACAAATATGTAGGTGACTAGGTGTAAAACTTTCGTTTGTTAACCTAAATAGATTATAATTATCTATATTAGAAACATTTCACATAACGATACGACGACAGTCTAGCCAATAACATGTTTCACAACACAACAAGTAATCATTAGTGTTGCACGAAAACAAAAAAACTCCTGTTCTCCTTTTGCATGTGTCGTAAGAGCCTTTATATAAAAGGAAAACTGGACAAAAACACTATCTATACCGATTCGTCTGCATAATATAATAGGCTAAACCTCTTTTCTATAGAGAATCCGTTTAACCCGTATTCGAAATCTTAGCTACCTTTTTGAGAGCCCTAACTGACATTAACAGGTCGGATAAAGTCAAATAACTCACTAAACTTCTCCTCCCCATAACCGTCTATAGCCAATGAAGCGCCCGTGTGCAATCATTACTCTAGCGTACTTTAGTAGGCGAAGCCCCCTTTAGTAAGCGTAGCGCCCTTTTGTAAGCGCGCAGATTTATTTTAAATGCTGCGGCCGGCGTCCCTAACATTGCTGCGCTCGTGTGCACCGCACATCATGCACTGAAGGTAAAGACGCTCCTGCTGCTCCTCCCCTGATGGAAGTAACTCAAAAGGCAGCAACTTATAATTCATGAGTTGCAAATGTCCATAGACGATGGAAGTCACCAACCATCACTTATCAGTCTACTCGTTCATCCCCTTTGTAAGTAAATCTTTACACGTCGTACTTTGCAGCTACAAAGTTCCGGCATTTCCTAACACTCTGTTTGTATGTTTATTTTACCGGGCCATTTCCACACTTAGTTTCATAATTGGGCCGTTGTACGTGAGTTTGTGATTTTCCTACTCCAACCATCCTAGATCATCCCAGAAGTTCAGCAGCCTTTTCAGATCATTACATGCTCCCGGGATTGATGTTGATTGGAGAATGACCGCCCGTTGATCCGCCACACTTCTACATTCTGTGAGAACGTGCTGCGGTGTTTCTTCACCTCTATGCATCCCCTGCACAGAGGGCTGTCGGTTGTTGCTGCCTATAATGACTAGGTGCTTGTTTAGGGGACAATGCCCTGTCTGGATGCTTCCTGAGATCGTCCCTTTTCAGTCTAATCAGATTGCGGGCTTCCTAACACTCACTCCGGGAACAAAATTGAATAATTGTTCTCAAAGTGAATCATAGTTCTCGATGGTTTTGATAATTTCATAATTGGTGGCTTTTAATTTTTTATTGCAAACGTTATTATATAGGTGTTGTGGCCAAATCATCTTATTAATCACTTTATACTCAATTACATAATTTAGCCACATAGTATTTAACCATTTATGATGTGGTAGACCATTTTTGGAAATAAAATAAATGATATTCGTGAAATTTGGATGCAACAAATTAACAAAGAAATATATAAGTTGTTTTTTACTGAGATGTTTTATTTAATGTAGACATTAAATTTTTGGCTTTTGCTTACGGCTCCGTCCTCGCGTATGTCAATTATCGCGGTATACAGTAGCCTAAGTCCTTCATCAAGAATCAAAGTATCTTACTGACAAATTTGATTATAATCGTAGCAACGGTTTTAACGTTAAAGCGTAACAGACAAACGAAGCTACTTTCGAATTTATAATATTAGTGTGAAGTATGAATAGTCATTACCTCGTTGGTCTAGTGGTGAGCGTAAGAGACTGCAGATCTCGGGTTCGATTTCCGGGTCGGACTGCTGTTGGATTTTTCCTACAAGAAATTCTTAATAGCAGCCCAGAGTATGGAAGATAGCGATGTTTCCCACCTGTGTCTTGGAGAACACGTTAAGCCGTCGGTCTCGATTGCCATGAATATCGATGGCAATCGTAATTGGGAAGTCAGTGCCCTCAAAATATAGGAAAACTAGTTCAATCTTCAAATGCAGTTTACCCTCCAGGTTGCGGAGGTCCGATGCCAGTCGCTCCGACTAAAAACTGATGTTCAGGTAAAATTGGAACTAGTAGCCGACCCCAAATAATATATAATCTTGGGAATAATAACGGCTAGGAAGATGATGAGTGTGAAGTATAAATAGTAGTTATAAATAGCAATGGGCTATGAAGGCCACGTTGTGGACGTTGGTGTTATGTAATTATTATACTTACGTATACGTTCTTCTTCTTTTGATGATATGGCAATCAGCCGGATCAGCTATTTCTGCCAATGTCAAGTATTTCAAATCTTCAATTCTAAGTCTTCGAGTCTTCAAGTCTTCGTCGTGATGGAATTAATGATAAAAAATGACATGAAATGGGGACCGTCTTTCGCAAAAACAAAAAACAAACAAAGTTAAAATCAAATAGCGATGTAAACTGACCATAATGACACACCGACACGTGTTGAATACGTCCAAGTGATAAAATATATACAAAATAAATACAAAATAGGTTTTAGAACTAAAGAGTTGTGATGATAACAATTAAATTTAATAAGCTGTTGTTTATAAAAATAAACACATGATACAAAAGCAAACAGCCATACATACATCAATAATAATCAGCAAAGTTTTCGGGGAAACTGTTTTCATTACTGCTACTGCATTATTTTGGACTCGCNACCATATTATATTATATTATATGCTACGGGAACCGAATCTCATCTTCCCTGATGGTTTCAGGGCGGGAGTTCGGTATCAAACCGAGTAAAAAACTTGAGCTTAAAATCTGTTTTGACATAATTATATAAATAAAATTAAACATGAGTGTTTACTGCAACATGTGAATGTATGTATGTATGTTATATGTGTGTGTACGTGTATATGAATGTGTATATATATAGTCTTTGATTTTATGTCACTGTCCAATGCATACTATCACTAATGTGTGTTATATATAATGTTCTCAAAAGTGTTAAACCCTGTTAATGTTAAATTACTACTATGTAGTTTACCACTGTTGGCACAATTATCCACATTTTTATGTAATTTGTACTTATACTCTTTTATTGTGTTGTTGTTTGTTTACCTAAATAAAGAAATAACATAAATATGTACATGATATACGTAAGGGTACCAAGACATCACCTGGACCGTTTTGACTATGACCATGGCTACTAACAAGTCTTAAGAAATTCGTTCATTGTTTCGCACCAAGTAAGTGAAGTTAATGGAAAAGCAAACGAAATCTTTGTAAATACAATTACCCACAAATTTATTGTATACTAAATTGCCTTCCATTACAGGGTAATCTAAGTGGAAATACTTTTCGTCAGGGTTCAATTGATCGTCGGGGTTATAGGGATTTCTTTTCGAGGGTGCATCTGGTTCCCTAACTCCTAGCACCCGAGCTGGCGTGCAGTTTTAGTCGGTTCGAGTTCGACATGCCATCAATACCCGAGGGGATTTCCGCACGGAAAAAAATAGGTAATCTAAGAGTTGTGATAACTGTAACATCCATTGTTATCGGTCACAACAATTCAACGCTGTCAAAAAACGACAATTTTTATTTTCAATTATTTTTAACATCTTTGAAAAGATGTTTGATGATGATTTTTTTTTGAGATTGTATCTTCTTTTATTTATATTACCTCGCAGAACAACAGGAGTCCAAATAGAAGGAAACTTGACACAAATTCTATATAAATCCGTATATAAATCTTTAACAACCTGTAATGTCCCACTGCTGGGCTCGGGTCTCCTCTCAGGAGAGGGTTAAGGCCATACGTCCCCACGCTGGCCGAGTGCGGGTTGGGGACTGGCAAGACAACGTTGTGGCTACGTATCTTGCCGTTGGATGTTTTCAAGCCCCCTAAGGCCTCCAATAAAGCTTCACGCCTGTTATCCTATGATAATAACCGGAACCGACTGCTTAACATGACCTCCGAATCAGGAAGACGCTCATAGTATCATGCCACCAGCGGTCACCGATTCAGGTACTGACTGCGACGTCGTTGCTTACCCTCGATGATTGTTTCTTATCACCGAGTGCAACTGGGCTATATTCTATGTCTACTATCTATTAGAGGCTGTTGATGTGTGATGTGATTCTTTCTGCTATTTCCTCTATGTTTATGCCTATGGTGTTACGGGTTTCCATGGGCATCCGTAATCGCTGCTCGTTTTCCCACTATTACATAAAAAAAAAATAAACATTTTGCTGCTGCCTTCAGGTCTAAAATACAGACTATTTAACTTTTCAATCAACTGCAATCTTCAACTTCATTCATTATGTTCAAATACTTCCTGTGTCAATGACTCATCATCTCATAGAAATCATATCATACTCCTTGATTGTCTTTATAAGAAATAAAATAAAACAATTCCAACTCAGGAGTGTGAGAACTCGTTAATAGAAAGAAGGTCGGACAATGGAATTGCTATGACAACTAACCTACACAAAAAAGATACTTAGTGTGGTTTTTATATCATAGAAAAAATTGTAAACAACCAACAAATACGGATTAGAGATATTTGAATTTAAAGAAAAACTAAAGAGGGCTTCTGAGAAGCTAAGTGAAGAGTAGAAACAGAGAAATATTGAACGTAGATTCGATATGGTTAAATGTGAATAAATTTGAAAGTGACTTCTAAAGTTTATTTACTAAATATAATATAGTTACTTAGTAAATAGCTGTATAAAGTTGAAAAAAGTAGGTTTTAGTTAATATTTACATCTATATCCATATTCTCTATTTTCACATTAATATTATAAATAAATATTTCAGACATCTAACACACAATGACATGTAGTCCCAAGCTAAGCAGAGCTTGTGTTATGGGTACTAGACAACTGATATAAATACAAATATTCTTTTTTTTGTAATTTTTTTGTTGTAAAGACCCGGGAATCGAATCCGAGACCTCAAGCACAGCGTATGCTACCACTGCGCCACCGAGGAAGTCAAAAAATGAATTCAAAGATAACTCTGTTTTTTTTACAATATCTGTCTGTCAAAGTGACTAGACCTACACTATGGCGGCCTCACTGTGCCTCCGGTCTTGCACTCACCAACGAATCAGGACAGCACAAATTACACATTTAAGATGGGTCTTCAGTGAGAGAGTAGTAGTTTAATTTCAGTCTTGAGAAGGGAGATAGGATACCTCTTTACCGCTCACTCGGACGGAGCCCTAGGCAATAGCTCGTAATCCTACTACTGTTATACACGCGAAAGTTTGTAACTAGGATGGATGTTTAATACTCTTTCACGTAAAAACTACTGAACGGATTTGGATGAAACTCTACAGTAATATAGCTCTTACATTAGAATAACACATAGGCTACTGTCTGCCGCAATAACCGACATATATGCGGGCGGAGCCGCGGGCATAAACTAGTATTATAAACGCGAAAGTTTGTAAGTATGAATGATGTTTTGTTACTCTTTTACGTAAAAAGTACTGAATGGATTTGAATAAAACTTTACAGTAATATAGCTTATTTATCAGAATAGCACATAGGCTACTAATTCCCGCGATGACCAACATATACGAGAGCTTAGCCGCGGGCAACAATTATTAAATAATAAGATAATTAACTAGTAAAAGAACCAAAGACTAGCCAGACTTTCTTAGGTATATAACTACTTGACAGGAATGATTCATTCTCATTGATATTACTGTGTTCTCACGTGCGATTTTATATCGGATTTACTCCTATGAATAAATATTTCGGATTAACCCACAACACCATCTAGTCCCATACTAAACAGAACTTATGTTATAGGTACTACTAGACAACTGATATAAATACATAAATACTTTTTTTTAAATACATATTATACATAGAAAACACCCAAACTCCGAAAAAAATATTTGCAGGTCATACAAACATTTGGTACCACGCGGGAATCGAACCCGAGACCTCAAGCACAGCAGTCGTCGCATACTAGCTACGCCACTGAGGCAATTAAATATGCCTATGTGACACAGTATAGCATATTCTATAAGATGGCGGTTTCATAAGTTTCTTCGTACCTTGAAATATGACTGACATATTGTATCATCTCGACCTTCACTTCTGTTATATGATGCAGGCTGTAACCTATATCTTAGTCAGAGAATACAAAAAAAAAACCTATATGTTAGGAGACATGCGATTCCACTCAGTGCTCTATTTGTAATTGAGACTTAGTTAGTTATTTTATGAATGTGAAATTAAATGTTTATTTTGGTTAAATAGACTTTTTGAAGTAAGAAGTTAATAACAGATATACATCATAACTTTTTATTGGTCTTCGAGACCAGATTTCCGCTATGACATTGATTAAAACATGGTTATTAAAACATTACAGAGGGTAAGTACAAGGACAGGCCAGGTCTTCTATGTATATCCTGGGAGGGGTCCGGATGGCGTAAGAAAGCGGTTCCCGGATCTCTCCCGTCTCAGGCGCAGAGTAGCACACCGTGTGGTTTTAGTCGGTTCGATTCCGACACACCGCCCCGCCGCAAACCCCGGCAGGGTGAAGGCCCGAGGGGGTTTTCACACGTAAAAAAAGGTCTTCTATGTACGTTAATCGTCATATTAGTTCCCGAAAAAGACACCCAAAAACAAGATTTATTTTAGAGCAATAAACTTAACTTTTAAGATAGCTGCGATACTGTAGAAATTGTTTTACTCGTCTTTTTTGTGATATTCTTTTCCAATAATATGTATTTAACAAATTATTAAGAATTTAAACTTTTATTTGCCCATTCATTAACTCGATTGTTCGTTGTCAAATCATCAACAGCCCATAATGTCCCACTGCTGGGCTCGGGTCTCCTCTCAGGAGAGGGTTAAGGCCATACGTTGTCGAATGGAAGATGATTATTTTTTATACGATAAAGACCAGACAAATGATAATAAATTGCGAATATATTACGGTGGGCTGAATATGCCGTCCTGAGCCAAAACTGTCAAGGTGCAGGGGGGCACAAGGTCCCCTTCAGGACGTTCCCCCATTAAACTGTTCGAATAAGACCCTCGGTGCGATGATAGCATGAAATTTAGTATTTAATATTTTCCGTTGTCGACAGAAAATTACCGGCCATACTGACTGTTTATATCCAATACTATTACGGTATATAAATTTATGAATTAAGTAGATTTTAATTATTTATATGCCATCAACTGTAATGTCTGAAGAGAGTAAGTTCTCATTTATTTATTTGAAATGGAGGCAAAGAACTCCTGAAGTTCATGGTCGCTCAGGTCGCTACTCCGGTTATCTTGTGTTGTACAGATTAAGTCAGTTTTAAGTAATCCTTCGACTTCGTCTAAGTTTTATAACGACATATTTATATTATTAACAACTTTTCATAGACTACAGTTGGACATAGACCATAGGAGGCGTTGACCTACTACTCCATGGTGACCAGACCGGTCGGTATAGGGTTTGAGTCCATTTTTCTTTATATTTACAATAATGAGTGTCTTACGTAGTTTGTTCTTTGACGAGACCCAATATGGGATGAATAGGGATTATGATACTCCATATTCCTAATTCTATGAAATATGGCCGTTAATTTCAATATATTACATGTTTAAAATGTATGAATGCATGCATTAATCATTTATTTTTATTATACACATAAACCAAACAATTGATTTATGTTATTGTATTTTAGATACGCTAATCTATTAGGGTAATATTTTGTATACATTAATTTATCACACGGCTGATTGCTCAGATACTTATCATGATTGTAATTATAAGTTAATATATGTATATATAAAACTCATAGCGGTGCTCATAGCTCAGTTGCATTCGATGATTAGAAACAATCACCGAGGGTAAGCAACGAGGGCGCGGTCAGTACCTGAATGGGTAACCGCTGGTGGCATGTTACCATGAGCGTCTTCGTGATTCGGAGGTCACGTTAAGCAGTCGGTCCCGGTTGATATCATAGGATAACTGTCGTGAAGCTTAGTTGGAGGCCTGCGGGCGGCTTAAAAAAATCCAACGCCAAGATAAGTAACCACAACATATTCTTGCCAGTGTCCAATCCGCACTTGGCCAGCGTGGGGACGTATGGCCTTAACCCTCTCCTGAGAGGAGACCCGAGCCCAGCAGTGGGACATTATGGGTTGTTGATGATGATGATATAAAACTTAGCTGGAAGGTGTATCTTAAGTTCGTCGACAGGTTGTCGTATAGTTGCAAAACGACAAAAAAATAAGCTGTAAGAAATAGGCTGAGTAAAGTTGTTCTGAATTTAAAAAGGAACAGTTTGTGAAATCGGCCATTTTGTTTTTTTGTTGTTACGTGAGAATTACGTTATTTATGAGCTGACTACGAAAATTGTTTTTTTTATTTGAAAGAGTATAAGGCTATCATCTTCAACAGCCCGCACCAATGTACAACTGGTCATAGGCCTTGCTTTAACGAGGAGAGTTTCGGCCAATAAATCACGTTGGCCAATCGGGGGGACTAGCCGTAACTATCTTCTGAATATAGTTATATCGACCCAAGCCCAGCCGTGGGACGTTATGGATCGTTGATGACTACGTTCTATAAACTAGACAAGTCCAGTACTAGATGATGTATATTGAATTATATATATATATATATAACAACAAAACTGTGGAGTGAATTGCCGCCTGCGGTATTCCCGGACCAATACGACCTTCAAACCTTCAAGAAAAGAGCGTACTCCTTCTTAAAAGGCCGACAACGCACTTGTGACAAATTGAGTCAAAAAAAATGAGTACGGAACTACTGCGTAAACTGACTAATGTTTGTAGGTTTTTAATACAAATGTAAGCATTAAAGCTGCAAACATAGTTATATAATAAGTTCTTTCAAATATATACAAAAGATAATAAAGCACGTGCAACAGTTTCTATGAATATTTAAACCTGATTTTATGCCTTTCTCTCCGAGATGTCGCAACAAACTGCCTTCTTATGATAAAGTAAATATTGTATGGTGTACTGGCCACACAACTGCGAGCGAGATTTATCTAGCACTCAGCATATCATTATCCTTAAGAAAACTCTGGAATGTTCTTAACTGCGGACAAAGATTGCTAGACTGGTTAAGGTGCATAATATTAAAGCTTTAAAGCTAATGTCAGCACAAAGCGATTTAGAACTTAACAATTGAACTAAATATATATTGCCCGTTGTATTGCATTCTTTGTCAAATAATGCATACCAATCCTTGTTGTTCGTAGAATTTCCCGTCACGATTAACAATGTTTTGTAAACATTTTAACCATGATAGGAATTTCGAAGTGTGATATTGTTTTCTGATGTTATTGATTTCATTGATTTAGATCAATAACAGACACTGAGTCAATGAAGGTTTGTTTTACATTCTTTAGATGCCGCGCAGGCACCTTATTTGTTTATTTTCGGCTTACACTTGTTACACATCATTGTCATTAGACGCTAATTTGTAAGAGGAACATATATTTACACTGTTTTCAGTTCTACCATATAAATGTAATGTGATGAAAAAGATCATTCCTTCTGTGGTTTAAAATCCATTCTAGAACTCCAAATTCGAAATTACTGTTTCTTAGGTAGGTACTTTATGTTAACAGTATTATTGTTCTTTGCACTTTTATTCCAAAAAAATAATGTTTTTCTTTTGTTTCTTGTAAGAGAATTTATTTTTGATATTTTAAGCTTATTAACCAATAAGTGCAGCAACCACACTAAGAATTGTATAACATCAGAGGTACTTATTTATATACTTATTTAGTAAACTTTGATGAATGACCGTTGCAATGGTTTCCAAATGTTATTCATAAATATGTTTTGTGATTAAAAGCCATGAAAATGGAGTGATTGGGCGATTAAATGGCGGTAGATGTTAATAGCCCTATTGAATTCTCGTTCCACTCGGAAACCCAACTGACAACACACATTGTCCTTTAACCTTCGATGGTTGAGTGAACTGGTGCATGACGTAATGGGTTGAAGAGAATCCGATGTTTTATTGATGTAGGTTCCCTGGACACTGTGGGCAAGATGACCTTTTGCTTTAAAGTTAAACGCATTGAGAGGGGTGAACTACGTAGGTTTGTAATACTCGGTTTAATCTTTTAGTTCAATCAACAACCCATAATGTCCCGCAGGTGGGCCCGGGACTCCTCTCAGAAGAGGGTTAAGGCCTTACGTCCCCACGCTGGCCAAGTGCGGGTTGGGGACTGGCAAGAATACGTTGTGGCTACGTAAATCTTGCCGTTGGATGTTAAGCCGCCCGATGGCCTCCAACTAAGCTTCACGACTGTTATCGTTGATTGCGCGATGCAGGATTGGTAGCATCTTCGTGCACTACGTTGCTCCGAAGTTCAGTGTATCTTCGGTGGATGGCGTTGTCATATATTTATGTTGACGCTGTATGTGGAAGTCGCCACAATCGAATGATAACAACTGGGACCGACTGCTTAACGTGACCTCCGAATCACGGAGACGCTCATGGTAACATGCCACCAGCGGTCATCCATCTAGGTACTAACCGCGCCGTCGTTGCTTGCCCTCGCTGATTGTTTCTAATCACCGAGTGCAACTGTGCTATGAGCGCCTCTTTTTAGTATTTTTATTTAAATCAGCAAAATTATATATTAGCTCTCATTTGTCAATCAAATATTCTTCGAATAAAGTCAATTGTAGTCTTAGGTGGACTACTTAACAAGGCTATCGCGATTAAATACATGGTTGCCTGTAATAAGATTGTCTTTGAACAATATGGTCGCCACTTCCACCTAGCAAGTCATCTTTTTATTTAACTTTTTTTTTAAGACATCTCACTCATTAGGAATATACATTCCGGTGTCACGGGGATCTTTACAAACATACATGAAACGGACACAAAGTACACCCAGACTTAGAACAACAATTTATGGATCACACAAAGTGTTGTCCCATGTAGGATTTGAACCCACAACACTTGGCGCAGTAGGAAGCGGTGTGGCGACCACTGAAACCACTTTCAAAATACGTGTTAAACGATGGAAAGTACCTAATTCGAATCACTTCTATAGAACTGTCGGACCTCGGGATGTACTTCAGTCGTGGGGTACGGCAGGGGGAGACTACAGAAATAGCCATTACGTTCCTGGAGCTCCTCCCGACTGCCGAGATAAGCCGCCGCAGGGTTTAGAGAATAGACCAGTCTTATGGTAGTCCCACACACGCTCTTCACCCCCCACGCAGGGTATTGTGCAAAAACCATTTACCGGTAAAAAAAAAAGAAAAAAACTACTAGGTATATTATCGTACAATACAACGTACGTAGTTACGTAGGTACAATCATCAACCAAACAGTATGAAAACTTAATACCAGTGTTTACTGATAAGTGCTACCGGTATTTATTTGAAAACTAAGTACACTTCTAATGTGTTGCTCTAATTACTTCTTGTTCACTACAATTTTGATATTTATGTTTGTTAAAACAAAAATTATTAGTCTATTTTGAAATAATTGTCTTAGCACGAGTCAAACCGTGCATAACGCTCTTATATTATTCTACTGTAGGATTATGATATGAATATTCTCAATGCCTTTTCCTTATGTGCGAAACTACCTCGGATATTCCCAATCGAAGTACTGGTGGGTTAAACTATCCCGGACTCGTTCAAACCAACAAAAAACCGCACGCCATAAGTACAAATGACCGAGGAATCGAGTTTAACCTAGAAAGGAAAGCCCTTCTACCCGGACAGACCTTGCCCATCTGCCCATCTCTCGTGTGTGAAGGTCAAGGTGTTACCTTGGTAACCTATTCTATAAACCCTTGTCAGAGTCAGCAGAAGTACGAGTTCTACTTTCTGTTAAAACTAGACTTGCATTAAAGAACCAAATCATCAAACGATTTATTCGGGTTCTAAAATTCCATAGGCCAAACTATGCTTATTCTGGGTCAAAACATTACTGCTGTTCATTCTAAAAGAAAAAATACAGTCTTTGAAAAAAAACAAAAGCTTTGTTCAAATTGTGCACAAGTCGCGTTGAGTTATTTCACGACGGTGTCTGAACTGCCATCTTGTCATAATTTATATTGTAACCAAATGAGTATCTTATCCATACTCTTATTATAAAATATGCGACAGCGTGTTTATCTGTTTGTTATCTCTTCGCGCCCAAACCATTGAACGGATTTAGATAAAAGTTGGAATAGAGATAGTTGGGAATCACGGGAAATTACATAGGATATTTTTTATTGCATTCTTTAAAGAGGGTTAAAAGAGGGGTGGAATTATGTATGGGGTAACAACAACAGCTTAAGCAATTTTGACGAAATGTGGTATGGAGATAGTTTGACTTAGGTTGAAAAATAGGTATAGAATAATATACCTTATCCCGAAATTATTCTTTAAGGGTGTAAAATATTTAATTATGTCCAAGTAACTTGGTCTGTATGCTAAGCTTTTGTGTCTAAAAGTAGGTGTAATTAGATTCTTTGATTTTCAAAAAAAATTTTTTTTTCCACAATAACCGACGTTCTCACAGGCGGGATCGGGAGAAAAAGTTACTACGTAGTAATATTCTCAGAAAAGTGTTCGTGTGAAGGCTTCAGAACATCTCCATAATAGATGCTATTGTTCAAGATTGTTAAGAGGCCAGTGAAGAAAACGGTTCATGAGATTATGTCTCGTTTACGATTCGACACGACTTGAACACGAGGTCGAAGACAATAACGTCGTGGACTCAAACGTTTTTTGCGAAGAATATTTGACATTTATATCTGGCCAGCGGCAGTATAAACAGTATTTTTTTCTTATCAAGAATCTGAGTATCTCTATACCGTAAGCCTAACAGACAGACAGATAGAGTTCGTTTCGAATTTGTAATTTGAGTATAGATAAAAGGAATAACAGAAGTAAATGTACACTAGCGTTTTAAATAAAACTCAAAAAATCACAGAATGCATTGTAACAGAAGAAGGAAAAGGGATTTTGGCTCCGGTAGACCCAAATCACGCGGTAAAGAGTAACGAAAAAATTCGCTTGATACCGATTTCTGTGTTTCTACCACCAAATCGCCAGTTACAGATATGGGAAGCTCATCCCGTGTGTGTTGTAAGAGTCGACTAAAGGGACCAACTATGCAGTTAACATTAGAGAAGCTGCAAAGAGAAGGTAAACTTAAAAGATGTCTTTTTTTACGTGAGGAAACCCCCTCGGGCCTTCACACCACCGGGGTTGGCAGCGGGGCGGCGTGTCGGAATCAAACCGACTAAAAGCACACGGTATGCCTCTCTGCGCCTGAGACGGAGGGGTCTGAAACCCGCTTTATTACGACATCCACTCCCCCAAAACTTAAAAGAAGCCCTATACCAACCCAGCAAGTCAGCGTGGTATAGTAGGCCTAAACTTACTTTCTTAGGAGAGGCCTAAGTCCAGCAGTACACTGTTAAGGCTGTTGATGCGATATAATGATATTGGATCATTTTCTTTCGGCAAGGCTTTGCCGGCCCGAAGCATGACCCCCACGAACAAAAACAATGAAGTATGTATTTAATTTGTTTATTATCTCCTAAAGATTTTAATGTCCTCATAGCCTAGTTGCACTCTATGATTAAAACCATCATAGAGGGTAAGCAATGACGGCGCGGTCAGTACCTGGATGGATGACCACTGGTGGCATGATACCTAGAACATCTCTGTGATCCGGAGGTCACGTTAAGCAGTTAGTCCCGGTTGTTATCATAGGATAACAATCGTGAAGCTTAGATGAAGGCCTTCGGGCGACTTAAAAACATCAAACGGAAAGATTACGTAGACACAAAGTTGTTTTGCCAGTCTCCAACCCGCTCTCGGCCAGTGTATAAGCCTTAACCCTCTCCTCAGAGGCTACCCGAGCCCAGCAGTGAGACATTATGGGTTGTTGATGAAACGATTTTAAAGTAATTTAAAAAAAAATCTTTGGAAGTTTGAACTGTGAACCATAAGGCTGATGCGTCCCCATTATGTTTTATTCCCAGCAGTAACTGTTAACCCCTGCAAATCACACGACAAATTTCTTTATTAAAACGTAGTCTATTATTTAATATATAAATCTCGTGTCACTTTGTTGCTCATGTTAAACTCCAAACTATGAAACCGATTTTCTTTTTTTAAATGTTTGTTTTGCTGCCGAACCTAAGATAGTACAGTTAACATTACGCTTAGAACAATAGGAGCCGAGCATATTTGAAAGGAGACCCAGACGAAGTTGCGTAGGTCAGCTGATTGTCTAAAGAACTAAGTATTTCAAGTTCCTTTAAAGTATTAAATACTTTTCTTTTGTGTTTCATTTGTAAAGTTCGAAGATAAAAACATTTTCATATTGCTGTTAGGCATCAGGTCGACTACGGTGAGGAACTGGTTTATCAGTGCATTGACACCTTGTCCTCATGTTTGTATACTGTTCAATGTTGCAATTTTTAATGGAGTTTTAAAAGGTTTTTCCACGATAAAAAGGTAAGAACAGCAAGATTTATTGATAAACCTTTTGTTAGAGTCTTTTACATTTAAATACACATATTTTACAAGTATTTTTGAAGTGAAACTTCTTTAGGTATGAGGTTAAATTTTTTACAAATGTAACGTCACGCAAGTATGCAACGGAAGTGTCGAAAAAGAGAGAGAGAGCGATCGAGACCGATTGAGAGAGAGTAAGACAGGGCGAACGTAGCATGAAGCAACTAGCGATGGAGTGAGAGTAGGGAGCAAGCAAGTGAGAAAGATCGAGAGAAAAAGTGAGATAGAGCGATTGTCGTATCACGCACAGTGCCATGGAGCGAGAGGTGGGAGAGAGCTAAGAAGTTTCACTTCTGACATGTGTACTTTGTACGCATGCACTCTTTTTTCTTTAATAATAAATACTAGTTAAGTTGAAATTCCTGTAGAGAATGCCGCCGTAAGCCAAAATATAGGTTTCTACCTAGTTTGGCCTCGGGGGCTATCTCATGTTCTATTTATAACATGAACAAGTTTTAATCTGAACGATTGTATTTTTTTTTTGGTATTCTTGCAATCATTGTTATTATTATTATTTTAGTCTATACCACCTGACTAGTGACTGATAAACGCACCTTCGTTTTGTTTAATATAAAAGAACCACAAAGCGATTCTAAAAATCTTCAACTAATATATGCACACTTAGACCTATCATAATACAGAAAATCTATAAAATGACAGTTAAAATTTTATTGGTCCTTCATATAAAACCAAACTTTCAGAGTTAACTTGATCTTAATCAGACCATAAAATATTTTCCATGTAGTGTAGAGGATAAATGAAACAACTTGTGAGTCCTGTGTCGCTTGGGTTCAGAGGTTGTAGTAGTCAGTTTTATTCTGATGACATCTCTGCTGAATCTTTGTGGTGACGAATGAACTACATAGGATGGAAGAATACCGAGTACGTGGAAGAGTCATAGTCTGCTAAAGGAGCAAATTTCGCAAGCACTGCAAGGAGATAGAAAACTTGATACAAACCCTACACAAACTTACTGGCTTGGTATAGTAAGACAAAACTTCCTTTAAAAGGAAAGACGTATCGCCTGATGGTAAGCGGTTAACTCCGCCCATGGACACCCGCAACACCAGAGGCGTCACAAGTGCGTTGTCGGCCTTTTGAGAAATGGGAAGGGGAATGGGGAAGAGGAATGGGGAAGGGGAATGGGGAAAGGGCATGGGGTAGGGGAATGGGGTATGGGGAAGGGGAATTAGGAAGGGGAATGAGGAAGGGGAAGGGGAATGGGGAAGGGTATGGGCCTCCGCTATCCTCAGTCACTCGGTGAAACACAGCGCTAGTGCTATTTCACACCGGTTTTCTTCGAGGCCGCGGAATCACTCCGGTCAAGCCGGCCCATTCATACCAAAGCGTAGCTCTCCCACGGTGTATGTCCTGTAGTGGTCTATTAAATGGCAATGATGACCTGTTTGCGTATTTGCCTACTATATGATACAAACAACGTTTTTTCCATGTACATGTTATTCATTATCACCAAACCATAAGTAGATCTTGTTCAAATATTTTACAAAAGACGTACGAAAATATTGCCTGGGCAGCGCTACTTATTCACTTCTGTGATAATTATTTCCTTAAATAAGTAACTAGATATAGTAACTAACTTTAACAAACTTTGGACAAAAATAAATGTTTACGTGCCAATTACTAAACAGACAACACTAAGTAGTTATTATTTGGTGAAACACTCGTTTAAAGTTCACCGTATGTCACAAGTGTATATTATCTTAATGCAATAATAGCTACACCCATAAGGAAGGAAGGTACCTTCCCTACAAAGCTCTGAGAACTCTTTTTACATACATTCCTCGGAATAAAGCTGTCTTAAATATCTTACTCAGTGAAATATCAAATGAAATCAGCTTATTGCTGTCCACTATTGAACAAAGGTCTAACCCTAAGAAGCGTCGAGAGTTACCGCTTTTTTCTTTTTTCAAATCATAGGTATGCGTTTGCCGAATCATGTTCAGCTACAGCAACCATTGGTGCGTTGGGAGACATAAATCTCCTCCCTCACCCCACCTCCAACAAAAAATATTTAGTGGCTTCTTTATGTGAGACATTGGTATCACACCCGGTTGAGCAGAAACATGGCAGCCGTATTTCAGGAGAAACATGGCTGTTCTATGGTTGATACTTATTGTGATGGCTTACATACTTATTAAGCTGTCTCACGCTTAATCATATCGGACGGAGTGAAGGGGGTAGATACGGAAAAACATCCCAATGAATGCAAACATTTTGAAAATAAGCACACAGTCTTTCGTTTTTCCAAGTAAGACGGCCAATGTTTATTGACACCAGGTTTTATTAAAGCCTGTGAGTTTATATTGTGAGTCATGTAGATACAAACTTTAAGTCATTGGCCTAAAAAATAACCCAACATTGTAAAAATACGAAGGACAGTGTACCCTTATCAAACAGTAGAATTATACTGCAATCTGATGACAAAGACTATCGCTCAGGATCTTGAACCATGCTTGAAGGAATAACCTAAATCAACATTGTTTTGCATTTACTTATCTGTTTTATTAGATGGGATTATTTTATGGGATAAGTAGGGATTACTACAGTTTTGCTCAAGGCGATTCTGAGCCGGAATAGAGAAGTACCAATCTACATCATCATTATCAGCCTATAATACAGTCCACTCTTGGATATAGGCCTGTCCCACAATACGCCACTAAAATCGGTTTTCTGCCTTTCGCATCTAGCTTCCACTAGCCGATTTGACGCGTCAAAGAGTCGATCTAAATTTGACTAAAAATTGTTGTTTAGTTCACTAAAATCTTTTTGCATTTACTATCGATTAGGGACAGTATGTAAAACTAGAATGATGCTGTTGTGTTGGGAATGGGGTAGTGATTGCGTCATGTCATAAGGTAATACAGGAATCGATTACAAGTTGCAATCAAGCATGCCATGTGATTATTAAATAAATTAATCGCATGAAAAAACACCCACAATAAGATACATAAAAATGCGTAGTTTTATTCTTATTATGAACAACAATTATTATTATTAAAATGGCGCATGGAGCATCTGACGTCAGTAGTTAATGTAGGCTATTTACATTTGTGTTTGCAAATTTAGAGTTTTCACAAGCGATCTTTTAAAAACTTGTTCACCGCACCTATAAACTGTAGGAAGATTGAATTACTAAACTGACTACCGGCTACGGGCTAAGCTAAAAAATGTGTTTGTAATTCTTTCCATTTGACTTTGCTGTGTGATGTCCTAGACTAGACGGTACTCAAGTTATTATTGAACGTGTTGCAAGGTTACTTCAACATTACACAGAATTAATATCCGGCGTTATTGGCGAGATTAACATAAAGTGCCTCTAATTTCCTTTTATAATGTTTTTGCAAAGGAAAGTGTTACGAGGACATACAAACGGGTTTTAATCTTTGACAGCATGTATATCTCGGTCATTTATGAAAATGGATGTTTAAGGATATGTCTCTTATTATTTTAATGTTCGTGTACTCGTGACTGCCTCGCTGGTCTAGTAGTTAGCATAAACGACTGCAGATCAAGAGGTCTGTCGGTCGGGTTCGATTCTCGGTTGTTGGGTTTTTCTTACAAGAAATTCTTAATAGCAACCTGGAGTATGGAATATGACTGTGTTTCCCGCTCATGCCTCGGAGAGCACGGTTGTCATGAACGTCTATAGCCATCGTTATTGGGAAGTCAGTGCCTTCAAATATACTGACAGCTATTTCAACCTTGGAATTCAGTTCACCTTCAGGGTTGTGGAGGTCGGATGCCAGTTACTTCGTGTAAAAACTGATATTCAGGTAAAACCGGTTGAACTAGTAGGCGACCTCAAATCTTGAGAATAATAAAAAACTAGAAAGATAATTTTAATGTTCGTGTACTCAATATGTACGCATTACCCAGGTTCGATACTCGGGTAGGGCTAAAAAAATAATATTGAGTTTTTCTGATCTTAGAATAGGGAATATTCATATTCCTTGTTATTTCTTAATCTGAACATTTACACCTCTATAACATTAAAAAAAAAAGTTTAAGGCTAGTCAAAAAAATTTTTAAAATGAAATTTAAAACACTTAACTAAATTTGAGCTATTCAAACGCCGCCATTATGCGCGCACTTTTGACACAGTCAATGACGTCAATTTCATTTTGTGTTTGTTTGCTACTCAGTGTTTCAGTTACTTTATACTTATTTATAGTTGTAATTGCTATAAAGATCATGGAAGAAGGTAATTTTTCTCAAAAACAGTACTAACACAGTTCGAATTTCGACTCCGATAATTTCGATGAAGTGACTATCGACTCACACATCGTCACATTTCGTTTCGACCAATAGTGAAGCGTTTAGTATGTTTGAATTTCCCTCCATTAATTTTCACTGTTTATTTAATATTTTCTGGATTTAAATAATCCGTTAATATTAAAAAAATACTTTTAAAGTATATTGTAAAGGCAATAAAGAATCTAGAAAGAAATGATTGAGACCAAAAATATTTAATTATTTGATAACAGCCGAAAAGCACGTAAAGCCGTTAGTCCTGCGCATGATCTCTCCCCGGTCGTGTCGGATAACTATCCCGACAAGCTAACAGAGAATGCACTATAATATTTCCTACGTAGTTAGCTGGTCTCCTTTAAGACTGTGGCCAAATATCGCTAGAACATCATCACCAGTACGCTAATGATAGTGGTGATCTGGTGGCTATTTGGTGGCCGGAAATCTGTCTCGACATCCAAGATACAAACTGTATTGTGATTCTTAAATACGTTATGAATATTATAGCTTCAGAATTTAATCATCCTCACAATCTACCTTGTATAGTACAAGACTTTTAAAACATTGTATAACAAGAATTTTAAAATTTCTAAACGTTTGCTATTACTGCCTGTATATCGTAATAAAATCAAGACACAGAATATCTATAATTAAAAATACGGCGCCAACTTTAGAACAAAAAACTAAAACACAAAAACTGATATTAACATAAATTATATTTGCATTACTAAACACAGATGTCCTAACACATTCTCCAAACCAACACGTACCTATCATTGTCTAGAAAAATAGAGGTGATGTCATCCTGAAAATAGACTGGTAATATATATATATAATAATAAAATATTATAAAATTGAAAGAACAATTACAGATGTGATATATACTTTTATTTTCTTTGTTACACATGTCTTTATGAGCCAGGAAAACATCTGCCTTCTTCAATTTAAACGCAATCTGGATACCATATTTATAATCAACATCAACGGCCTACGTTGATCTACAGCTGGACATAGGCATCTAATAAGAAAAGGGGTTTTGACTTACTATATAAATAAATAAATAAATATTTCGGACATCTAACACACAACGCCATCTAGTCCCAAACTAAGCAGAGCTTGTATTATGGGTACTAGATAACTGATATGAATACATAAATACTTTTTTTTGTAAATACATACATATTATACATAGAAAACACCCAAACTCCGAAACAAATATTTGCAGATCATACAAACATTTGGTCCGACCCAGGATTCGAACCAGAGACCTCATGGACAGCAGTCGCCTACGCTACCGTTAGTTATTACTATCGACTTAATGTATGATTATTTTGTTTCAAGATTTATTTCTTTTTACACTGAAGTATTCCTTGCATAGTTCACCGCCCGCACGTTTACCCCGTCATAAATAAAACAATAACCACAAACGCTTAGTTAAAAAAGATCTTGTGTTCGGTTTTAAAAATAATTCATTGTCCACATTTAAAATAATGTATTTACGCCTGCACGTTTGACTCGTCATACGAAAACAATAACCATAAATGCTTAGTGTAGCGTGTCTAACACACTCACATTAAAATATATTTTTATATTAATACCTAAAACATTGTCAAATTCATATTTGAAAATAGACAAAAAGAATTACTGTGTGAGACTTTTATTTATGAATACAACGCCTTGGCTCCACTGCACAATAAAAGGTACCGTAAATATCATACTCCACACTTAGATTATAAAAGATCTTGCGTTCGTTCGTTTTAAATATAAGTAAGAGTCAACTCTTAAAACAATTTATTTAGATAAAACTTACAAGTATTTCAATATCACAACGTACAAAAGCTTATGAACTAAGTATTCTCCATATTGTATGCATATTTATTTCTCCAGAGGCGCGTAATTCAAAAGTTTCTCGATCAGGTCCACGTGGCCGAGCAGCATGCGTCTGCAGCAATACCTCTTTAAACCCAGGGCGTCTAAAGCATCACTGAAATTAATAAAAAATGAAATTATTAAAACTGAAGATTCATCAATTGTTTACTTGTTCTCTTCAGAAATTACAGCAGATTTGAAAATCAAAGCCTACTAATATATGGTGCACACATAATGATGGATTAATATTAAGGAGAGCGGCCACAGATATATATCCTATGGGTATTGAAAATTTGACACAAACCCTATCCAAAGCCAGTGATGGTATTGACCTCTCATAAACTTTTTAAAAACGCAATAATATACACAAAATACTTTTATATTTAAAGAATTGTGGTAATATTTTTTAAATAAAGTACTTTTGTAAAAATGCAGTCCTGTGTGTAAACAATAATAATGTTTTAACCATCTCCACAAATTAGATAATTAATATTATTATATATATATTACACTATGTTTGCCGAGACGCAGTCTCCACTCAAGAACTCGTTTACCCCAACGGTTATCGGTAACGTAGTGTAGGACGTCCACAGGCCAGGTGGAGCGATGATTTGCACAAGACGGCTGGCAGGCGTTGTATGAAAGAATCCATAGATCGAACTAAGTGGCGTGAAATTGGAGAGGCCTATGTCCAAAAGTGGACTGCAATAAGCTGATGATGATGATGATATATATTATACTATTTAAGATAATAAATTTTACTTAATTCTTAATTTGTGTGGGATCTGCACTCCAAACCAAGCCTTGATCTGAATTTTAGAGCTCCAGGTTTTCCTAATATTAATCTCATGTTATGTTATCAATGCTTCAGAGTGGATGTTTAGTATGCATGTGTGTGTAAAAGTACCTTTTGAGCTGGATTTAAAGTAAAATATATAAATATTGGGTATTTCTTGCTGTCATTAGAGATACAAAGTTTAGATTATGAATATATTATTGAATTTATATATATTTATTGGCAATAGGCTGGTCACCTATGTTGCAGATGCGTGTTCTAGCCAGACAACTTATGTAAGAGGGCTGGGAGTGACTGGATGCAAAAAGAAACAGGCTAGGATCTGTGGTGTTCCTTGGGAAAGGGCTGCGCCCAGCAGTAGATGTAATTAATATCGAAATTTTTGATATCTGGCACACAATACCATCAAGTCCTGGGGGTATGGGTTGTAATACTTGTAAATACATACATATTATAAATGGAATGTGCCCAAACTCTAAAACAAATAGTTGCAGATCATTCAAACATTTGGTCTAACACAGGAATTAACCTGAGATCTCAACCACTGCTGTGTTTAATTCTCTCGTTTGACCAAAATGTTGGTTGTCGCATATGCTGCCAGTGCCCCGCTGAGATTCAAACTGTAGAAACTTGTATTGTAGCTTTAGTTTTTAAAGAGAGACACTACTGTATGGGGAATATGCATTAGAATATACTGTGGGGTTGGCCTAGTCAATTAAACGGCTCCATACTGCTTTCTACTGGTCCAAGTGTTGTGAGTTAAATCCCACATAGGACAACATTTTGTGTGATCCACAAATTGTTGTTTTGTAAAGTCCCAGGCGACACAGGATACATATTCCCAATAAAGGAGTTTTTTTAAAAAACATATGCAATTCTCCTACTAATGTAGTCTATATCTCAAAACACTCAAGACTCAGTACAACAATTCATAAATCACACACTTATTGTTCCATTTTAGGAAGTGGCAAGGTGCAGTTTCTTGAGAAAAATAATATATAAGTTATATTGGTACAATACAGTATAATCACAGTTTTCAATTACATACCCTTCTGTGTACTCGGCTTGCAATAGTCCGAGGTAAGCCTCCCATTTATTGCCGATTACCTTTCCACATGTGAAACAACGCACCGGGATGATCATTGTTCCTGTAAATAAATTTTCAATAATAAGGTTACTACTTAGTAATAACTTAATAAGGGTTAAATTACATTGTTCTTTGCTTAGCGTCTCACTTTTGATAAAATTATATACATATAGTATCTATATGGTATATAATTACACAAATACATCAGCTAAATTCTCAAAACTCTGAATCTGTACAAAAATCCAATAAGTAATAACATGCATTGTTAAAAACAACAAGTTACACGATATATACATAAACTTGTAAGATTTGCTTATATTTAGTTATTAGATAGCTAAAGTCAAAAGCACTCTTATCAAAAATGTTGCATGTAGATAATTTAAACACAGATTTTGATTACATTAGAGGTTATGTCAAAACATTAAGTAAACACGTTAAATTTATGACTAATGCAAGTACTCAAATAAAGTAAAAATATACCTCAACTGTACCCGTTCTTAATGTTATAATTTGTATTCAAATAAATTCTGCAATTATACAGTGTCGTGAAAACAACACAAATAATTCTGAATATTGCAACAAGCGCTTCACACAAAACTGACTGACTGGATCACTGAATGAAATGAATGATATGAACGTTGAAAGACGTCACCGTAAAATATTAAATACGTTGTTAAGTTGCGTAGAACGGAACGCAGTGTGAGAACTACTACAGAGAAGGAAGGATTGTACAGTTCTCTTTTTTTCTTTCTTTTTTATTTTTTAAGCATAATTTGCATTAATTTTAAGCATAATAATTATACATACGTAAACAAATGCAAAAAACTCATTTTTCTAAATGCTTATCAATGTTAGTGACTTTTGCATCTATTGATATTTGAGAGATGAATTTCGTTTGAATTATTATTATATTTATCACGATTATGTGTAAGGATATTTTTATGTTATTTTCATCGCAAATTCTACCTTTCGCAACTTAACTAAAATGTATTCAGCGTAAATAAATCAACCGATCATCATTATTGACAGCAAAATCCTCGAGAGATCATTGTATAGATAAATTGTTTAAGAAGTTTAATAACAAGGTTACACGCCTTGTTGTTGAAATGCAGTAAACTTAATATTATACTGTTTTTATTAAGTTCCACATTGGACCCCTATCATATACGTAGTAGTAATCTATTGCTGTTAATTTGTTTATTTTATTTTTTACAGATTTATACCGTCCTGTAAAAGCTTAACACCATGACGGTCAGCATGGAACAGACTATTTCAATAGATGATAGTCATATGGTAAGTGCAACAAATTATGTATTTTTTCAAGAAACTTTTTCTATGTTAATCTCACAAATAAATTAAAACTTTAACTTTTAACTGACTTTAAAAATGAGGATGTTTTCGATTCGGCTACTTTTTTGTATTCAGAAGATTTTAACATTCGATTTGTTGACTGTTACATAACCACTGGTATATATCACCGTCCTATCATTAAACTGACACACCTGTATCAGCACTTCTGACGTCTCGCGAAATTTAAATAGAGTGATACATTAACCATTAATGCGGCAAATTTCAGGAGGCGGCAGATTTGGCCCAATATGTTTTTTCTTATAAAAATAACATATGATCAAAAGCACGGAAAAAGAAGTCTTGAAAATTTAATAATACTTTAGGACTAAAAACTGTGCCAATAGTTAGTGAGTACGTGCGCCATCGACGCCACATGTGTCGAACATGTGGCGTCGGTGGCGCACGTACTCACTCGCGGCCAGTTGACGCAACACTACGGTGATCGTCGAGGAAATCGGGCCTACCTCACAAAAATGACGCTCGGTGCGTGTATTGACACAATATTGTTTGAGAGGATCCGATAGATCCTCTCAAACAATATATAATATTGTGATTCGCAAATTTACAAAACTGGGTGATGGTTTAGCGTTCAATAAGTATTATGGTCCATTAAGTAGCTAGTATCATGGTAGTAAGACAATTTTAACACACGGAAATGCGGCACCCTCTTGTACCAGCGAAAACATACTTTGGATATCATATCCGGCTGTAACAAAGCGGGTGTAACAGGTACGAGCGAAGGAGAGAGTGGAACGGGATTGGGTGAGGTTTAAAACCATCTTAGCCTATCAAGCCCGGAAATGATCTAGGTTCTGCACTCAGTACAGGCACTGGAGATCGTTGAACGACCTCGAAGGCTAAAAGAGCAGGCCTTTAATTTCAACTATCTTTTAATCACCACTCAGAGCAGCATGAGGTCCTGAAATAAGAGACTGCCCAGCCAGTTCACCGACGGCTAGTTTTGTCTGAGTGGGAATTAAGGCCTCTGAGGTTCCCAAGGCGAGCTGTCAGATATTCAACTCTGAAACTGTCATCACCTTTATTATACAGCCTAGTATTTATCATTGTATTTCTTATAAACTTTAGTCACTTCTTCTTATCTTCTTTATGATAACTAAAAATTAATCACTTTAATCTTGTAAAAAGGGTAGAAAGGAACGTTAATAATGAACGAATGACAGTACAGCTACTCTGCTTTACATCTCTTTCGTACGTATGTAATTTACTATCTCCCATCACATCACATTTAGTCGCCGTATCATTCTCATTCAGTTCACAAAGCAAATCACAAATCGTGTTTACCACCTAATGTCAGTTTTCAGAATCTTTGTAGTATAACCGCATTACCTCAGCTGTTACAAATCTAGTGTAATAATGATGAATTATAATGATTGGAATATCTATTAATTTCTTTCCAAAAATGTAAATATATAACGCCGAACGATTCAGTTAAAGTTTAAATATAAAATACGTCAATAAAAATGTTTTTAAACAATTTATGTGGTGTTCTTTGTGGTTTATCCTTGATTCTTTTTCAATACTTTTAAAAGTAATTGTAAAGTACAATCGTGTGAACTTAATGGAAGTGCTCTTCTTTGATAGCTTTGCTGGGTTATTCAGTAAGTTGCTAGAATAAGTAATTTAAATCAATGTACAGTGAAAAAGTGACAATAGACACCAGAATCCAGTGTTAAAAGAACAAAACAGTGTGTATAAGAAATAAAATAGTGAAATAATGGATGCAGATGATATTCAGCCGCTAATCGAGTACGAAAGTGATGGAGAATATAGAGATTTGAATTTAGAACTCAATGTACAACACTTTAAAACAGACCTTGAGTTTGAAGAGGTAATTTTTTTAAATTTTATATTGAGTATTTAAAAGCAAATATGACCAAAGTACAATGAAAAGCCTTGACATTTTTTTCTAAAATGTAAGAATTGATAACAAAATTTTAAATATTTATAATTAATAAATAATATAATGCTTTATTTCATGTTCTTTTCACACAGACGATCACGTCTTAGATATTTTTACTTTGCAATATCAATACATATTTCTTTGTTTGGAAATATTTTATAACATATTTTTATATTCAAATTGATTTGTCCATGACATTTATTTCAGTGTACCGTATCATGATTTCAGCATAAAACTATGCACCTGTAATATTAATTGCTAAATTTCCACTTGCGAAAAAATATTGTTTGAGGAAAATTGTGATCTGTTTTCTGTCCACTTGCAATTTATTATTTTATTAATCTTTATTCTACATGTATATACATATAGAAAAAAAAATAGTTGCAATTTATAAATGTGATAATTGATGGCCTTATCACTCATGGCAGTCTCTTACGAAAATTATGCACTAGCTTTTGGCCTTAGCTCGGAATGTGTCTGTGTCATGTCCATTATTATGCTAATATGACAAGGTTTTTCCTCAAGAATTATAAAATTTCATTATAATTACGCAATGAAAGGATAACAGACAGTGTTACTTTCGTTATAATAATATGTTTTTTGAAGAACAAATTTGAACATTATAGTACATGATGTGCCAAGTTTGCAATCAGACAGCTGCAGCAGTCACTCACAATTGACACTTTTGATTGATCTTGTTTTTTGTCCTAACAGTTATTTTCACACTAAAAATATTCCTTGTGTCACCAGGTACTTTAAAACTATTTTTGGACGCCTAAAACACCCAGTGTTTGTAATTAATAACCAATAAAATATATTAAGGGAGTAAGGTATTTCAATAGCATATTAGGTATTTAATAGCTAATTTGTTTATTAATTATTTACTGATAAATACATTCTGCTAATATTGGGACGGAGATGATTGAATTTAGAGCACAATTTTTTTGGAATAAATTGGATCTTTCTTTCTTAGGATAGGCCCATCTCCAGTAGATGTTGAAGATAGGCATATTTATAAATATAGCAGTGTACACATTGCTATGTTTATGAACTAAATGAATCCCACTAATATTATAAACATGAAAGTTTGTAAGTATGGATGAATGCTTGTTACTCTCTCACGTAAAAAATAATTGAATGAGTTTTAATGAAGCTTACAATAATATAGCTTAAACATCAAAATAACACATAGGCCACAATTTATAAAGATACAATTCACACAATATCTACTGCAGGAAACGCAGCAGGGCTAAGCTAGGTAATAATATCTGGTGAATTGAATTCTCTTACCCATAAAACAAGAAGAGAAACTACACCACTACTTATCATCACATAATTTATTACAAATCTACATTGGGTTAATGCAACATTCAGCTGGCTTAAAAATGACTGATTGCCTGTCCAATGACATTTCTTCATAGTAACATAGAGATAACAAAATATGTAACGGATTAAAAATATTGAAGCTGAGACAATCTATTCACAAGTTTTAAAGATGTACTTAAGTAACTTGAATTCAAAATGTAAAAATCTTTAACTCAACTACATAAACACTTCAGATAAAATTTTGTGACACTAATGTATCGTCATTCGCTTAAACTGTTACAGTTTGTTGAGTAAAACATTTAGACATTAGTAATGTTTTTGTTATCTTGAAGAATCCTATAAATATTACAACAGTATATAGGTTACAAAGTACCGTTAAGTGTTATCAACAAATTAATAAGCTATACAGATATTTTTGATAGAGTTATCTTTACAAGTACGACCCGTCAGAAATATCTGCGAACCATGTATAATGACGTCATATAGACTAGAGAGATAGCAAAAAAATTCGAGATTTAAAATTAAAAAATATTTTATTTATGTGTATTCATTGTCATTAATCAAAATGTACTTTATAGAGTAAAAAAATCAAACAATGTATAGAAAAAGTAAAGAGCAGGAGAAAGTGGCGAAACTATTCTGGCAGAGCCTCAACACCAGATATCGTTACGCTTTTTTAAAGTAGGTATTTATTTTTTTGTGGTATAAAAACGTTCAATTTTAAGAGTAATTTAAGAGTAATGTATGCGTATGACATTAACCCACTCCTGAGAGGAGACCCGAGCCCAGCAGTGCAACATTATGGGTTGTTGATGGCACATAAATCAAAATTGTCTAGATCTATTTTCTTTTTGTACTAGGTTGCGGATTTTCTTCGAAGGACATGTCTTCCTGCGCATTTGCTTCTCTCGCTGTTTCTGACAAACTTTGTAATGTTTTCGAACGTTTTTTTCACTATCGTCGTTTTAAATAAACTAGTTACTGCACATGCCCTTTTTGTTGCTTGTTCAGCCGACATAATGAAAGAGCCGTGTTTTTTTTTAATTTTAAAGAATTGTATTACTTTGAGCACTAAATTCCGCTCTGCACTTTGTATAGTCCTACCCATCTTATAATACTAGACTTACTACTAAATAGGTAGTTAATAAATATTTCACTGAACAGTGAAACAATAAACAAGGAATGGAATTACGAAAGCAAGATGCTTGTGTTGTCAACGGTACTTATCAGTAGTTTGTACTAAATAGTGAAGGCGAGAGGTGAAGCGACTTCCAGTTAGGCAGATATTTCCGACGAGTTGTAGGTATTATAAATGTGAGTGTTTCTGATAGTACCTACCTAGTATGTATATTTTTTACTCCATATTGCTAGAATAGCAAATGGGACTAAATGAAATTTGGTATAGATTGCGATAGGTTATAATAAGTTCTTTGGAAAAATAGTACATAGTATATAAACATTAAGAATATTCTATGTATGTTCCATGCTACCTAATTTATAAATATTTCGGACATCTAAACTCGCAATGCCATCTAGTCCCAAAATAAGCAGAGCTTGTATTATGGGTACTAGACAACTGATATGAATACATGAATAATTGCTTTATGTAAATAAATACATACATACTATACATAGAAATCACCCAAACTTCGAAACGAATATTTGTAGGATTATACTAACATTTATTTCGACCCAGTATTCGAACCCGAGACCTCATGGTCAGCAGTCGCGTAAAGTACCACTGCGAGGCATTCAAATTAAATAATTTAAACAAACATATTTGCCCACAGAATGAGTTTAAATGACCTAGTTAAATTATTACCATTATTTTAATATGATTACAAGTAACTCTGACTACAACCAGATGTTCTTTACAACGATGTAATGTGTTTAGTATGATAATTATGAGTAAATTGCGCTTATTTATATAATATGCTTATCGCTTGCCTTCAGAAGGATATCCTGCATAGTCATCTAAAATGTGAAATCCCTTATTATCTTTTAACTTTTTTATAGCATTCAGTGTTATCTAATATACATATTTACGAAACTAGTAGAAGGTTGCTCCGATCTGCTTAGGTTTGCCTTAGCGTGCCGATAGAAAGAAATAAATATATTTATTGAATTTAACAGGCAATATTTTTAACAACACGTATTGTTGCTAGCATCTTTTATACATACCTAAGAATATCTGCTACCAAATTTTGAGTGACCAAACTCATTTATTTTATACTAGCGGCTTCACCGCATTTAATAAAAAGTATCCTACGTTACTTCTAATATCTCCAAGAATATGTGTACAAAGTTTAATGATAATCGGTTAAGTAGTTTTCGCGTGAAATCGTAAGTAACAAACATAGATTCACAACCTTTTTTTGAACATATTCGCCCACACGCCCACCGTTATAACTCCTGTATACCAAGATCAACAGCAGGAACCCACGAATATACCGAGTTATGACACTCGGGAAGTCCCAGAAAAAATTAAACTGTCTTGGAACACACATCACATCACAGAACACACACAACTACATTCATATCATATAGGATCTTTTAATTCTATATCGGTATATCATCATCCTATATCCGATCACCTGTGTCAATAATCTAGAAATTGTTCAATAAATGTAAGTAATACAGTATTCTTTTCATAACCAAAACATATAGATATGTATATGTACACGTTTTTATGAATTACACAATGATCTACACATGGACAGTAAAATTTCTGTATTATCTTTATCGTACGTAGGTACAATGTTGTAACTTGTTACATCGTTCCGGTATTAAATAATTCGAAACAGAAGAAACAAGATAAGAACTGTGTCGTACTGCTATCATACATAGTGTCATACTGCTAACATATATACTTATATACATTTATAAATGTGTAAAATATGTCAAATTTGACTGCCTCGGTGACGCAGTGGAAGCTTAGTGACTGCTCTGCTTAAGGTCTCGGGTCGGACCAAACATTTGTATGATCTGCAAATATTTGTGTCGGAGTTTGTATGTTTTCTATGTATAATATGTGTGTATTTAAAAAAGAAAAAAGTATACATATTTATATCAGTTGTTTAGTACCTATAACACAAGCTCTGCTTGGTTTGGGACTAGATGGCGATGTGTGTAAGATGTCCGAAATATTTATTATTATTAAATGTGTATACTGTTGGTGTGTTTTTTATAATAAGAGACATAAACTGCTTTATCGACATTGATGTAGAAGGCATATTCCGGTTGTTTTGGTCGCCAGTTTTTCTTCATTTTAATTCTTCGTTCACTGAATATTGTTAAGACTCAGAACAACAATTTGTGGATCACATTTTGTGATCCACAAATTGTTGTTCTGAGTCTTTGCGTCCTTTGTATCTATTACACGCGTGTTTGTTAAATCCTGTGTGACATAGAATGTATTCCTAAAATGCTGAAGTTTTCTTCGAAAATGGAATTGAAAAGTTAGCTTTCCTTATATTCCTGGTCCAGTCCTGGTTAGACGCTATGATGTCCGATTCACGGTGCATTGGACATCACATATTTCGAAAAACATAACGGAAAACAAATTCTTTGATGGATGTTACCAAATCGAAACCACGAATCTCAACATAGCAATAATATACGAGAAAAATAGATGCACAAATAATAATACTATATGTTTTAAACATGCAAATGTGATTAGATGAGGTGATGCAAACTTGTTTGCTGATTAAAAAATATAGTCATAAAATGAATAAAAAATATCCAGAGGTCCATGGAATAACATTAAGAAATAATAAAAGGAAAACATAAGTTGTTTGTGGTCACAAACTACTGTGTGTAAGTTTGTCCCATCATTATATTATTATTATTATTTATGTCAGTTAAAAGGGGACGACCCTTACGATGACGTCATTATACATATGGCAATGTAAATGGCAATAATTTTAATCTAAATATGTAGTTGTGAAAACTTGTTATTGTGACTCAAGAATTAACCACTGTTAGAATTATCTTAAACAATTATGTATGAATGGAACTGGATGCGAAAAGCTGAAGATCGAACTATGTGTTTAGAATGGAATCATAAAGACCATGTCCAGCAATTGCTGGACTTTTCTATTTTTAACTGTCTATGATTTATATATATATGAAATGTTGTATTTAAAATATTATAAAACTATAAAATTTACTATTTACAAAATTATTTGGAGAAAAGTGCAAGTCAATTGGTGTATGTTTAGTTTTGCTTTGATGAAAATTTAAAATAAATGATACTTTATATCAATTTTTCAAATTTGTATACCAAGAACCTTACGGGGTATGAAATGTATTTTAAAAATGTTTATTGAATTATTATGCAAGTAAAAACCTAAGAAACAGACTTGTTACGTTTTCAAGGGTTAAACAATGAATCGATTTAGACGTAATCGAGGATAGAAATACCTACTTTGATTCTTAAGGAAAGTCATACACTACTGTTTACCCCGAACACTTATCTTATACAACAATTTGTTGAGTAAATTCGTAAAAGGAAGGTTTTTGTATACTCTACACAAAGTTGCCACTGTTTAAGGTCAAAAGGATTATCTGTGCCTTATAGCATGGATAATGATGATGATGATGATGGACGGCTAAATAGATGTAGATGTTTTATAAAGAAACATTACTAGCATGATCCTCTTTAAAAACAACATTCTTACCAACTGTTTTGCGTTATTTTCAAAGTAACTAAACGGACTCTTAAAACAAAACATTCATATAATCAAGTAGCTTTTATCCGCGGCTACGCCCGCGTGTATGATGCGCGTAAAGAGTATTCTATGTTCTTACTCAAGAATTAATGTATCTCCTAAATTTTATGGAAATCGGTGCAGCAGTTTATCCGACAAAGCATAACAGGTAGGCAGAGTTACTTTATAATATTAGTATGGGGTATGGCCCAGGTGACATAGACCATATGTTAATTTTATCAACAGTTTTTACGTAAATAGTTGAATTATAACTTTTTATTCTTTTTATTGTTAAAATTATTAAAATGCGGTTTACGAGGTCAAAAGATTCTCGTGTGTTGAATGGCCATCACCTCTTTCTGCATTTAGTCAGCCATAAATAGCCGACCGTCCTGGTTATTAATATTTGTTGTTGGTGTTTCTGAGTTCCAGAATTCATTCATCATCCAGAAACATTAGAAAGGGACTAGGGAATTAGGGAATACGGAAACAGATCTGAGATTTCAAAAAACTATTTCAACTATTAACTAAATACCTACATATGTATTTCTGTTTTACCTACAAACTACACAAGACGACATTATTGAATAGAGAAACAAACAATATACCCGTTGGACCAAGGTTGTATCATCATCATCAACAGCCTTTTACAGTCCACTGCTGGTCATAGGGCCTCTCCATAGAAAGGGACCAAAATCTCTTTTATTATGCCGATGTCCAGCAATAGGTAAACCAGTAAAGACAGTTGGTAACATAGTTATATAATCGGGTCATAATTATTACATCATTGCCCGTTCCTTAATCAGATGGCTTACAAGAAACCAATAACTTTTCAATAAGAAGAAGTATTCATCGTACCCCTCTTGTACTCCTGCCAACGTATATGCTTTTCATTAGAATATCTTAAAAGTTTTAACAATATTGCCTTTGTCACCAGGTGGTGTACGGCTACCACAAGAGCAGATGGCGGACGATCCTCACGTACATTCTGTCGACGGTGCTCTGTGGGATCCCGATCCTTATATTTCATTGGGTACCCATTTGGTTCCTTTACGTAACATGTGTCAGATGCTCGTTCCAGATAGCTGACAATGTTTTAGTGGTTGTAAGTATATACCAGCTCATGCAGCTAAAGTGGCTTTTGATATTTTCGATTCATCTCACAATATAGAGGACAAACCAGCAGACAGGTCAGCTGATGGTGAGTGGTAACCTCTGCACATGGACATTTAAAACACAGGAGTCATAAGTGAGTATCCAACTTTCCCACCAGAATCCGGTGAGAGAAGGGTCTGGTCTCAGGCTTTTGACTCATTCGTTGAAAAGAATGAAAGGGTTTAACAGCGGGTTCTTCTGTGAGGCTATAGTATCAATCTGATCGAGCTTAACATAGATGTATCGAAGTCAGAAAAGCTAAAAGAACCATCTCCTGTTTTATCTCAATGTGAGTCCCGAACATGTGTCTTGTACTGGAAATTCTTAAGGACACCTTCCATGAAAATTGTTGACCATTAAAAAAAAAGGTCATCAAACTCTGTATGTCAACAACCAAACAACTAGCCAATTTATAAAACATAAATTTGTAGTTAAACTTACCTCTTGTGAAGCTTGTTCTTTTCATTTCCAGGAAACATATCAGAAGAAATGTAAAAGTTATTACATTCACAAAATTCTACAAAAAGATATAGCAGACGCCAGGTATGTAATAATAACTCATGTTCTTATCCATAATATGTTGTCTAACTCGCCCACACAGGGTTTTTATAAATTCATACATGTAGTATAAGATTAATGGAACTCTAGTAGAAGGTCACCCCAAAAACCCCTGTCTAAAAGTATTAGCTTTAATTGAATGTGTATTTTCCAGTGGTCTTCTAAATCTAGGTTTCATTGATGAAGGCGACAATGAGAAGCAACCGATAGAATCTGTTGACACAATACACACACCTATTCATCTGGCCGATGGATCGGCAATTAGTAAGTAAATTTCATACCTAAAATCTTTTGCATAGAGATTACATTTCTTGTTGACTTAAAGAGGTATTCATACAAATATTATGAATTCGAAAGTAGTAAGTCTGTCCATCTGTCTGACTATTAAGCTTGTATGACTAAACCGCTGCACTGATAACAATGTTTGACGCAGCGATACATTGATTCTTGAGGAAGGACATTGGCGACTTTCTAACTCGATAACCGAAATAAACGCGCTCTACCCAAAATCTAGTATGTACTAATATAATTTGTAATTGTTTAGTAATTAAAATCTATGTCCTGATAAAAAGCGAGTTATTCTCGAGATAAAGGCTCGCTATTTCGATATACATATCACAATACTGAGGCGATTGTAGATAAACGAGAACGATGTATTCCTTTAATTACACAATAAATGGGTCCCATTTTCTGTCACTACTTGAAATCGCACAAAATATACCTAGCAGAGGGGTTTGTAAACCCACGTGATCCGTGAGAAAGGGCTTTTGAATACTTCGGAAAAATAGTCCCCTAGTTTTTTTAAGAAGCACATCCTCTTCACCCCATGGTTATAAGATTGCAATAAGGCGTTGGTTTTTACAATTGATGAATTGCACGCTAGTTCGCTTTTCTTTGTACTACATTTTATTAGTAATAAAAGCCAACTCCCGCATAAAGAACATTCTGTGTGGCAGAGGACTTCAAACATCATGAAACGGACGCAGATAACACAAAGCAACAATTTGGTGTAACAAAGAGAATGTTATTCTTGATAGATGAACTGATTTCTCCTTTGGTATACTATTTTCTAGATTAGGTATCGAGTATTGATTTATTAGATAACTACTTGGTCTACTAAATTTATTTTAACGATTGTGAAACAAGAAAAGTCAATTATAATTTATTGTTTAGCAGTAATCAATTTGATCTTAGGATTTTACAAGTGACTTAATTAAGGTAAAGTAGGTATAAATGAATTGGTTGCATAGTAGCATAATAATTACCGTGGGACAGCCACGCTCCGGCACGAATGATCCGGCTCGATCAGTGTGATACCACGGCTTTACAGAAACCGGTGTGAAACAGCGCTTGCGCTGTTTGTCACCAAAGGAGTGAGGATATCGGAGGCCCATATCCCAAACCCCCCACCCATTCCCTTCAACTTCACCCATCCCTCTCCCCATCTCCTCTGATGTTGCGGGAGTCGCTTACCATCGGGCGATACGTCTGCTCGTTGGCCCCCTATAAAATAAGCAATAAAAAGCAAAAGTGGTACTATATTGCCACACGCTACCTAATACTGTTCCGCTATACTGCCCACATAAAACTAGTTAACTAAAACTTACCGATTCATAGGGATTCTGATTTCAACGATTATACTTATGAATAGGCAAAGACAAATTCTTGTAGTAAGTTTTAAAGCCAATTTCAGGGTTCTAAATTCTTAACGAGGAACCCGTATAACTGCGCCACGGTGGACTGTCTGTCAATACGGTTCTTAGGTAGATTGTCTTTGGAACACTGATTATTACTACTTAGATAGCTCTTTTAGTTTGCGAGTTATAATGCTGACATTTAGAAGAAACAAAAAGGTTGTTCATATATGCATATATGTTCTCATTTTTATTGCCAGATGTACAAAGCTATCGTTATTTCCGCCATAAAAAACAGACCATGATATGGGATGGGTTACGAGCGCAGTGGTGTCTTCTGGGCGGCATCGAGTGTGGGGCGACTTGTGCACAGTTACACGCTACGGGGACACAACCACCTTCAAGCGAACGACGTGTTAGAATGTAAGTACTGGACTCATCATCTTTCTCCTTCTGGGTCTTTTTTTATACTAGATTAGGGTCGGCTTTAAGGCTACTACGATACGTCTGAACTTTCATTTTTATTCGCCATGAGACCTCCACAAGCCAAGTTTTTTTTGTGTTTTAAATTGACTACTCTGTCTGGTGTAAAGCATGAGCGGAATCCAAAAGTGGTGGTCAGCATACTCATTGCAGCAATGCAACAATGCAGCATGTAGAACTAGCCTATATCAAAGTTTTATAAATAGACTCCTCAGAATAAAAAGTCGTCGGGTTCTCACTATCCATAAAAAACTACCACAAATTTTGGCATAACATAAAGTCAAAACCATCCATTTATATTTATAGAATTACTAAAGAGGATTGGATGTTATACCCCTCTAACACTAAGAACTTCCTAGGACATTCTGTCTGGCGGACCGCGAACTTCTATAGTGCGATTTACGATTATTAGTAAGTCTTTAGTTCAGTGTGTCTTCGTTAGATGGCATTAAACAACATAAGCAATGTGCACACATATAATACATTATTTTCGATTGAATTTTTGTTTTTATAGGGATCTACTACTATTCATTATATTATTAAGTTTTATTTCTTTCTCAGGCTAAACATCTACGGACTCAACGAGATCAAAGTACCGGTCCAGTCAATCATAGCCCTTATCCTTCTAGAAGTGTTCAACCCGTTCTACATATTCCAACTCTTCACAATAGGCGTGTGGGTAGCAGAACGTTATTATTACTACTGCATAGCAGTGGTACTCATGTCCACATTCGGTGTAGCTACATCCGTGATACAGACTAAAAAGGTATAATTTCTTTTAAATACGAATTTGATAAGACATATCCTTTGTTAGTGCATTTAAGTAAGTTTATTGACACATGTACGTCCTTTATTCTAATAAGTCTACCGCCTAGGAATCAGTGGTTGTAGGTCGGATTTAAATTGAATATAGATATGGTAACCATTTATTTTGCTAAATATTTGATAAAGTAGATTGTCGCCACTCAGTATGCTAATCTACAAGAAAAGGCGATATCAAAAATCTATTTTTTTTTTATCAAATAAAGATATCTTGACTTTGAAGTTATTTTATACCAATCTTACTTACTCATACAAGTTCAATCATAAATAATCTTAATCTATTTAGACTGTCTATACAATTATATAAATAAATAAATATTTTGGCTATAGAATCAAAATAACCTTCGGGCAACTGTGGAAGCCTTTGACACAGTGGATCTCGTGGACGGACGGAGAGTAGACAGTCGCATGGTGGCTCCCGGCGACGTCATTCTTCTGCCGAACCGCTGCACCCTGCACTTCGATGCGGCGCTGCTTAACGGCACTGCTGTGCTTAACGAGAGTATGCTCACTGGTGAGTACAGATATACAATAGAATTCTTCTCACAAGGTTCGACAAAATTAAAATATATGCTTATGTATACAGGCTAGGTCGACTGCAGGATAACACCGTATGTCATCCACAAAATGTTGTTCTAAGTCTGGGCGTCCTTTGTTCTTTTCTATTACCTTATATGTCATGAGTCTAGCCTTTCACAAAGTTATCATAGAAGTATATACCAAAATATATTATTATTTGATAACAGCAATTGTTAACCAAATAGAAAACGGAAAAATACGCGGTGTAGTCTTAAAATAACTATTTTATTCATCGATGAAGGCGCCTACAAATAACAAGGCTGTATTTTTATCTTGGGCGTTCCTAAGGGTTCATATCTAGGGCCTCTTAAATTTTTAATCGAATGTCCATTAATTTTCCTGCTGTTTGTGTTTAGTTTAAACACTCATTTCATCAAACTTATTTTCCTCTTTCAGGTGAATCAGTGCCAGTAACAAAAACAGCATTGCTGCGAATCGACCGTCCCTTCTCGTTAAAAGAGCATGCCTCAAGTATCCTGTTTTGCGGCACTAGGGTCATACAGACCAGATACTATAATAATGAACCAGTTAAGTTAGTAACAAATTTCACTTGTTTTATGTACCCACAGTTCTCAAAATATAACGATTTTATTTCGTGTCACCTATATTTCGTTCTTTACGTACGTAGTTTTATCATAAACTAGCGACCCAGCCCGGTTTCGGATCTAAGCGAATGGATAGCGGTAGTGACTTTATGTTATACTATGTAAAAATTAAGTGCAATGCATTATAAATAAAAAAATCACACCTAAAATGTACCTTGTTAGTTCAATGACATTAATGACAGCTGTCAAGGAGAACAAGCTTTATATGAAAAAAATTAAGTAAAAATGTAGAAAGCTTAAATTTTAATTACTATATGAAGAACAACAACTGTTTAAATTAATATATTAATAACCCAAACTATCAATGGCAATCCATACTCATAATATACTTATACCTTTTAGAGCTCTCGTTCTTCGCACTGGATACAACACTAGCAAGGGCCAACTGGTGCGGAGTATCTTGTATCCAGTTCCTGCTGACTTCAAGTTCGACCGTGATTCCTACAAATTCATTATCATCCTAGCTTGCATTGCCTTTCTGGGGCTAGGATATACCATAGCTTTGAAGGTAAGTTTCATTGTACTTTTGGTCACAAAATCGTCCAAATAAATTGTTACGATGACCCTATATTCAATTATCATTCTTATTTAAAAAAAAAACTTTCAAATAGTTTGTATATTTATTGTTCTTTAAGGGACTGTACAACGACATCACGCAAATTTCTATTCTTTTGTTTTTACCAGTTGCTGATATAGACTGTTTGCTAGTTGTTTTAAAAAAATGTTTTTTACAGGCTGCCCGTGCTCTATCAGCTGGGGATATAGCAATCAAAGCACTTGACATCATCACTATTGTGATCCCACCGGCGTTACCAGCTGCCATGACGGTTGGACGGCTTTACGCTGTATCACGCCTTAAGCGAGCCAGGATAGCTTGTCTCAACACAAGAGCTGTAAACGTTAGCGGTTCTATTGACTGTGTGTGTTTTGATAAGGTGAGTGATTTTGTTCTAAATCTTAAAATAAAATGTACGTTCATTCAATTGTACACTGCGATCTATGTACTATTCTTCGATTTATCCTAAGCGTTTGACACTGTATCACATTACCTATATTGTGTTTATTCGGAATTACAAAATCAACATTTACTCATCTATAAAACTCTTTATAACTAAATATCTCTTTATAACTTTAAAACTGACCCATATATACATATAGAGAAATGAACCAGTATTAAATAGCGCACATAAACAACTATATCAAATTTGGAGTACTTCAAGGCAGTATTTTTGGGCCATTGTTGATACCTTTTATTTTTTGTATGCAAATGCATGTGTCGCTTATATTAAATAAATATATATAATATGTTGTTCCATATTTTTATAATTAATCTCATTAAACTTAGATTACTAATTAACACTAAATGATTTGGTTTTTACAGACAGGAACCTTAACAGAAGATGGTTTGGATATGTGGGGTGTAGTTCCTGTATCAGCCGCCACACGACCAGCTCGACTCGGCAGACCTCAGCGAGATCCTAGACAATTAAATGAATTGCACCCTCTAAAGTTAGCTATGGCGACCTGTCATAGTTTGACGCTTTTAGATTCTGAGCTCGCTGGAGACCCTTTGGATCTCAAGGTAAAATTATTTCTCATATAGATGAAACTTCAACCAAATTGAAGTGTTCTGATCTTTAGGTTAACGCTAAGATTAAAGCTTCGATCAGAAATCTTCTGCTGTGATTCTTATAGTCTCTGCAAGTCTGCTGTTTAATAGCTTTAAATTAAAATGGTTACTACTCATTTTGGAATTTTCAATTACGAGTAAGTAATATGAAATGATGCATGTGCTTTTAGATGTTCGAATCGACTGGATGGGTATTAGAAGAACCTGATGTGCCTGAGTCTTCGAATTACGAAATTCTAACACCCACCATTGTCAAGCCCAAGAAGACAGCTAATATCGATGTTGACGATATACATGTAAGTTTTACAAGATTTGTATGAGTTTCGTTTATCTAAACACTACTGAAACATTTAAGAGTTCTATTCCCGGGTCAAATCAAATGTTTGTATGAACTGCAAAACGAGAAGGCACCAGTTGAGTTCATAATTTCAACAAATTACCTAGGACAGATAAAGTGTACTTCAAGGCTCTGTACTGGGTCCGTTTCTATTTATTGAATACATGATAGTAAATTAATGTAGAAGCAGTTAAAATACATTACGCTATCATTATTTTAGGAAGAAATATGTAGATTGATAAACAAAGACAAAAAATTGGAAAATAATAGTAATTGTACGAAAATACCATTGATCGTGTGTACAAAAAAAAATCCCTAGGAGACTTCTGCGCTTCTGTAAGTAGCTGTATTGGATTGTCTCACCTAGCTAGTCTTACCTCGACGCATAAAGAACCGTTCTTGTATCTAACACAAACTCAATATCTACCTTCGCGTTTCTGAGTTTGTCTCTACTCCTCCAACTGCAATTTCTGTTTTAAGTCTAGATTCAATTTTCGTATCTTCTTTCTCAGTTACCTTTAGAAGTGGGTATAGTCCAGCAGCACCAGTTCGTGTCTTCGCTACAACGTGCTTCAGTTGTGACGCGTGTGTTGGGTGAAGACGTGCTGCGGGTGTACTGCAAAGGAGCACCAGAGATGTTAAGGACTCTGTGTACTCCTGATTCAGGTATGTCAGCATCGATAGCCTTTATTAGTCCATTGATGGACACAGGCGTCTACTTGGTAAGGAGGCTTTAGCCTACTTTACGTCAGAAGGTTTTTTTTTTAAAGGGATTGTTACAAGTTTTCCAAGTTAGATTGTTCGCCTCTTACAATACCCATGGAATGAATAGGGGTAATGACACTATGTTTTTAATCCGTCAGCGCGCGGATATATACATATATATATATATATATACTTTTGTCTACATCCATGTTATAAATCTTCTGTAAAAGTTGCCGAAACAGCTAGCTTATTACCAACATTAAAACATCCTGTGTCATTGTAACTATAATATTATCCATGTTATAATGAAGTAGTAAATTTCATAATGCAACTCCTTTTTCAAAAAAAGAACATTGTCATGCATGCGCCTCTAACAACTACAGCGCAGTATTAAAAAAAAAAACTATTATTCGAATTCACGTCGTATCCCGCCATTTTAGTTTAGCTAGCTGTTTTAAAACTTTTTATAGAGGGTCATATCATACAAATAAATACAACAAAGCGACGACATATTTTACAGGCGGCAACCGATTTTTACAAGGCGTTGTATACGGATAAAAGTAACGAATACTTATACAAAACAACATTAGAAGAAAACTCAAACTCAGAACCGATCCCATACGTTATGCAAAGTGACGTAGGAAGAGCTATCCAAACACAGAAAGCTGGCAAATCACCTGGAGATGATATGATAACTAACGAATTGCTTAAGCTAACCATGGAAAAGATAATACAACCTTTTACACATATATGGAATGAAATTTCGGAAACTGAACAAATTCCTTCCCAATGGACATCGTCAACAATAATTCTTTCACATAAAAAAGGAAATAAAAATGAAATTAACAATTATAGACCCATCAGCTTGATGCCGAACATATATAAAGTGTTCAGCAAAATTTTATTACACCGCTTGACTAAAAAATTTGACAGTAATCAACCCCAAGAACAAGAGGGCTTCCGTTCGGATTTTTCAACAATCGATCATATACATACTGTCAAGCAAATGGTTAAAAATGTAACGAATACGACCGCCCGTACTACCTGTCCTTCGTAGACTATAATAAGGCATTTGACTCCTTGAAACATAATTACATATGGGATTCTTTAAAAAACCATGGAGTGGAAAGTAAATTCATTTAGATCTAGAACATATACGTCAACAGCACAGCAAAAGTACAACTTAAAAACGTTGGAGATCAATTTATAATACAGAAAGGTGTAAGACAGGGCGACCCGCTGTCAGCAAAAATATTCAATGCAGTTTTAGAAAATATATTTAGGCAACTCAATTGGGAAACTTTCGCTATTCAAATAAACGGGGGAAAACTACACCACATGAGATTCGCAGATGACCTCATCTTGTTTGCAGAAGATCCTATTGCACTAAAAACAATGTCACAACAACTATCAGATGAAAGTAAAAAGGCAGGTTTAACGATGAATACCAAAAAGAAAACAAAATTGATAACAAACAAGATTGAAGTCAAAATAGACGTTAACGATGAAGAGCTCGAATACGTAAAAGAGTATATTTACCTGGGTCAAGTCATATCTGTAAAAGACTTATCAATTAAATAAGTAGAAAGACGAGTAAATACGAGAGCAAAGATACTGGTCCCTTAAGGAAATCATGAAAAATAAATCTGTACCCATCCCGGATAAGAAAAACGTCTACAACACTTGTATACTTTCATGTCTCACCTACGGCTGCCAGACCTGGCCACTAACACAGAAAATTGAGCACAAACTGGGTGTATACCAAAGAGGAATGGAAAGGAGTATGTTAGGACTAAGGTTGAAAGATAAACGGAAAGCTACAACAATTAGGAGCATCACCAAAGTAGCAGAGCACTCTAAAAATACGAACCTTGAAATGGAAATTGACTGGTCACATGATGAGATCAACAACAGGAAAGTGGACCAAAAAAGTAACAGAGAGGTACCCACGGAACGGAAAAAGACGTAGAGGAAGGCAGAAAAAAAAGATGGGAAAACGATTTGCCGAAGGGTTGGAGAAGGACAGCAATGGACAGGCAATTGTGGAGGGATCTTGAGGAGGCCTATGTCACAAGACAGCCTGACAGTAACTGACACTAAATGTTAAGTTATATACATACAAAAAAATAGTAATAGTAAAGTTTATATAATATAATCAAATATAGTTAGCATAGTTTTATATTATATCACAATTGTGTAAACACAATTTATATTATATAATATATATTATATTATATCACAAATTGTGTAAATACAATTTGTGATATAATATAAAACTATGCTAACTATATTTGATTATACTATATAAACTTTACTGTACATATTTTTCTGTATGTTTAGGTCAGAGTAATTAAAGGCTATTTTTATTTTATTTTATATTTCATACGTACGTACAAGTATATTCTATATCCTATATTTCATGAATGTATTTCAATACTCATGTGATTTATTACACCGTATTATACAAGAGTTGCATATATATCTATAACAGATTATAATTTGGTGCAAGTCATCGGGGTTATAATTTTCAATGAATTTAAATCATTTTAGGTCTACGAGTATATTTGCGTGGGATGGGAAAACAAATCTGTTTTCTAAAGCTTACGCGCTCAGTACGCGGTTTATTTAGTTTGGGATTATTATTACTAAGTAACCATTTCAAGTATTAAAAAAAAAGAAACAAGTCCCGCTTTAGGAAAATTTTCTGTGTTTGTTCTGTTTGACACATACAAGAAACGGACACAACTAACACCAAGACTCGGAACAACAAATTGTGGGTCATGCAGGAAATTGTTCCGTGAATAGAACTCATACCCTCAGCGCAGAAGATCACCCTTTAAACCACTATATCATCCGTACAATGATATAAAAAAAGATAGTTTTAAATACATTGTATTTTTCTGTCTACAGTTCCTGATAACTTATTCGAGGTTTTAAACTCATATGCGGAGAAAGGATACCGAGTTATAGCATGTGCCACGAGAGTACTAGAAGTAACATGCAAACAATTACAGAAAATGACCAGAGAAGAGGTAAACTGGCTTTCGTTTTACTTCTGTATTTTGTTTTACTTCTGTATTTTGTTTTACTTCTGTATATTGTTTTACTTCTGTATTTTGTTTCACTTTTGTATTTTGTTTTATTAATTAACAACAGCGGTAAACAATCCACTGATGGACACAAGCCTCTTCTTAGAAATAATAATTGCCTGCTATACTATTGTATGTTGGTTTGTATAGGGCTTGTTTCAAGATTTCCTTCTCTTAGCAGAGCTATCGTACTACGTAGCTTGCTCCTTGGCTACCTGCTACCACACCTTTTTTTATTTTGATGTACCCAGTGTCACTCTCACAACTAAGACGAGTATATTGACACCACTCATATAAAAATACGACAAGCCGTTTAGGCTCTAGGGCGTGGCAAAGAAATATACATATGTAACATACATACACTTGAAAAACATAACCCTCTTTTCTTCGAAGTCGGGTAAAAAGAAACAAACTCTATACTAACCCGTCTGTTCAGCGTGGTGTAATATGCCAAAATCTCCTTTTTAAGGAAGAAGGATTAATTATAGATAAATGACAAGTTATTATTATTATTAGTGCACTTTGTGCTTGCTTGTTTGCTCCTGTCCTTTATAATACAAGACGTACATGTTATATTTGTAGGTGGAAGTTGACCTGGAGTTCCTAGGCCTGGTAATAATGGAGAACAGACTAAAAGGTGCCACTACAGGCATCATTAGAGAGTTAAAAGAAGCCAATATCCACGTAGTTATGATCACGGGTAAGTTTTACTAAACTGTTTCTTTGCGACGGGCTAAGGAAAATACTCTGTGTAATCAATCAATGGAATTCAATAATCTAGTACTATTGACGGCTTCACCATATCGACACGGCAGAATCATACTACAGCGCCATCTACCGAAGACACATATAACTACTAAGCAACTGCTAATCCTGTATCGCGATATAGAAATTCTCGCGCTGATTACCTCGCCTGGTTGGAGTTTCCTGTTATTTTGAAGGGATATGACGTCCTTACCCTTCATCAATTTTATTAAAGTTTATTCTTAACTCCATATAAATTACGAAATGTTTTAAAATACGCCGTACTAACCGGAAACATACTGATCACATAGTTGCGTTTAAAGTTCTAATATTCGCTTTAGTTAAGACTCTAAACAAGTACTTAACAGTAAATATTATAAAGGCGAAAGTTTGTGTGTGTGTTTGTTACTTCTTAAAGCTCGAATGGCTGTACAAATTTAGTGTGTAGGCAACTGTCGCGCGGGATGAACATAGGCTACTATTTATACCAAAAACATGTATTTGGTACATATATTTTGTTTTATTTATCCTTAATCTATCAATTATTTGTTAGGTGACAACATCCTAACAGCAGTGAGCGTGGCCAAGGAGTGCGGTATCCTGATGGGTGACGAGCGCGTGGTCCAACTGCACGCTGACACCTCGGCAAGCTCGCCCGTCATATACTGCGAGAGTACCTTGCATGGGGTGAGTTGGGCTGCTACCGTATTTCTTTGTTTTGATAATCACCCTGTGTTTTGAAAAAAAAGAGCCTTTAATATAGCAGGCCTAAAGTTTCCAGGAGATGATCTTTAATAGCTGTTAATGTGCGATGTCGTTATATGAAAACTGCTTGAGTGTTTTCACATTTGTTTTGCTTGTATTTTTCTTCAAGAACGAGTTTTCAATAAAATTTATTTTAAATGCTTTTTTTTTGTATTTTAAAGACAATTGTGTTGAAATTTTAGTGATATAATATTTTTTCATATTTGTCGGCACACAAGTTAAAAAAAGTAGCCTAAGTTACTCTTTATGTCATCACCTGTCAGTGAAAGTTCCGTCGAAAACGATCCAGCCGTTCCAAATATTGCGTGGGACAAACAGAGGGACATACAGACAAAAATTGAAAAAAAATTGCATTGCATTTAGTAAAAAGCGATTATTAAAAATGTTTTTTCTTAATGTTGCTATAGTTATGTAGGTATCAATACAAATAAATATTAATCATTAAATGTGTTGTTACTAAGCGCGAAACTCGATAACCGCTCGGTCAAGGCGGTTATTTTTTTTAATATTAAAAATAAATAACGAAAAAGGTAAAATAAAACTGCGGGTAACTTAACACGGGGCTCAGCTAGTAGCAAAATACATAAATAAAAACTGTTAGTGATGAAATAGTGTATATTACCCAGGCCCCAGTGGGTCGGCGCTGTCCGCTGGTTCGGTGGTGGCGGAGTGAAGACAGCGGGCACGGCTCCTGGCGCGGCTCGGGCTCCGCCTCCGCCTCCGCCTCCGCCTCCGCCTCTGGCTCCAACACCAATTCCTTCGACGTCGAGGCGCCCAGCAACGAGCCCAAATATAAGATCGTTATGACTGGGGATACTTGGAAGGTTTGTTAATAAAAAGGCTCAGTACGAACTGAAATAATAATAATAATATTGTTCCAGTCCGCACACAGCCTGTCATATTTATCATTTACTTTTTATCTCTAATATCCATATACCTGATTTTTTTAAGTTCTATCCAATTCAATACTCAACTTGTGATACCGACGGACCATACGGACTATCGTATGGTGACAGATAAAAAGCACGCAGTGTCACCAAACCTATTCAGCACTTCATAGGAAGGAAAACTTGATTCCAACCCTATATTAGCGTCGTATAGTTGACTAAGCGGTTGTTATCATAGGATAACAGTCGTGAAGCCTAGTTGGAGGTCTTTGGACAGCTTACAAACATCCAACGGTAAGATTAATAACCACAACGTTGTTTTGCCAGTCCCCAACTCGGCCAGCTTGGGGATGTACGGTTTTAACCTTTTCCTGGGAGGAGACCCGAGCCCAGCAGTGGACATTATGGCTTGTTGATATCATCAACTACTATCAAGTAGATCAAGCCAAACTCCCCTCTAAAGACAAAATGTAGTTGTTTCATACACTTCTGCCCCTGCACCTTCGGTAATTAAGGTATTAGTGCTTTTATGCCTTTCTTCATCAAATACCTATTGCAGGTTCTCCGAGAGTACTACCCCAACTTGGTATCGCGTGTGGTGGCTCGTGGAGCTGTGTTCGCGAGAATGACTTCTGACCAGAAACAGCAACTCATCGTCGAGTACCAGGCGCTAGGATACTATGTCGGTACGTATCGGACTATTTACAATAGCACTATAGTCCATTCTCGATAAGAAAATAGTGACGTTCATTGAAGGTCCGCAATCTGACAAATTACTTCACAAGAAATTATCGTCTCGTACCAAAGCTTGGAATGTGATGCGTTAGTATTTTCTTAACACGAATAGAATATTAGTCTCTTCAAGATGGAGATTCGACCAATTAATAGAGGTTGAAACATTTTACTGGTTAAACAAAATGGCGAATATAAATGATCACTTCGTTTTCCCTAAGAATCTCTCTCACAATGTAAAATATGTATGTTTTTTTACATAAGAATAATTCTAATATGGTTGTTTAATGACGGTGGAAGCAAGAATCATACAATGTTGCTATTATTCCTCAGCTATGTGCGGTGATGGTGCTAACGACTGCGGTGCCCTTCGCTCGGCCCACACGGGCATCTCCCTCTCCGAGCTGGAAAGTAGTGTAGCCGCACCCTTCACCTCTGCCAACCCCGACATCGTCTGCGTCTCCAGGGTCCTGCGCGAAGGCCGAGCCGCCCTCTCCACTTCCTTCGGAGTCTTCAAGTTCATGGTCGCTTATTCCCTCACAGAATTCTTCTCGGTCGGATTCTTATACTACTTCGATTCGAACCTAACAGATTTCCAATTTTTGTTCATAGATGTCGCTTTGATAGTTAATTTTGCATTCTTCTTCGGTATGACTGAAGCTTACACCGGTAAATTATATAAAAATCCTCCTCTAACATCGCTTTTAGGGCTCATACCGCTTTCGTCGATATTAGGACAGATGATTTTGATTGGAATCGCTCAGTATTTAAGTTATTACGCCCTGACTTTGTTCCCGTGGTATGAGCGACACACGTATCAAGGCGATGAAGAGAACGAATGTTGGGAAAACTACGCCGTTTTTACTGTATCCATGTTTCAATATATAACCTTAGCGGTGGTCTTTAGCCACGGAGCACCTTATAGAAAGTCCGTGGTGACGAACAAACAACTCATGATTAGTATGTTGATAATGACCGCTGTCTGTACATACATAACGATGATGCCAGCTCAGTGGCTCGCTGAGTTCTTACAGCTCAGAATGCCAAAAGATATTTTAATGTCTTACATCGTATTAGCTCTAGCAGCTTTCAATTTCGTCATAGCGTTATTCTTCGAGAGAATAATTATAGAATATATAATGGAATACAAAAGAATTATTCCAAAGTGTTTAAAAGAGAAACAGGTGAGAAAAACTCCATATTTGTTGATTAAAAGGCAATTGACTGACATGGATTATTTGGATTGTGATAGTGCTATAAAATATGATAAGGAAAATGGTGATTCTACGATGGATTCCGGCCTAAGTAGCTGAGATTTGAGAAAGTTTACTGCGCTTTTTAAATGCTCACGGATTTCAATCCTAATTAAAGCAACAAGGAATATTTTCACTGCAATTGTCTATAAGATATTGAAGTATTATAGAAGAATATTGTATTTATTATTTCGCTTAAATAATATTAAGAAAGAGCGTAACTATCGTCATGAAATTTATAGCGCGTAGTAAAATATTATGGTTAAATACTTTATAAAATCTTAAATAGGCTTGTCAGCCTATTGCAGTTTTGATTAACATACGTTTTTGTTCATTTCTTAATCTAATTATACAACTAAATGTATTTTTTAAAGTAATAATTTATTTTGTCATATATTTTCATCTCGCTCTCTCTCATTATACAGAACAAGGAAAAGTGAGATGCCAATATATAAGTCCCATCGGCTATAACGCTTTATTGTTATAAATCATGTAAACAAGTGACACACAGATGATATTAAGTGATTTAAAATACAACAATCAATTGAGGAATCGATTTTATATAGTATTGTTTGATAATAATCGAGTTTCTATCCGATTCGATTATCCATAACCATCGATAGATTTTTTTTTCTAATTAAGTGATTTAAATAACTATTGTTAGAGTTAATAGTGTTAGTGATATCCCGTCTGTTTGGCCGATAACTCTTCTCACCCTAGGTCATCATACCTCTGTGATGTATTCTTCAAGTCCGATACCATCCCTGATTGGTGAAAAGTTCCATTCATACCTACTGCAGTTGTATGAACCACTACTACACCTTTTCTATTCGATAGAATGAATTAATGAAAGAAACTCATTTATTCTTAGTTCCCAAAATACAAAGAACATCGTTAAAAGTAACAATATAATAAGTAAAATAATTAAATAACAATAGTATCAGTTTGTGTGGTCTTACAGGCCTCGTTCTGGCCTAACCACACTCCCAAGTGTCATTCCGTGGTATGTATCGATTAAACTTTCCAACCAAGTTAATAATGAGATAAGTATTAGTATTTTGGCTGTTTATCAAAAGGAAAGTACTAAATAGCATATACTTATATACTTTTTTATTTTGTACCGGTGTAACCAACAAGTGAGCAAGTTAAAAGTATTAAGTTTTTACACTTTACATGAGTTGTACCGTTACGTTCGTTTTGGAATATAGCGTGTGTGAGGTTTATAAGTTTACTATAATAAGATTTATTTTATGTATTTATATTAATTGATTGTCACATTAATTGAATTTAATTGTTTATATAGAATAGAAATAACAAAACCTGTGAATGTTCAAACTACCCTCATTTATTAGAAGTTTAAAAGTTCCGTAATCATTACAGGAAAATACATTAACCATTATAGAAAAATCTCATGAACCATTACAGGAAAATCCCCATTGTTGGTTTTACCGGGCCGTTTCCGCACTTAGCCTTTTGATTAGGCCGTTGTACGTGAGTTTATCATCTTCCTACTCCAACCATCTTAGATTATCCCAGAAACAGGGAGTAATGTTGATTGGAGGATGTCCGCTCGTTGATCCGTCACACTTCTACATTCTGTGAGAAGGTGCTGCGGTGTTTATTCTGCCTCCATCCATCCCCGGCGCAGAGGGCTGTCTGTTGTGCCTATAGTGGATAGGGCAACAGACAGCCCTCCTTGTTTAGGGGATAGTGCCCTATAAGGATGCCTATGCCTTCCTGAGATCGTCAGGAAGATCCCCATAATCTCGTTACTGTTGGGGTTTCTTTGCCATTAAAGATAGAAACCGGTATTGGTTTCGTTTTATGAAGACACTGTTGAGAAACAGTTGTTAGCTGATCTCAAGCAGCTGAATAACTTTCTATGAGTTACTAGAATAAAATAAGTTTTTTTTATGTGTTTCCCTGCCAAAATGACTACTCTGCTTGATGTAAAGCATAAGCAGAATCGAAGAGTGGTAGTCACCATATTAATTGCTTGTGAAGGCAGTGCAGCAAGGTGTGGGTTCACCATGGCGGCCTCTTAAGATGCTTTTGCATCATTGGGCCTCCGGTCTCCCACTCACCAACGAAACGCAGCTGTTCTGGATCTGGTCGAGCCAGCTCCTACTGGTCGTACTGAAATCAGCGTGGTTCTACTATCTTTTAAATATACTAAAGTATCTAAATATTATCCTTCTCGTATTGATTCCTAAGTACAAAGTCACCACAAAGTATTTTTTGGTAATATTTGAGATTTTTTTCATTATATATATTTTTTTTCAAATAACATTTAATCACGCCTATTTCCCAGTGGGATAGGCAGAGATAATTGATCTCCACTTACTAAAGTTCTGACATAAAATTTGATAAAAAAATATTTTAAAAAGATGAAATAAAATATATTTTTAATAGTTTATGTAAAAGAGTGTATTTATTTCTAAACGTATAATCAGTTAATGTACAAAGACAACATACGGCGCAAATGTTGGTGCTCTTGATAATGAAAGCCCCGAACGCCGTTGTCTCCTATGAGTATATATGTCGTCGCCAACTAGATTAATTGGCCCTTCAATCAACAGCCTAGCCTCAACGTATGGAGGATCTAGGGACAGGTTACGTAAAGTTGTTTTAATTTAAAAAGAACCCTTTTTTTTTTTGACGTGGTGGAATGCCTTTACGCACTTCGCTCCCCCCCTGCGGGTACAGGGGGTACGCTTCGTGTGGGACTCCTGACTGACACCAGCCAGACTACCCACTAAACCACCACGGTGTGCCACTCTGCGCCTGAGACGGGAGGGATCCGGGAACCGCTTTCTTACACCGTCCGGACCGGAATTTAAAAAAAAAAAAAAATAAATAAAAAATAAAAAATAAAAAAGAACCCCAACCTAACCGCTAGTCGAACGGTGCTGTTTATTAAAGGGCTAGGTAAGGCTGTTGATTGAATGCAGGGAGGGTTCTGCACGTCGTAAACAAGCGGTTCCCGGATCCCTCCCGTCTCAGGCGCAGAATGGCACACCGTGTGGTTTTAGTCGGTTCGACTCCGTCACACCGCCCCGCCGCAAACCCCAGTAGGGTGAAGACCCGAGGGGGTTTCCACACGTTAAAAAAATGGCTGTTGATTGAACAGCTAATTAAGCTAGTTAACTTCGACATGTACAAAATACATATAGGAAATTCAACATTTGTGTAGTTAATGTTAAATATGGTTGAAATATTTATTTATTTGAAATACTATAGTGTTGCATTTATAAGAAATGGTATTATTTAGATTATAAATGTATGTACTGTTTGTATTTATAGAAATAGGCCACGCTTTTCTTATTTTTTTAAGTATTTTTTGCAGGTTATATTACATATATAAAATCTATATTCATGAAGCAAAAACTTTGTACCGCTTTTTATGAAAATTATGGAAACAGAGGGCTATGAAATTTGGCACAGTTAGTTTTAATGGAGGAAAAAAGAAAGCTAAAAAAATAATTATGTTTGAGTATCGACCACAGGACTAAGTACTATGAAATTGTACCTATGTAATGTGCCATAACTTAAAAATAAAAAAAGCGTGCTGTTAATTAAAATGAGAATACACTACACAAGAATAATTGTAATTATATCATTTATATGAAAAAAATATTAGTAGTGTTGCAATAACATTAAACCTTTGTGGCCTTATTCATAAACGTTGTTTAACTTTAAGCAACAGTCCTGTGTTAGTTTCAACTTTAAACTTACAGCTTTAAAGTTGAAAATAACATATAAACGGTGCTATGAAAATGATCGTTAGAATTTAATATTTGTGTGTAGCTTATAAGTTTCAATTAACATTCTTATGAAAGTATGAAAACTGTAAAAAAGGTCCTAAGCTACAGTTATTGCGATATTGATAAATATTAACAGAATTTTCTTTAAAAGGAATTAATCTCAACTCAATATCGCCTTGACCGTCACTTAGGCCTTTTTTGCTTTTTAGCGAAGATATTTTCTATCATGTTCGTTTCTTCCTAATAATGATAAGCATTTTTTTATATTTTGTATACACATTAAATAAAATATTTTTCTTGTTATATTATAGTCATTAATAAATCATTATTATGTCTATCATTAATGTAATTTAAGTCGCAAAACATCCAAAAAGAATGGCAGCATAAAAATTTTAAGAATTCTTCGTTTTTTTAGTTTTAAATTTGTAATTGTTGATACATTTTCCCATCAACGAACATGATAATTTATGTGTTGTGTTAGACCAGCACCTATTTTCGGGATCTAAGATATTAACTTTCATTTGTGGTAAGTGGGTGCTTTGGTACATATGCGTGTGAGTGAGTTACTAAGGTCTATATTCCGATATATCTTATTCCAATCTCGACAGGCTTTAAAGTAGCAGATATCTATGGCCCACGGTTATCACCGTCTGCCGTTTCCCACATATACCATAAAGATATATGTAAAGTTATTATTAAAAAAATGTAGTGTGACTTAAATTACATTAGAAGCAGTATCAGTATGGGCTTGTACACAAAAATGCGATGCGATAAAACTATACGAGGTCCTGCGACGCTTCGCAAAAACCTGTGTATTGATTCGCATCGCGCATTCTTGCGATTCAAGGTTTTATTTGTTTCTTTTTCTTATATCTCCTTAACAATAACAAAAGCGCCTTTTTTATGGTCCATATCACGACCTAGTTTACAAAATATGTTCACTACGGTTGCACAAAATCGCATAGCCGTAATTTGTGTCGCAGTATTTTGCTTTGTGAATTCGCATCGCGCTGATTAGCAGTCTTTAAATTGCGAATTCGCAGTTTCGTGTACAAGTTCTATGCCGATTTTTTTATATTTAAAAATGTATTATTTAAGCACATTATGCGTTCTAATTAACTCATTTTATGAATTTACTCGTGTATTAATATAGATATAAGCACATTGTGATATAATAGTTTGTGCCTTACTAATTTAAGTGTACTATTTTACATTCCGTTGACGGTGCTAAAAGTACCAAAAATATAGTAGAAAATCTGTTTTGTATCAACTATCCTAAGAACTTCCGAAAATAAACACTATTACAAACCAGTAAAGTTTTTTTTTCATGTTATTTATGTAAATCAGTGTATGTATTTCTTTTTGGATTGTTGCCAATTCATTGTGTGAGATCTTGAAATAGGAAAATACTTATTCTGACATTCACAGGACATTACACGATAATCTATGTATAATTTAATAAATAGAAATAAAATTAAAGTATCTATTTCTAATTCCAAACTAACATCTCTTCCTTAACTTACTTCTTCTGACATCAGCTATCCGCCAATGCTGTCTTGTCAAAACCTGGTCCAGCCTTTCCAGAGATTAACTGGAACAAACAAACAGATTGACATACAATTAAAATATATTTTAAAAAAATTGTTCCTTTCATACACATTAAGTGACAAGCAGCTAATTTGAATTTACAGACAGACACTTCAAATTTAATTATTTGTATGAATATAATGATGAGACAGGTCCTATTAATTAAACAACTATATTTGGAAGTTTTAATGACAGCATTTTTAGAAGTACCTATTAAATAATTACAAGATATTATATATTATGCGATAGAAAGGTACTGGTTTTGTGGTTACCGACTTATATTAAATTACATTATTAATTTACACTTGTAATGTGATAACTACATGTATATAAATAAATAAATAAATATAAATATGTTCAGACATTTTAACACACAACGCCATCTAGTCCCAAACTAAGCAGAGCTTGTACTATGGGTACTAGACTACTGATATTAATACTTATATACTTTTTTTTTTGTAAATTTATACATATTATACATAGAAAACACCATAATTATGCCATAACAATTATATGAACTTCAAATAATTTATTCCAATTAAGTTTATACGTGAAGCTTAGTTGGAGGCCTTTGGGTAGCTTGAAAACATCCAACTGCAAGATTACGTAGCCACAACGTTATATTGCCAGTCCCCAACCCGCACTTGGCCAGCGTGTGGACGTATGGCCTTAACCCTCCCCTGAAAGATGACCCGAGACCAGCAGCGACATTATGTGTTGTTGTTGAAGTATATATGTAAAAGAACACACCTAATTTATAACAGAGAACTTCCAGATCATTTGTTTTGTTGTTATCGGAAATCCAGTGAAAGTAATGTTACTACAATTCGTCAAATAAGTTTCTTCAAACGTAAACAATTATATATGAGTGCACGATATGTACACACGGCATTAGACATATCTACGTGCATGGGGGCCGGGGTTCGCGGGGATGCATTTTCATTCCCTGTCAGGAAAGGAAAATACATACGTTGAAAAATAATGACTACACCATCGTGCGTGTAATGTTCTTCTAGAGTATAATAAGTATTTATGACCACTTATAGCTCGAGCTACTGATTAAAGGGCTTAATGTCTTTTAGAAAACGACATAGTCAATCTAGAATCCGTTCTGGTAAAGACCTAATACTATTTTATTTATATTATTGATATTTTATGTTGGTTAATAGTATGTGTAAATGCACCCACCTGACAATAATACTGAAGGCGTCCATGCCTACATGTGTTCGTGTTATTCCGGTAACTATATATTCATTGTCTATGGCACATGTGTGTTTCCTAACTTATCTCTGGTATTCATTTAAATCAGTTACTTCATACTACTGCCCTTTTAGCCAAGATGTAAAATTTTAGCGCTGATTCTCTTTTTATAATGGGTCTATTTTCGTGTATATTTTGTTTTGACCACGTAACTTAGCGTTGAGATGGCGTCATTTCCATATATTTACATTTTGACTGCACGGCAGGCCTGGTGGTTAAAGCAGTCGCCAAGGTACTGTCTACTGCGCCATGTGTTGTGGGTTCAAATCCCACACGGAATAATACTTTGAGTGCTCCACAAATTGTTGTTCTGAGCCTGGGTGTTCTTTGCGTCATGTATGTTTGTAAAGTCCATGTAAATTCCTAATACGATAGTGGTCTTTAAAAAAATATAGTTTCCTAGTAATGTTTACGTTTGTAGAATGATATATATGAAATACAAACTTGGCAAGGGGGCCGATTAGCTATCATTTGCAGAGGTTATCAACTCACTTAATAAAAATTCGTTTCCGATTTATTCTCAATCTTAAAAATGTTATTAAAAATGCATCTTAGTAAAATATTAAACATCAAGCCTACCATGTGATTGAATCAGTATTCTGTTACTCTAAGGCCGCGGACGCGAAGTCAGCGGGCGCGGCCGTCAGTGACGGCAAAGTATACTTTTGACATTTACGTGGTCGAGAATACATCGGTACTTTATTATATTTTCACTAAATTTTTACAACGATAAATTCAAAAAACCTTCAGATGTCGATGTGCTGCTTTTTAGTCGTTACAAAATGTCTGATTATTATTATGACTACCTTTTGTAAAACAGCGAATAAAGAATTTTATCATTGAATTATAATTTTTATGAAACTTGTATTAAAAATATAAAATTTTGACTTACCACGTATTTACTTTTATGTACTATTAGTTTATGAATCGATATATTTATATACCATGAACGCACGTGAGAATGTCATTAAACAACATTTTCTATTTATACTGTTTTTTTTAGAAACCCCTAGCGCTTATTGAAAATACGTTACTACCAAAGTAGATTGGGCAAAAATGTATGAACGCTGGTCTACCTATCCAACTCTAACGCCCTTTGTGGAAATGGGTAGCTAATAAGTCAATAATCGCATTATGGCTAGCGTTTACACCTAAATGAATGGGAGTTTTTCCTCAAATAAAAAGAGAAAATGCTTAAAATATAGGCTATATTTATTTTATTTATATATCTTTACTGTATACCTGCTAAATTACAAAGTTAAAACAGAGGATGAGACACAAATATGCAAATGATACAATAGGCGGTCTTATCGCTCACGGCGATCTCTTCCAGACAACCACAATATATTTTTATGTTAGTTTTTTATTTTTACGTTAGTTTATCATTAGTTTTAATTAATCAAGAACGTCAAGAATTATATTGTTTAGGTTAGCAGCAGATGGTACGAAACCGTTCTGATGTGAAGACATACATAAATACCAAAATATTGAAATTTCATGTACACACAAGTACCAACAATACGACGTCCAGTTAAACAGCCTAGACCACGTTATGCTAAAAAGCAAATTACCCGCTTTTTGCTACTTTGCCGAGTCATCAGTTACTGATCATATTAGTGTGATGATTATATTGAGCCTTCAAGTTCAACGTACTAATGTTGTACTTAAGAAAATTGATTATTGCCAACTGGATATTGACATGAATAATACTAGTTTTAATTTTATTTATGACTCCGTTGATGCAGACATGGCTACCTCATTATTGATATCAACCATAAACTCGAAGATCAAATCGAACACGCGTACCGTGGCAGTCTCTAATGCAGAAGAATAAAAAAGCCCTGGATGACCAATGGCCTCTTAAAGTGCATAAAAAATCGGGACAAACTTCACATAAAAACCAAAAAAAACCCTAACAATGAAACGTTGCGAGTCACATCTCAGGTACAGGAACTTTTGTAACTCCCTTCTAGGGAAACTTAAAAGAAACTACGATAGGGAACAACTCTGTGATGCGGCTAAAACTAACACAGGGGCGTTGTGGAATGCAATTAAAAATATTACTCACTACAACAATAAATCACACTCTTCCACAGATCTGTTAAATAAAGTGACGTCTATTAACAACATAAATAGTTTCTTCACGTCGATTGGTGAAAATTTAGCCAACAAAATAGCCCCAATTATGCCTAATACCTCAAGTATTGATCCATATCCCTTCTCATTTGCCCTGGCTCCGACCACCGAAGCTGAAGTTCAAAGTAACATACTGAAACTTAAGAAAGCCAACACATCTGGGAGAGATAATATTTCAGGCGTCTTCTTAAAACGCTACTGCAACATCTTGGTACCTCCCTTAACATACATCTTTAATCTTATGTTCAGTACTGGAGTTTTTCCACACCAACTAAAACTTGCTGAAGTGGTTCCTGTATACAAAAGTGGTGACAGAGGCTGTGTCAATAATTATAGACCCATCTCCATACTTTCAACAATTTCTAAACTGGCTGAAAGAATATTAAACAAACGTTTTGTTGATTATCTTGAGACTAAAAATCTTTTGTCTAATTCGCAATTCGGATTCAGAGTAGGTACATCAACAAACGATGCCGTTCATGAATTAACTCACCATATTGTGCGCAATTTGGATAAAAAAGAAAGTTATTACTGTATTTCTAGACCTAGCGAAAGCTTTTGACACGGTGTCTGTCCCACTTTTGTTGGACAAATTGGAGAAACTTGGTATCCGTGGTACTCAGCACAAATTATTCTCTGACTATTTGACCGGGAGGTTTCAAAGGGTAAGGATTGGTTAAATTACTAGCGATGACCTGCCAATTGCTTTTGGTGTGCCCCAAGGCAGTGTGCTTGGTCCCACGCTCTTTCTCCCTTACATAAATGACTTATGTAATTTACAACTTAAGAATGGCAAAATTGTGACTTTCGCTGATGACACTGCCCTGATCTTTCATGGCGAAAATTGGAAAGAAACCTTTGCCTTCGCACAGATGGGCTTCGATGCGGTGTGTTCGTGGCTCAGGAAAAATGGGCTGACGCTTAATGTAGATAAAAACAAATACATTCCCTTTACAATGAAAAATTCTCCATTCAGTTCTGCACGAGTCACTGTATTGTGGCACACTCTTGCTTAGACCATCAGTCCTGTGCATGCGGCCAACTAGAAGGCACCACCAAAATTAGATATCTTGGCGTTATTATCGACAATACTCTTAGTTTTAACTACCATATTGAACTACTGTCATCTAGAACGCCGAAACAAATTTTTGTCTTTAAAAATTTACGCAACATAGCAGACAAAAAAATCATTAAAATGGTTTACACTTCCTTATGTCAACCCATATTGTCATATTGCATCTCAGTATGGGGTGGCCGCATGCAAAACTTTCCTTATCTTTATAAGGAAAGTTTTGCATGCGGCCACCCCAGCTAGAGAGAGCTCAAAGGGCGGTTCTTAAAGTGGGTCACTCCTTGCCATTTATGTACCCGACCAGTGACCTCTTTCACCTTTCAGACGTACTCACGGTTCGGCAATTATTTATCCTGCACACTGTCCTCAAGCAACACTCTCTACTTCCATGTGATATATATGATGCCTCTAAAACCAACAAGCGCCTCAAACATAAAGTTTGTCCTCGGACTGAAATTCACAGCACAGCATTCTCTGGAAGATTTTTCGGCTTTCTTGGAAGATACCTTTACAATAAAATAAACCAAAGGTTTAGTATTTACTCCTCTTCGAAATTCTATTGCAAGCGTACTGTTTCACACTGGCTCAAATCATTGAACTATGAGGATACTGAGAAGCTGCTATATGTGCCTTTTTGATTGAATAAGACATGTGAACACATTGGCTCAGCATTCAAATCTTGTTGGTGCATGAGTTGGCTTGGTATCATCAGGCCCTCATCATTAGAAGGGTAGCTCACACACACATTCATACACACAAAGATACATACATATATACACCACCCACACACACACACACATACACACACTAACACACAATACGTACTCACATTTATATTCACACAGACTTTTTCATTTTTATCCATCTCACATGTTACGAAAAATTAATCTTATTACACCCTTTTTACCTACTTATCTGGAGTTAGGAGAGGCTGGTTATTCTGTCATACAGGTTCTACCTAGTACGGAAACCAGTCTCTCACACAGATCTCTTTGTTTTCTGGAATTTTCTGCGTATATTTTGATTTAACAGATTTTTGTAATTTTGTGTGAGAGAAAAATATGTAAAATATGTAAACACGACCCTTGAACCCCAGTTAGGACTGGGGTTCAAGAGATTCAAGAGAGCGTGTTTCCATAGAATGAAATTAAGTACTAAAAATAAGCATTTTACTGGCATAAGTTTCATTAGTGTTGAGTAGGTAGACCACTTTGCTCATTCTCCTTTATTAGTGTGTGGAGGAACGGGTCATATGTCCCTCTAACACAGGGAGGATCCTCCGGCCGGGCGAGGTGATCATGCCTGGCGGGCCACTGCCCTACGGTTGACGTTGAGAACGGATATGTTAATCGGCGCGAGAACTTCTATTACGCGAAGCAGGATTAGTAGTTTCTCTGCTCTGCTTACATGGACCATTGGTGCAGTGTGCTGTGCCTAAACGCTGATGAGTCTGTAGGGGTTACCAGGCTGGAGCGATCGCATTCTGCGTGTGTTGTACCTATCCCTGTTGAGGCCGAAGGTTGCTGGCTGGCTGAGACTTGCTGTGGGAGTGAACGTGATAGTGGCACGCTGAATGTTGATCTGCTGCTTCAAAGGCTGCTTCCAATCACGTCGGGGTCACCACTGTGCAGGAACGAGTCACAAGTCCCTCCAGCACAAAGGGAGGATCCTCCGGCCAGGTATATTTGTGTTGCACTGTATGTGGCAGTCGCCACAAGTGTATATTTATAACCAAGACAAAAGAAGTGGCAGTAGACTGCCCACATTAGCAGTGGAATGATATAGACGTGCCATTACACGTTAGGGTGTTACTAGATGAGAATAAGCCCTCGAAACAAAGAGGGTCCAAGAAAATTTGAGACCTCTAAACCAATGTTATCATTATTATGAGTAGATTTGATAACGTATAGCAGTTATCGAATACAAGAATTGAAAAAAAAGAAACATCAACATTTTAATAATATTATTTATTTACTAAAAAAGCAATAAATATATTGAACATAGACTCTATAATAAATTAACAAAATTTATGTTAACTTTACACATATTCTTCATATTTGGCATCACAGTACGTCCAAAATTTATGTAGGTATGTATTAAAATGTAGTGGGGCAACAATACTGAATATAGTATCGATGGACTGTGGTCTTTTAAAAAAATAATTTATCTATTTTTATCGACATTACGTACATGTAAAAGTGGATAAATCGTTGTAATATGCCTGTACCAAACGTAAAAAATTAAATAGCATGAAGATAAAATGTAATAATTGTGGATACTATTAATATACTTAAATCAAGATAATATTACATACCTACTATAATCGAAGACTTCATCATAATTTCCATCTTACTACATTTAGATAAAATTTTAAAGGGTTATTAAATGATACACAAATGTTATATAAAATGCAAGTAACATTAATACACCCAATCATACAAAAAAATTCGTGTCGCAATACGAAATACGACAGGTAAAACTCGCGGTAGGTCCATATTATGCGTTTAAAGCTGTTGATTGACAGACATTTTATTTTTGCTTAATATAAATTCTGATGTATTTTCGTTACACGGATAATATCTATCTCAACGGTTACAAATTTTATATTTAATTGCTATTGTAAGCCTTTAGGTTTCAATATAACAATGTTCATGACACTTGCGCGGAACTTCTGTATCTAAGTTTTTTTTCACAAAGGAAATATCTAGAAATATTAATGTGATTACAAACCGTGTTGTGCAGAAATAATTCAATCAACAAATAGGGCAAATAACTGTTTCAATGGTCTTTACGAAATCGTATTCATACGGCAAATAAATCTAATTACATAGGGAGGAGTCGTGATGAAATATATAATAAAGCTAAATTGAGAAATTCTTCCGTTTTTAGTAAATAAATAGTTAGGCGTTTTTCTAGAAATGCTATAAATAGAGATCATTTGTATCGATAGTAAGATTCTGCACAACACAGTCTTTATAATAAGCTATAAAATGGAAAATCTTATATAACAGTGCACATAATATTTAGGTAAAGTGATGAAAGAGTAACTCGTCGATACCTACTGTTTCCTCAACACCTGAATCAGCACCACATTTGATTTTTTGAACCAAAACTGCTCACTTCGTATTGATATATTGAAATATATTTTATAAACTAAAGCACTTTAAGTATTGCTCTCACTAGCAAGTTGATGAGAATAAATTAATGCAGATTTACGTTTAGACGAAAAAATTACTTTCAGGCCTTACAGAACTCTAACCAGTAAAAAATATTTTTACATTGCAGTCAATAGTATTTTGACTGCAAAACCCCTCTATTGTTAGTAAATAATTTCGGTTAGACGAAGTTATAATAGTTGGATGTAGCAGTCAGTACTTTTGATTTTTTTTTGTGATTGCTACATATATCTTTTTTCCAGAGGAGTTCCCATATCTACTTAGTTTAGTGTACTTAATACATTTATTTTCATTATAAATGGGACTATCATTTCAAAAGCACCTCAAAGATCTGAAGCCAGTTCTAAATTTTATTTAGATGAAAAATAAATGACCACATTTAGGCAGGATTTATTAAATATATATTTTTAAGGACTTTCACACATCTATCTTTGGGTTGAAAATTTTTTCACCACACTGGGGTAAGTCATCTTAATATACTTTTATATAATTACTCATTTCTACATTCCAATCTATAAAGTTTTAAAAACTTGCTGTCTCCTACTTTTATTATAAAGCCTCTTACATCGTAACTATAAGCAAATGATTATAATATGGAACACATTTTAGTTGGAATTCGTTTTGCTTAACTATTGAAGTGTAAGAGGCTTAGACAGGGCCACAAAGACTAAACGTTACTTTAAATTTGTGTCATGACAAGTGTTCCTTCAGCATAATGTAATTGACTGATCCAGTACTGTATTCAAGGACAATAAATATACAGTAACTTTACTAATAAGTAGCAAAATGAAATAAAATATTTTGTGCTCAATTTTAGTGACAGCTAATGTTAGTATATTTTGTGACAATCAACACCTAACTGCATCTAATTTTACAAAATTTGACAATTGCTTGCGTAAAATTAGATGGCAGTCCTGGGAAAATTATAATATTATTTACTTTCCTATAAAACGATCCTAACTAATGCATACACAAATATTAGTGAACTTTGGTACTCAGTTACTAATAGCTTGCATATATATTCTGTTACATGTCCATACTATTCCAACGGTGGGTTTCCACTAGGGTTTTTTTAGTACGTATCTGAATTCTTTACGACTGAAGTCGCAGTCAATATGTTATTATTAGTTAATATGTTATTTCTGTCGTAAAATAACAATATTTGACCATTGTGGCCCTGTTCTATTATATTAATACCTACATCAAAACTGTGTTTTTATTTAAAATTGAATGAACATTTTATGCATACAATTCATGTTAAAACATGACAATTTAGTTTACATTAATATAATAAATATTACCGCTCGGTTATTTCCCTTAATTATTTACTTATAACATATTAATAATAATGGCACACCCTACTTAGTAAATTAATGTACTTGACAAAAAAATTTACCACCCAGTACACTAAGGAAGTATTTACACAGATTTTGTGTATGATTAGAGGGTGGAGAAGGGAGATTAAGGAAGAATTGGGTTTTCGTGTTTTGTTTTTAACTGTAGTTAGACTTAGGGAGTTCCCCGAGCGGTTAATTTGTAATAGCCGTACATTACGCTGCTTAGCTTCAAGCGGAATATTTCATAGATGGTATTCAGCTTCATGGGTTGCGTCGAAGTTTGGAGAAAAAGCTGTAACATTTAAAATTACACACATTTTAATTTTTTCTTTTGAATTATAAACTTTAAGAAGCAAATTATAATTAAAGTAGCGTAGTAGTAGCTTCAGAAAAGAGAGAAGAGAAAAGAACGAAAGAAAAGTTCCATAAAAAATGTTTTACAATCAACATACAATCAACAGCGATCAAGATAGTAAAAACAACATTCATTGGAATAAAAGTAAGTAAATTATGCTAGTATATATTTTCATTCCGAATAAATACTATGATAATTTCATTCATTTAGACGATTTAACGTTTAACAAAACCAACATGAAAGCAAAAAGTTGCAACAAACAGTTTGTGAATATAGAAAATAAAACAAAAAAACACAAAACTTACCGTAGAGAAGGTGCAGTGCAACATAAAGGAAGTGGGCTTAAAATGGATATCTAAATATGTATACATTATATATACGTGCTGTGGTAGTGCGTTTTGTGTATACGAATACGAATTGCAAATAATTATTAACTATAAAAAATATCACATTATTATTATTTTATTACATTTTAATATTTGAAGTTCCACCATTGTATGGGTAATGGTCAAGTCGTTTATTTTGGTAGAAAGGTTGGTTGCTATTATTAAATTATTTACACTTTTTTTCTTTTTCATTAAGTTATTTTTTAACTAAGTAATGATCAATAAAAGACTATAAATTGTTCGAGAATGATCTCATATAATTCTTGTGTATATAACAACATAGTAAGACGAATCATAAGCAACAAGCTATGTCGGTCTCATAATCTCTAATATAGCTTAAATTTTCATAATTAGCGAGATTATATTATACTTTATAACATGTATATCTGACTGATTTATATATTATACTATCGTATAAAATCGTTTTGTGACGTGGACAGGGCGGTAGCACAAAACTTAAATAATAAAAGTAAAAAATAGTGTTCAGGCCGCGATTAAAATTATAAAAACAAGAAAACTAGCATATCTATATAGGTATATATAAAACTACAGCGATAATATTCGAAAGATAATGCCGGCGATTGAGATTGACTGAGCGAAGAGCGGCGCATATAGAGGGAACTAACGGAAATATTGAAAATTTCCAGCAATATTGTCTTTCCACTACAAATACGTAATGCAAAAGTTTTGTATACACTAATCGCTAATCGCTCCATCTGTCTCAATTGTGGCTTAAATAAAAAGCGTGTTGCAATCTGTCCTCAATATTTATTTACTGTACAGCAACATAAGCATGTAAACTCTACCAATGAAAACACAAGTAAAAATAAAATAAATTATGCAACACGAAACACGGCCTAATACCTACATCATAAATAAAATAACATTAATATTAAAATGCAAAACGTCACATTTTATAACAATTATATTCAATGTCATATTAAAAAAAACCAGATCTGTAGTCAATAAATTAATAAAGTTTATTCGTAAAAAATATATTGATTCAGGCAAGACATGATTTGACATAAATTATAATGTAAAATATATTAAAATTTGTTAAAGATTTTATAAATCTTATTTATATATTAATCATTCTTTATCAAAATTCATTCGTGAAACCAAATCAAAAATATTAAAGTGATTTCTTCGAAATCCTAATTTGTTAGTCAAGGTTTAATTATAATGATATTTGACAAAACACTAAATTGTACTTAACAGTACTTGTGAAACACAAAAGTATATAACACAACTAATATTAAAGTAAATCTAAAAGAATCGATAAAATTGTTCTTACATGTACAGTGCTGAACGCGACTGTACGACTGTTTCTATGATGGTACATCTTAAGACAAATATCTGTACAAGAAATCGAACAACACTTTTGGTTTTTAAAGCCACATTACATATCCGTTTGTCATAAAAGCACGTGAGGTAAGCATATGCTGTTTATAATATACGATATGTATCTTTAGCAGGCGTTATAATCAGCTTTCTAAATAAATAAGAGATCAATGTATGTGTGATGTACAGTCGGGTAGAGAAGCGGTCGCGCAGTCGCGGGTAATAATAAATAATAAATTACTGAACTATTTTATATCATACATCGTATTCGCCGTTCGTTCGCTGCGATTATTTCTTCCTCTTAAGCTTCGGTATTCTGTAATGCGTGCGTGTGAGGTTAAGAGCAGGCAATTGTGTATTGTTCAAATTAAAACTGTTAAACTTGATATCAATATTTATGGTAGATTAATTATAATAACTTCTTTATTTAAAGTACCTAAGAATTGATCTATATTGAAAACATTTTTGAAATATTTTGTTATGTTTTCCATAGATAATAGTGTGTTTGACAGTTTTAACATATAAATTAAATGAGATATATGCAGTGATTTTGATGTTTAATTACTAGAATTTTTGTATATTTGTAAAGTGCTTGACTGCGTGCCATTATTTACAGAATACATTCTTTGATGGCATTTGGACCTAACTCTACTAAAAGTATAGGAAGAGCCCTGACACCTGCCACCATCTAATCCTTAGCTGCGACAGTAAAAAGCAAAAACCAATCGAATATATAATATTTACCAACATCTCTTGCCCACAAATACAATCGAAAAATGCCAATAGAAGTAGAGACAGTGAGACGATGTGCTAGAAAACTCTTCCCATACCATATCAAATGTAGAACTCAAGTACTATTCTTACCCAGAACTCTTCTTATGTGGCGACGGTGAGGACTGCTTCTTCTCTGATTCCAATAACTTGGTGCTCGTATCCTTCATAAAACCTTAAACAGACGACAAAACGCATTTTATTTACGCATACATAAACACCAGTAGCTTATATTTTGTGACACAAACGCAACCAACCTTTGCCTGAAGAACCAAAGACGGAATTTCCCAAATTATTCAAACTGCTCGTAAATTTATCAGCTTCACTTGAAAAGGCATCTGCCACTGCTTGGCTCTCACTTTTTGCACCTTCGGCTACCTCTGTCAACCTCGCTTCAGCACTTTCAACGCCTGCTTTACCTGTCCCCTTAATCTCCTCTAATTTATTATCAGCCGACAATGAGAATCCTTCAAACTGGTTCTTAACATCTCCAAACAACTCTTTTGAACTTTCTTCAATGTTGTGTTGAGAATCAGCAACAGATCCGTACATTCCCTTTACAGAGTCATCGAGACTATCAAATGTATTACCCGCTGAACTTTGGAAGCTGTGAAGTGTATCTTCTGCTGAACTACCCAAGCTTAACGCATCATCTCTCATAGAAGCAAACGTGTCCCGTGTCGAGCTCTGCAGCTCATCCCATTTATCTTTGCCTTCGCTCACTTTATCCTTCGCCGAACTTTCGAGCATATCGAAAGAACTCAAGGTTGAGTCTTGTGCGTGATCGAATGCTTGCTTAGACGACTTTTGTAGATCATTCACTCTATCGCTAGCCGATTGTTGTAAATGTTCTAGTCCGTCTTTACTAGCTTGTGTAAAATTATCGTAGTTATTGCTCATGTTTGTTTGGAATTGTACTCCTTTCGCGGCAGCTGCATTGATAGTATCTTCGGCAGATTTAGAGATTTGTTCGGTGGTGTATTCAGCTTCTTGCCTTATCCTATCTAGTTCGCTTTGTGCCGTTTGTTTTTTATTATTGTAAGAATTATTTAGGTCCTCTGTTATGGCGGTTCCGATAGCCTGAGTTCTATCTTGTAAAGCTTTTGTGGCGTCACTGGTTGTTTCTTCTACTGAATGTTTAAGGTTACTGGCTGTACCTTCAACGGTGTCCTTTATTTCTTTAGTCTTATCACTGACAGCTTCTTTTACGTCTTCACTCTTTTCATGTACCGAATGTCCAAAACCGTGGAAAGTATCACTGATGGCATGCCCGATTCCGCTAAAGGTATCTTTAATGGCATGTCCAAATCCATGGGATTTCTCATGCACTTCATGTTCGATTTCAACAGCTTTGTCGTTGATGACATCTTTAGTTTTTGTAGTTTTATCTTGAATGGCTGATTCAACTTTGTTGACCTCGTTATGTATGTTATGACCGATATCAGATGTTGTACCTTGGATACTACTTCCAACATCCGTAGCTGTATCATGTATAGCTAGACCGAATCCAGTAAATTTATCATGGATTGTATTTCCTAATTCATTAGCTTTATCTTTTGCTTCACTAGTTTTTACATGAACAGTATCACTGAATTCATTCACTTTATCTTTTGCTGAGGTTGTTGTATCTTCGACAGCTTGTCCAAATTTAGTAGCTTTGTCGTGTACAGCATCCTTAGCTTCACTAGTTTTGCCTAGGATACTTTGTCCGAATTTACTTGCTTCATCATGTATATTATGCCCTATTTCGCAAAGATCATCCTTAGCTTGCGATGTTTTATCCTTTACACTTTGAGCAACTTTAGTAGCATCATCATGTACAACCTGCCTTATTTCATTGGTCTTTTCCTTAACTTCGTCTGATTTGTCTTGGATAGCTTGTCCGACTTTAGTAGTTTGATCGTGTAATTCATGACTCACCTTACTGATCCCATCCTTCATCTCGGTTGTTTTGTCTTGTACTGTCTGTCCAGCTTTTAAAGCACCATCTTGAATAGCATGTCCGACTTTATTTGCTTTTTCTTTTGCTTCACTTGTTTTATCATGAATAGCATCGCCGATTTTTCCAAAGTCATCTTTTATAGCCTGTCCTGTTGTGGCAGTTTTCTCTTGCACAGTATTAGTAAAATCTGATGCAGCATCTTGAATTGAAGCTTTGATTTGCTGTGACTTTTCACACACTGCGTCTTTAACATCTTTAGTTTGATCTTCAATAGATTTTTGAACATTAGACGCCGTAACAGACACAGCATTGCCAATTTCATTTGTCTTACTTTGGACTGAATCTTTAACTTCTCTGGTTTTCTCTTCAATAGAAATTGCAGTTTCGTGAGCAGTATCTTTGATTTTACCTACTTTTTCCTCGACAGATGATTTGACTTCATTCGTTTTATTTTCCACAGCCTGTTTTGCTTCACTGGTCTTATCTTGTATTGATTTTTCAACTTGGTCTTTCTTTTCATTAAGAGACTGATTCAATTCTGTCTTCTTGTTATCAATATCATGGGCTATGTGTACTGCGCCAGCTTCTAATTCTTCTTGTTTCTTAGCTGCAACATCTTTAATCTCGTCTTTTTTCGCAGATGCTTTTTCTAAAGCTTTGTTAGCGGATTCTTTACCTTCAGCAATTTTAACCTTCATTTCATCTTCTAATTTTTCTTTTTCTCCGAAAATATTCTGGACTAAACCAGTGAAGAAGTTCTTTCCTTCTTTAGCTTTTTTCTTAGCTTCCTTCGCTTCCTTTTTAAGTTCCTTCTTGGTTTTTTCCTTAGCCCCTTCAAAAGATTCACCCATAGACTGTAACTTTTCATTAGCTGCATTGTTAGCATTATCTAATGAGTCTTTCGTTGCATTTTTGACATTTTGAGCTTCTGTTGCAACAGCAGCTGCACCATGTTCTACCTTATCTTTAAGGGACTCAGTAGTTTTTTCTGTGGTATTTTTTAATTCCACTACCTTATTTTGTCCTCTTAATTTCATTTCTTCCGCTCTTTCATGAGCAGCGAAATCTAAAGCCATTGCTTTTGCATTCAGATTATCCTTTACAATACCTACATTTTGTGCAATATTATTAATAAGATCCGTACCAGATGTTTTAGCATCTTCAATTTCTGAAGAAGTATTTTCTTTCAATTCAGATACCTTTGCATCAATATTATCTTTAGTTTTTGTCGTGAAATCAGCAATATCATTTGACATACGATGCCCACTGTTTTCGAATTCCTGGATTTTATGTTGACCGTCTTCGCTAAGCTCTTCTAAATGTGCTGCTAAATTATCTGCTTTGTCGACAGTCTTCTGTTGAATTTTATCATTTTCTTCTTTAATTATATTCAAATTATTTTCAGCTTTATCAGAAATATCTTGTTGGATTTCATGAACCGCGAAGTTAACCTGTTCTATTCTGTCTACAACATTAGAAGTTTCGTCATGGCGATGTCTCTGGCCCTTCGCATATTTGCCTTCACAGCACCCAACGTAGAATTGAAAGGGGTCTGTTTTGGTGCAACATAATGGAGTATCAACAGGTTGCATGTGCTTGTATTGTTCGTAAAGATCTTCCTCAAGATCAGTAGGACCGTGCTCGTCTACAACTAATTTAGTAGAATATACTTGACTATCAACATCATCATCTAAATGAGGTTTGGTTTTTAGATCTTTGAACATATCTTCAACTTTCCCTAAGAGCTCTTCATTTATAATTCTAGGAGCAGGTTTAGGTGGTACTTTGTCTTTTGATGGAGATGTCTCTTTTTCTTTCGGAGATTTTTCTTTCTCTTTCATCGGGGATTTTTCCTTTCCTTTTTGCGGGGACTTTTCTTTTTCTTTTTGAGGAGATTTTTCTTTCTCTTTCTGAGGAGACTTTTCTTTAGATTCTCTCGGCTTCGGTTGAGGTGCTGGAGATGATTCTTTTTCGACTTTGTCATCTTCCTTGTCATCACTATGACCAAATACACCGAAAACTTTGTCAGCGAGGCCGCCCAAGAAACCTCCTTCAGATTTCTTTTTACCTTTCTCTAGAGTGTTCATGGGGGTCTTGTCCTCATCGGAATCAAAAGTTGCCTTTGTTTTGTTCGAGTCTACAACGAGAGCGTCACCGTGATGAGCATCACGGTGATGGGAATCTCCATTTACTGTAATGAAGAAATCACAAAAATATTATAAAGTTACAATTGTCATAAAAATAGTTTTGTGTATAGTAATAGTACAACATTTTTATTTTTAATATAATAATAATAATTTGTATATATTTTTTTGTCCATATGTGCTGAATCGAACCGAATGAAAGCGGTAGTACTGGTTGTTCCAGATATAAAGGGTAAATATACCTTGAGGTTTAACATGTTTCTGAGTGTCATCCGCAGTAGGGTACTTGACATCACCGTTGGTGATGAGTTTGTGATGACCGTTGAGTTGTCGCTCAAGTGACATGGGTCCGAGGCTGTTGTTGTGATCACCACCCCATTGGAAGCTTAGCTCGTCTTTTAGAGCGTCGAAACCTGTACAGTGTTGGTGTAATAAGAAAACTAAAATTACGAAGTGACGTCACAATTTATGACGTTATTCAAGAATATTTTTATAACATTGATGTGTTTTAATACTAGTTAAAACAGAAAGAGTTGGATTAAATTTGATAAAAATTGTGAGAAGAGAAAAAGTGAGATTAAGAGAAAGTGCAAGTTTATCAAAATCTTTAGTGATTTACACACGCCATATGATTTAAAGTTGATGGAAATTTACTTCACTTATCAACATAGTTTTGTGACCTGGCTTCCAGGAATAGTTAGCAATTTTAACCTTCATTAAAAAAAAAAGCAAATAATTTACTATGGATTCTATTGGAGTGTGTGGTGACTGATTACGAATATAGAGTATCACCATCTCTATTTAGCCCCTGGCTGTCTAAAGATACGACTTATGGAGCAAATTACGCAGTACAACATCACTGCAAAGAGAACGAAAACTTGAAACCTTCGAAGGACCCAGTCGTATCCCAAGTTCTACAGGAGTGCTCCAAGGACAGATAACTTTTTTTTTTCCGTGCTGAAATCCCCTCGGATACCATCTCCTGGTGGCATGTGCGATTTGAACCGACTAAAACCGCACGCCGTCTCTAGAAAGGAAAACCCTGGAAATGACAGACCCCTGCGGAACACTGGGAACATCGCACGACATGGGTCGCCGTCTCAAGACACACTCTCGGTCCTCGTTTACAACGGTACGGTCATCTAAATAGTCTGCCACTAGCCACCTCAGGTACTCTGGCACCCCGTGGTATTGGAGTGCATGCCTGATGCAGCTTAAGCAATACCCTTTTTTTACGTGTGGAATCCCCCTCAGGCTTCACCCCACCGGAGTTTGCGGTGGGGTGGTGTGTCGGAATCGAACCGACTAAAACCACACGGTGTGCCCTATAGTAAACCAACTGACCAGCGTGGTGTAAGTAGGCCAAAAACCCTTCTTAGGAGAGGTTTATGTTCAGTAGTGGACAGTTATAGGCTATTGATGGTGATGAATGTTATTTACCAGATTGGTCCAGGTTGAGGTAGTCGACTTGGCTCTTGCCCGCACGAGGTGCGATACGCTCGGGCAGTTCCACATCTAACACGCAAGCTGGAGTTTGAGATTGTTCCCCTTTTGGTACCTATAACACAATTAATTACTTTAAAAAAACTATATAATAGAATACACAAACATACAATCGATCACATAAACTTATTGTCTAATAACTAGCTTTAGCCTGCGACTCTGCATGCGTATATATCGGATATTGGGGTGATTCTTTAAATTGAAGAATCTTCATTTGTCATCATGTCAGATTGAAATGAAACAAACACTAAGTTAAATGAAGTTTACCAAAACATTTAAGAAAAAACCGCATCCAAATCGGTTAAGCCACTTTTATGATTAGCACGCACAAACACCCACAAAAAATTCTATTGTATATTATGTGTTCTATTACTTTAATAAAGACCCATTTGATAAGGTTTTATTTCAATACCTTTAATATACAGAGATCTTACTTAGATTTTATTATATGTAAAGATAATATGTATGCATATATGTATATAAATTTAACATACCTTTGGCTCGTTCATGAAGTAGATTCTGCCGGAAGGATTTTCTTCGTGGTGTTTCACCCGTACTGTGAATTCTACGCGGTTGTCTTTGAAAGCCTAGAAAAAACAATATACAATTTATTTATTTATATATCTTTATTGTATACATGCAAAATTACAAAGTTAAAACAGAGGATGAGTCACAAATGGGAAAATGATACAATAGGCGGTCTTATCGCTCACGGCGATCTCTTCCAGACTGACACAAACTTTATTTATTTTGTTTTTCATGAAAAATATATACTTTACGATCTTGGTTAACTGTTTTTAGGCTACATTTTATATGTAGATTTAATATAAATGAATACATATTGTGTGTGTGGCGTTCATAGCCCAGTTGCACTCGGTGATTAGAAACAATCATAGAGGGTAAGCAACGATGGCGCGGTCAGTACCTGGATGGGTGACCGCTGGTGGCATGTTACCATGAGCGTCTCCGTGATTCGGAGGTCACGTTAAGCAGTCGGTCCCGGTTGTTATCATACGATAACAGTCGTGAAGCTTAGTTGGAGGCCTTCGGGCGGCTTAAAAACATCCAACGGCAAGATTTACGTAGCCACAACGTATTCTTGCCAGTCCCCAAACCACACTTGGCTAGCGTGGGAACGAATGGCCTTAACCCTCTCCTGAGAGGAGACCCGAGCCCAGCAGTGGGACATTATGGGTTGTTGTTTGTTTGTTTTTTTGAATACATATTAACATATTTTTCATATTCCCAATTCCAACTGTCTTGTGGACATACATACATGCAACAGACGCGAAGGAAACCGTTGTCTCATATGGGGATCGAACTCATAACACTTAGTGTAGTTGCAACCGGCGATGTGACCGCTAAATCCACTACGCCACGTGTAGTTATACATACTATAACTTACCTCGAAGGTTAACATAGGCTGGCTGCCAGACTTGGTGACCGGGACCAGGTTCCCGGAGAACTCCAGGTACACGTCCTTTCCGTCCAGGAACCGAACAGATGTTGAGTGGGCCACCTCTGTATAATGCTCCTGTGACAAGAATGAATCATTTATTTATTGTTTATTATAAAAAGTTAATTATAAAAAACCTTTTACAAGGTAAGAATTCTTCGTTTTATCTCTTGTTTCTTGAGGTCTCGGGTTCGATTCCCGTATCGGATCAAATGTTTGTATGATCTACAAATTTTCGTTCGTTCTTCGTTTCGGAGTTTGGGTGTTTTCTATGTATGATATGTATGTATTTACAAAAAAAGTGTATATATGTATTTATATCAGTTGTCTAGTACCCATGGTACAAGCTCTGCTTAGTTTGAGACTAGATAGCGTTGTGTGCTAGATGTCCGAAAATATTTATTTATTATATCGAATTTTTTTAGGGGTTCAAGTATTTAATAGTTTCATGATAAAATACATGTTTTTAAATAGTGAGTTACCTGTTGTAAAAGAGTCTCGTACGCGTATCTATCGGTGATGTACATAACCAAGAGGCGTCCCTCTAGAGCGTCGAGCCGTTTGCCCAACACCACGATCCGGACTTCAAATGGTACCAGCAACATCTCTCTGGGAAAACAAGCCATTTGTAAATATATATATATATCATTTAATAATAATAATCCATTGTACTGGATTATAAACAAGGGTAAATTAAATTGGAAAACTTAAACTAGGGAAGTACAATTGGCGGCCTTATCGCCTGGAGGCAATCTCTTACAGGCAACCGTGATTCGTGGTCAAATTTAATATTACTAGAACGAAGTGAGTAACATTTACAGAAGTAACTACATACAAATTATAAGTATATTTAAAGGTAAAAAGTGAAAAGTTATCCAAAATTTACCAAAAATATGATGTTTTTAATTTGATAAATCGTTCAGAAATAAGTTGAGTTTCCAATAAAATAGATTGTGCTAATCTTCGGTTGAGTTTAATGGTGCTTTTATACGCGTGGCACACCTCGGCAACCCTCCACAAATACAACGTGTAAAAGAGCTGTTTGGCTTGTGTGTGAGATAGCTTGCTGCCGACCCGTGTCGGTGTTTGTGAAGGATTGTAGTTTGTGAGCGACTGGCAAGTCCTCGCAGGCGTGTAAATATAGCATAAGATCCATGCACAATTGGACCTACTTATACCACAAGAAACCAACCAACAAGGAACAAGCAATCCACACACATGCCAAATCAAAATAAGGACCCTATATATAAGGAGATGAGGATAATTATCTCGATTTTGTCACGTGTGAATTGGTTGCATAAATAGGTTCAATTGATCTGTAGCTATGCTACATAAAAAATATATTACCACAAACGTTACCTAATCGTTTCGATGACTAATATCATTCGAAAATTTAAACCAATAATTTAGCCAAATTAACAATTAAAAATCGGCTTTTATAATAAAAAAAAGTTGCCCATTGCCATTCAATGTGGGAACGCAGCAAGGGTTATTTTTGTCCAGGTGGAGATTTTTATTCGATACTAGCTTTTTTCTGCGTCTCCACCCGCGTGTACGTCGGTTATCTTGGTTAACAGTAGCCTATGTATCCTCAAGAATCAAAGTAGCTTCGCTAAATATAATTCTGTAACAATGTAAAAAACTTATAACAAATTGTGCTTTAACATATAAATATTATCATTACCTGTACAATTCCGTCGCTAGCTTGGTAGCGTCGCTTACATTTTGACAATTCATCATCCAGAATCTGAGGAGAAAAACAGTGTTTCAAAAAATAAACAAAGAATACATCAAATCTAGTAGGTCTAGTTAAAGTTACCTTAATTATTTTGGATATAATAAAAGATCGTTTGTTGCCGATATACTTTTCGCTTTTGAATTAACGATGACTTGGTGTTTTACGGGAACTTTACATAGTAGAGTCTGTGATTATACTTCACATATATGGTTTTGCTGCTTATTAATTAATTGGCAAATCAAAATATTTGAGCAATAAATATAACATATAAAGCAGGACGACCTCAAACTAAAACCCGAGACTATAAAAGTTAAAGGCTATCAAAATTTACATCGTGTACGTCCCAGTTCGTGAAATAATAATGTATTGCATGTGGGTGCTACGAAATGGTGTGTTTTATTTGAAAATTTTGCCCGCTTTGCATTCGGCGATCAGTGGGAGCATTCTGCGGCAAGGTCGAGGTCGATAGTAAATTATTGTCAGTGTCGGTTCACTTGTTGCGTAAATATTCATCATTTGCATAGCCGTTTCATTCGCCACGCAACACTTTTGGAGCACCTAAAGTCTTTGAAATTATGACAATCAATCTTGAACATTAATAATACTTTTTATTCTTTTTAAGTTTGCATTTACTTGACTTAGATTAAGTCTACCACCGCAAAATAATTTCCTAGCCTAGAGAGAAATGGGATAGGAATACATAGCATGGGATATCATGGGATCCTGAATCCCACAACTATTTGGACTTCAAACGCAAATACATTCACACTTTTATCCTACTCATCTTTAAAAATGTTTTGGCCATAAATATTAGGACATTGTTACAAGAGAACAGAGAAATAAATCACTTACGTAACTGCATTCAAAACTAAATCAAGAAAAATCTATACGACCGATTGTACACTTTACAACGTCTATACGAATCGAATATAGCGAACAGAATACTATGCAATGACCACAAATAACCAATGACAGTCAATATTTAAAGTGACCATTATCATAGAAACATACATGCATGACATCATATGCATTTTAGTATCTATTTAAAGTCTGATGTAAGATCATTTTATAACAACATCAATATCTACAACGAAAATTGTAAATATTTAGTTGTCCTGTTGGTTTAGTGTTTAGTAATTCTGGCTACATAGTCTAAGATGTAGGTTTGATTCTGTTCCAAGCCAAATTGTTGTGTGAATTATTCGTTTCTCTAAAGGTTGTTTTTTTTTTTTTTTTTAAAGACAACTCCCGTATTAAGAATATACATCCTGTGTCACGGGGGACTTTACAAACATACATGAAACGGACACAAAGTACACCCAGACTTAGAACAACAATTTATGGATCACACAAAGTTTTGTCCCATATAGGATTTGAACCTACAAGACTTGGCGCAGTAGGAAGCGGTGTGGCGACCGGTGTGGACGGTGACTTAAACCACTGAGCCAACCGTGCAGTCAAAATGTTATCAAATGATTTTTTAAGTAATGTGACACATTATTAAATGTTATATGTTCAAATAGCTAAGCAGGTTTTAATTTAACCATTCAAAAACCAAGAAAGAAATCTTCATTTAGTTTTACAACAAAACAGGTATTTCTCGTATAATAAAACTTTTTTAAATCGGTTCAGTTCTTTCAGAGCTAAGATAGCATATTCGGATATCTGATTCACATCGGATTCTGAGAAAGATATTAGGTTTACTCAATGATCTTTAAGAAAATATCCAAGTTGGACAAGGAGCTTCTCCCGTGGGAGAGCCACGCTTCGGCATGAATGGGCCGGCTCGACCGGAGTGATACCACGGCCTCACAGAAAACCGGTGTGAAACAGCGCTTGCGCTGTGTTTCATCGAGTGAGTGAGGATACCGGAGGCCCATACCCCAATCCAACGCCCCCTATCCCCCTCACCATCCCCTTTACCCCCAGGCCGCCATAGTGTGGGTCACCATACTGCATTGTTCTTTTTCGCATTGAGGATGGTGACCACCACTCTTGGATTCTGCTCATGCTTTCCATCAGGCAGGGCAGAGTCATTTTGGCAGCTTAAATATATATATATAAAAAAAAAGGAGCATTATTTTATTCAAAGTTTCAAGTTGGTTTCAAGAAGTATTGGTCATACGAACCTGGCAGACACAGTGGTGGTGAAGGAGGCGCAGTCGTCGGTAAGAGTGAGTGGGGTGGAACCCGTCACGTCTTCCCACACAGCGCGGGCTTGCCCGCCCATTATGGAACACAGCAGGCGGAGGTTTGTTGTGGAAGGCTTTTCTGCGCCGTTGCCCTAATAAGATAGGATGTGAAGATTAATTTAGGAAAGTATATATGAAGAAAAGTTTTATTGTTTGTTACACACGCTTGTTTGTATGTACAGTCTCACACTTTACATATATGAATAAATGTTTTAAAATATATCAATATAATATAATATAATAGCCGCGTAATAAGACAATAACCATTGTATGTATGCAATGTGCAGTCAACGACAGCACAACTAACATTAGAGTAATAACAATCAAAGTTTACCTCTTACATCTTATTATTTAAAACATATAATAGATTGTAATTCTTTTACAATCCATAATATCTGCAGGTGTACAATCGTACACTGTAAAGTAAATATAGCTAAAATAGTTTTTTTATTTTTTATCTAATGAGAGAATACATGAACGAATGATTGTTGACACAAGTTAACGTAGAGTGGGCTTTTAAGTCATAGGATTTTTTTGAAAATGATGAGTGAATATGTGTATATGTAATACATGAACGAATAAATGAATGAAATGATAATTTGAGTATAATGCTGGTGTTATCATGCGTATATGCCGCATATACGGTAGTTCTGTGAGAGTGAGAGAACAGGCAAAGAGTGCATTCGTGTTAGCACACACACTTGTGGACTATAAAAACTCCTGCGAAGTCAGCTGATCTCCGTTGAGACTGGCCACGTCGTGGTGTAGTGGCGCTAGGGGAGGGTGGGGTACGTACGGAGGTGGGCAGCGGCGCGGTGAGCGTGATGGAGCGGTGGAACTTGCGGCGGCGCGGCTCCACCGTGAGCACGGGCGACACGCGGCGTGGTGTAGGGGCGCTAGGGGAGGGTGGGGTACGTACGGACGTGGGCAGCGGCGCGGTGAGCGTGATGGAGCGGTGGAACTTGCGGCGGCGCGGCTCCACCGTGAGCACGGGCGACACGGCGGCGTGACGCGGCAGTACTCGGTTCCTCAGATCTGCACTCGGCGCGTGAGCTTGCAGCCCCACGCGGATACGCTTCGTCAGAGCCGCTGCTGGGAACTGTGCCTGCACCTGGACAACAAGAGAGAAAGGGGGTTAACCATAGCTCGGTATGTCAGTTATTGTAATCAAAATCCGTTCAAAATTAATATCTAGAGACCTAGTGCGAGTCTACATCAACTCGATCGATTCTTAATTGTATTCAATCATCACAGCGATCACGTTCGAAGATTTGATTGGCCGGAATGAGTAGTAACGATCCAATCGATGTGGCAAAAAGCCCTCTGAACCCTTCACCTAGCGATGCCTAACGTTGTGGTCATTGAGAGTGAATTTATGAGCAATAAATCCACACTAGACTCAGATCTAACTATAACAAAGTATTAGTAAGACTAGCAGAATAACGATTTCACTTTGGATATTATCACATATAGTGTCATATGTTAGTAAAGTTAATATATATTTTTACAAAAAGATCAAACCAGAATATTCTGGAAAAAGCGGCCACAGTCAGTTCGATGGTACAAATTCCAGTTAAGTTCTGTAATTATAATATATTGTGACACAAGAAAAATGAACCTTACTTCTATAAACGTAAGGTCGAATGCAGATTGACTGTTTTATCTTTATTTTCTATAGCTGCTACGTCGTTATCGGATTTATCTAGAAGGTACCAGTACCGTCTCATACAGAAAGGAGCTTTGTCGACAGAAGTTTAGTTGGAATACGATAAATATTTGAGTGATATAACCTCAGAGATCGTTAAGGAGAATTATTGTATGTTATTTTAGGGTTTTAAGAGTGTTAAATTTTTTTTTATCAAACTGTTTGAATCCAATACACAATGAGAGAATAGATCAAAACTGAATACTGAACGAATTTCTTTTACGAGAACTGACCTTCTAGAAGTCAAGGCTATACTTAGCTTAGTTCTAGAGGATGCTGTGAAATATGTTTAAGAATAATTTCTTACTTGTGGTATATGAGCACTAGAGATGGTTCCACCTTCAGGCCCTATTATGTGCACTTCCTGCCTGACTCTCGACACGCAAGCGAGGTAGTGGGGGAAGTCGCACGTGATGATGCGAGTGACTCTCTCCCCACTCTCGCCGATCGTTTCACCAGTGTTGCCATATTCTTGACGTTCGCGTTGTAGTGCTTCCTGTAATGTTACATTATTGGGTTTTTAAAATTAAAACTAAAATACACTGTGTTGAAAAAAGCATTTGTTTTATGTGGAATTATACCAGAATGGAAATGGGATTTTGGTATACAAAGTATTGCTAAAATGTATCACGTAATGTTGTAGTGTTTACACACAGCAATACAGAAATATAAAACTTTAGATATGGGTCTTACACCGTTTGCCATTTCAGGACTAAAAAAATTAAACTAAATTAAATATAGGAGTATTACATAGTGGTCAAAAAGTGTCATACTTTAATAATGCCATTATCAATGCCGGAGTTATTTAACGAAGACTCGCCGCAATCCAGAGTAACTGATAGTCCTGTTTCGCGATATGAAAACTTCTGACAGCGAATGCTATTATCTTTACATAGCATAAGATAAAATCGCTTCCTTTGGCTCTTCGCTTAGATCTCTTAAAATACTCAAAGGATTTTAATGCAATTTTCAGCAATAGAGATAGAGTGATTCAAGAGGAAGATTAATGTGTGTAATTGTAATTTATAGTAGACCGAGAAATGAATGAAATCCGAGAATTTCAAAGACTTTAGTGCGAAACCGGACCGGGTCGCTAGTATATTATATACGTAGGTTAGGGTTGCTATTTATTCAAACCTTGTTGCCAATAACTTGTTTTCAGACGATGCATAAATACCTTTGCTTATTTGCCGGTAAATATAGTATATTTCTTTATTATTATATCGCTAATTCGGGCTACTAAGCCATAGGTTGTGGGTTTCATTTCGAGGGCAAATGTAAGTAGATGTGTGATGAGTTCATTTATCTACAGTTTCACTAAAGACAAATATTTTTTGAATAACATAACATGTTATTAAACCTTATACGTTTAAATTACCTTGCTAAAGTAGGTAGTACCTAAACCACTTACTAGATTTACTGTTAAGCTATTACCTTTGGTGGAGGGGTAAAATGACCGTTCCTCAACACATTACACTAAACATGTTTAAACAAGTACCTGTATGAGTGGGTTGTCGTTATTGTGTAGGTAGTGGTCCTGCCAGGTCTCGCCCGTGTCGCTGCGGAGTATGACGATCTCGCGCTCGCGGCACGATGACGTGTATATTGGCACTTCGATGATCACAGGACTGTTATATAAACAATAAATAAATATTTATATTATTTATTAATCTTTTATTATTGTATATTTTGCTCTCGGCTTTTCTCGCACAGAAGTAGATATTTTAATGCATTCCAATAAACAGTGGAACTCTATTTTTAGTCAATATATTTTAATCACCTATTTTACGACCTTAAGGATGGTATTGAAAAATTCCTTTCTTAGTTGCTCACTTACGTTATATACAGGCGCTCATAGCCCAGTTGCACTCGGTGATTAGAAACAATCAGCGAGGGCAAGCAACGACGGCGCGGTCAGTACCTGGATGGGTGACCGCTGGTGGCATGTTACCATGAGCGTCTCCGTGATTCGGAGGTCACGTTAAGCAGTCGGTCCCGGTTGTTATCATAGGATAACAGTCGTGAAGCTTAGTTGGAGGCCTTCGGGCGGCTTAAAAACTTCCAACGGTAAGATTACGTAGCCACAACGTTGTCTTGCCAGTCCCCAATCCGCACTTGGCCAGCGTGGGGACGTATGGCCTTAACCCTCTCCTGAGAGGAGACCCGAGCCCAGCAGTGGGACATTATGGGTTGTTGAATACGTTATATACAGAACCTACATGCATAATTTTAGGATTCTAGGTACAGGGGTTTGGGCTGCGCGTTGATCTCTGGGTATCTTAGTCAATCAGTCACCTTCCTCTTTTATATTTATAGATAGACTATATGATGAATATACATTTATTTCCATAGTAACGACCTTGTTATCAGTCACTTAATTACTCAGAGTGTTATCTGTTGCAGTATCCAAAAAGAGCATTGGTCTGATTTATAGTTAATTCCAAAGAGCATAGATTCAAATTATGATTATTACTGTTTTATCTAAAATATAATCTACTGCAGTGATAATAAGGCACAAATTGAATAGATCTCTGACCAGTATTGACGTAGCTTGTTTATTATTAACTGCATATAAATTAATTGCCTCGATAGCGCAGTGGTAGCATATACAACTGTTGTGCTTGAGGTCTCGGGTTCGATTCCCGAGCCGGACCAAATGACTGTATGATCTGCAAATATTCATTTCGGAGTTTGGGTGTTTTCTAAGCATAATATGTATTTATTTACAAAAAAGTATATTTGAATTATATCAGTTGTCTAGTACCCATAACACAAGCTCTGTTTAGCTTGGGATTAGATGGCGTTGTGTGTAAGATGTCCGAAATATTAATATCTAAAAAAAAATATTTAAATCGTCCTAAGTGCGTCACACATGTGAAGGAGGGAAGTCTTAGTTGTTTTGACGGTTTGTTGTACAGTAAAGTTGGTCACGCTTCAAATTTGTGGATAGTACGTATACTTTATGGCGTAAAAGGAATCAGATTAAAATTAAAGCCGGCAAAATATTGACAAAACACCTCTGGGTTGTACTGGTCTAATACATATACATAGGTAGACAAAGCTGGAGGTATTTGGGAATGAAAAAGTGAGTGTAATATAATGTAATAAGTATTTTATTTGAAAAAGGTTATGTTTTGCTAATAGACGCATACTTTTTAAGACCTTACACAGAATTTTTTCAAGTGATTCCTTCATAGTTATCAGAATCATTAGTCCGGCCTCGTGTGTTATTGTGTTTAGTTTCCTCGATTAAAAATTACAGCAAATAGGATTTTAACGCATAATTCAATTTATGATTGACTATACTACTGGTCTCTAATATTGGTCAACGGAATTCTGGGTTTCTTTATGATATTATTTTGGCTAGTTGAATGGACTCCACTTACGCTAAGAACTTGGCTCCTTGTGGCTGCAGCTCCAATAGTCGAGAGGCCAGTGCTTCACCCTCCATGAGCGGTGGAGGAGCCGCTGCAGGCGCTCGGCGTGTTGCCGCTCTGATAAAATAACGTAGACTTTGTTAGTCGCTCTGATTTTTTTTATGTATGGCCAAAGTGACTCTGACGAGCATGAGCAGAATCCAAGAATGGACATTATACTCATTACGAAAGTAGACAAAAGAAGAATGCAGCATGGGGACCCACACTATGGCGGCCTCTTGAAATACTTCTGCATCATTGGGCCTCTGGTCCCGAACTCACCAACCAAACACGACAGCAAGAATGATGTCATTTCAGGTTGGTCTTCAGTGAGAGGTAGTACCATCGGATGCTTATGGTAAGTTGTACTTAACGTAATGGCTTTGTAAATAAGTTATTAATTTATTCTCCTCTGCAGTTCTGTAACCTAACTGCAGAGGAGAATAAATTCTGTGTTGCCAACTTTCTTAATTAAATGGAACTGGCGTATTATAATTGATCAAGATTGTAGAAGGACATATGTGCCACATCCCTAATAGCCCTTGTGTTGTAAATGTAAAAAAAAGAGAATAAATATGGTTGTAACTGCAAGCATTGGTTTTCTTCATTCGAATTAAATGTGAATACATCCTGTAATTATACAATTACCAACGATCGTGTGTTATTGAAACTGAACTAATTTGAGTGTACCTATTAAGTACCAAAGTCCCGAAAATTTTTACCTGCATGTGACTCTGGTGGGTGCTGCGCAGGCGGCGGGAGGCACGATAATCCGCACTCCTCCCCGCCTCTTTGCTATCATGGCCCCACCTCGGGCATCCACCACGAACGACACCAAGAACCTATAGACAAATTATTAACTTGTTTAATAATGTAAACTCTAATGTAAATGGTTCTATGTCATGATGAACAATTGATCAATTATTCTAGTAAACTGTAGGTCTGTGTGTTCTGTAAAAATTTTTTTTTGAAAATGATTGGGACCAATATAGTTCGTAAACATAACAAACAATATTCAAATAAGGTCACAAATGATAGAGTAGGTGACAAATATAAAAAATAGAATAGAATTAAGAATTTTCAATTTTCTTTTGAGATCATTAAAAAATAGTTTTCATTGTAGATATAAGTTTGTGAGGGATATTCCTTTAATGAGCCGATACCAATTCAATATTTTAGGTAGTCGTATCTCTGTATATAATATTTCACAATTTGTACGTAATTAATAGGGAATATACATGTTTTTTATTTACTTCTTAATATTATCATTTTCGTCTCTACAACATAGAAAAAATATAAATAGCTTTAAATAGAGAACTAATTTTCAAAGATGAGCTAATTAAACGCCGCCATTTTGCGCGCGCTTTTGACACGGCCAATGACGTCTTTGTCATTTCGTGTTTGTTTACTATTCAGTGTTTCAATTACTTTATACTCATTTAAAGTTTTAATAACTATAAAAACACAGAAGAAGTTCATTTTCTTCACAAATACTACTAAACTAGTATGAATTTCGATGGCGATAGTTTCGACCAAAAGTGACGCGTTTTGTAAGTTTGAACTTCCCTCCATTAATTTTTACTTCTAATTTAAAATGTTATGAGTTTAAGTAACCACTAAATAAAAAAAAATACGTTTTAAGCATATTATAAACACAATAAAGAATGTAGAAAAAAAATTATGCATATTCCCTATTGCTGGCAACTTAATATCAAATAGGTATTGGAATGAAAATATTATCCGTTCAGTTGTGACTGTGTGCCATTATAAAATATAAGTATTTACGAACCCGATGTCGAGCGGTTGCCTGTCGATGGTGGCCACTTTCTTGTCATTGTTACTGGGCCAGAGGTGTCCATCGGTGACCGTGTCTTCGAGCGGCTTGGCCCGGTGCAGTGTGCCCGCCTCGCTATTCATGTATCTGTATTGCTGTTGTTGCTGGATTGGACACTCGACCTCACCTGAAATGGATGTTAGTTTTAATTTCAATTCTTGGTTTTAACATTATATTCGTCTATAGACGTATTTCTGTGTTATCTACGTGGTGTAGGATTAAGAAAAGAGTGTCACCTCCCACATTCATCCCATGGGCATCGTATGAGTCGACTAAGGGAGCAAACTACACAGGACAACGTCATTGCAAAGAGAAGAAAAACTTGAAAAGAAACCTTTTTTATTTATTTCACGTGTTGCAACCTCGGACCCACACCCAACCGGGGTTTGCAGCGGGGTGGTGTGTCGGAATCGAACTGACTAAAACCACACGGTGTGCCACTCTGCGCCTGAGATCGGAGGCATCCGGAGAACCCCTCCCATAACAGTGTTACTGAGTGTGCCTGAGCAACACATGAAACTGACCTCTAACGGGACATTTTCTTTCACGGTTTGCAGGCTTAACCCCTCCTCACATTGGGAGATCCATCTGATCGCCGAACAGAGCCAATTAACACGCCGGGGACCAAAAAAGACCACTAGACCAACCCGTTGACAAACGTGATATAGTAGACCAAAAACTCCTTTTTAAGTAGAGATATAGGTCTAGCAGTGGACTATTCAGGTTATTGATGATGAAACGTTTTTCTAACATAAGATTAGAATAAAATAGTTAATTATTCGCAGAAACAGTCATTAAAATTCTCAGGGCAATGATATATACAGAGCACAATGTTCCACCTCGGACAAACCACGTTCACTGATTTTATAGTTATATGTCAATCAACCAATCGCCGTCCACTGGCAAACGAAGGCCTCTCCCAAGGAGTACAGTTACAATTGTAAAATAAAGTAATAAAAATTGCCATAAATTAAAATGTCAATTAAAGTCGAGATTAATTGATTAGCCGGATTCCATCATCGTTTCCTATTTGTAATGTGCATGTTAATAAAATATATAACAGAAGTGTTTGCTAAAGTCACAAATATAATTTTTATATGAATTTTAACAGTAATTATAACAACATTCGTCATGCGCACTGATTCTAGTCTTATTCATTTGAACACATGTATTATTTTTCAAATGGGTCGTTGATCCTTAATTCGTGCGATGCCTATTTTTCAGAAGTAATGTATAAAACACTAACGACCCAACCTGACTTCGCACAAGTCTTTGAAATTCTCGAATTTCCTCTATCATTATATGCATTTATTTTACATGTAAATCATCTATTTGAGTCACTAAATCGATTGATAAAACTGAATTTAAATCGGTCGAGTAATTTAAAAGATCAAAGCGAACAGACACTGGAAGTGACTCAGTTGTATATTATGTAAGACGCTGAGTAGGTATCATCTCTACGGCAGGCTGTTTGAGGAGCTAAATAAATGCTTTAATGTTACTGATACTTCTATGTTTAATACATTTGGCGATATGTATTTAGTTATAAACTTTAAAACAAAATCAGTTATTATAATTCAAACTTATCAAAACATTACTTTATTTGTTTAATTTTTTTTCCTTTTTTTTTAAAGACAACTCCCGTATTAGGAATTGTACATCCTGTGTCACGGGGGACTTTACAAACATACATGAAAAGGACACAAAGTACATCCAGAATTAGAACAACAATTTATGGATCACACAAAGTGTTGTTCCATGTAGGATTTGAACCCACAACACTTGGCGCAGTAGGAAGCGGTGTGGCGACCACTTAAACTACTTAGCCGACTGTACAGTCACTTTGCAGTTTGCAGTCAGTTTCAATGCTTTGAATATGTCTCAACAATAAATAAAAATCTTTTAAAGCTTGTAGTTATCGCTAATATTCATTGCTTTTAATTATGTTTAATACTATGATATCCTCAGCCAAAACTAGTGAGAAAGTTCCTGTCCAAAATACCACTTAATAACTCCACGAGTCAAGGTAGACCAGGAGTTGAATAATATAAACCTCCGTTACTTTCGAAGCGAGCTTATTTATACAGAAGCTCTTTGATTTCGTACTTTCTGTACAACAAATATATTTTTAAAACGCCTGTAGGAAATCAGTCTTTTCTACAATACACGTGTCTAAACTATGACCTAAAACCAATAGATGAGTATTCTCCCGAATATACAATACAGAAAGCATTGTATTACATCATGTAATGAGCATTTTTCGGTCAAGAACATGCGTGGGTAGTTTGTGTTGGTGCTGTTACTATTAAAGTTTCCTGTTGATAAAGATGTGGTTCTTATGTAAGATTTCTAACTCCTCTTACTGGTTAGCCTCCTCTTAATTGGTTTATAATGATTATTAGATTTGGCATCAATCATTGTCATTGAGTAGTCTACTGGACAAATATTTCTCCTTAAAAAGGTTTGGTCTACTATATACTTATATATATGGTAGCTGAACCGGCGAACTTCGTACCGAATTTATATATTTATTGCCGTGAAATTTTCTAAATTACCGAAAGGTGGCAGGAGGGCAAAGTTTAGGACTAAATGTATTTTTTAATTCTACACCATAAAAAATAACCAAAAAAGAAATTATCTAAAAAATATATTTTTGGCGTGAACCACCCTTAACATTTAGGGGTGTAAAAATTTGATATAAAACTATTCTCATACCTACTGAATAAACATATCAAAATCGGTCAACCCATTGCGCAGGAGTTTTATAGGAATTTTATATATTAGATATATATATATTATATACTTTCTCTTTGTCGTGCTATTATCCTGTGTAATTTGTTCCCGTGTAGACAGCTCTTGCGATATCCATCAGATTACTAAGAGACGCATAAATTATAATCAAGCTTATAACACGATGTCAGTTATCAATATATCAATTGGAGATCATTGATAGTAGAATGCAATAACCCAATCATTTAAGAATAGTCTAAAATGTTCACCACAATAATGTTCGGTATACAACCAAATTCACCTGTGTATAAATAATCTGCCTTCTCATGTTGCTGTGTTAAACATGACGCTAACAATCCGCACAGTGAGGTAACGGTCTAATAATGTCGTTCGTGTAGGAAACTCACCTCCTTCGTCTTCCGAGTCGCTCATAAATGTATCCTGCATGAGCTCAGGCGCAGCAACGCGATATTTGCCTTCCAAGCCACCTGTAACAACAGAAAAAAATATACTTAGCATGATTAGAATCACCTCGAATAACCGAACCTCAGCTTTATAGGCATTTATTGTGAAGGCCTGATATATAGAAGTATTTCAATAGGCAGCCACAGTATGGGTCACCAAGCTTAGATTCTGCTCATGCTTACTATTAGGCAGGGTAAAGTAACTTTGGCAGGCTCACATATAAGAAAAAAAAATCTTTGAGAGACTCCTAACCTTACTTAGAAACAAATTTAAAATTCTATGTTTTAAATTACACGTATATTTGACAAACAGTAAGAAAGATACACTTTTCTTTCTTGTAAACAGGTTAAAGCAGTTCCTTTAAATACTATTCCATAACTAATCAAGGGAAAATCAACATCAGTACATTTGTCCTCACAAATCGACTAGCAGAGTTGCTTTTTGATATGACAAATGTCATTTATTTCGGGGTAAATATTACGCTTCAATAAAAACATTTCGTTGTTTTCCTGTATTTTCAAACACTAGTGAAATTACAATATAACTTATACAATAAAAATACAACTAGCCACTTTACTGACCATACACGTAGTACGTTTACTAAACGTAACAAGAATACATCAAGGAGTGTCAATTTCAATGGTTTTAATTTATGTTTTGATTTTTCACAAGTTCAAATTAAGTGAGTTACGACTTAAGTTATTTTCGGAATACGTGGGCGTTCAATGAGTCTTTTTCTACTTCACGAGGACAAGGATGTGAGTGTATACCTCCATATATTTGTAAAAAGAAACCTGAGATTACACCCACTTCTCCGCAGTTATATTATTCAATAGAATCACAAAGTTTACGAGGTTTCTGTTTCGATGCAAATTTGAATAATTAGTAGTAACTATAAAGTCTAATATAATTTTTGCTCCGAGACATTTTTCCTAACTATATCCGAACGAACCATCAGGAGGTTCGACTCCAACCTATAATATAATTGAACCGTCTTTATGTTGGAGTAAATGTTTAAGTATACTATTAACACGGCGAATTTCCGACTGTTTTATTTGAAACTACTTGCCTTCAGACCTCCACAATCGAAGTATAAATATTCTCCAATGTAGTAAAATGTTATAGCCAAAACAACAATTTATTCCGACTGTTTTATTCGAAACTACTTGCCTTCAAACCTCCACAATCCAAGTATTAATCTTCTCCAATGTAGTAAAATGTTATACCCAAAATTACAATTTAATTACCGTGTATGAATGAATGATTCGTGCTCACGCTCTTGACGCAATAGCTCAATGCATTCACATAGTCCAAATTAGTTTCATTGATATATATATATACGTATGTAATATAGGTGGTTTTTAATTGATCGAATAAATTATCGTGTTAAAAATGAATTGTTTTCTAGTTGTAGTTTTATTGTGATCACTGTTGCATTTAAACGTTAAGAATTATTAGTTTTTACTATACCAATATATAGTCATATATTATGTATCAGCTTCGAAGTATTCCCAAACTAAATCTCTTCCCATAAAAACACTTCATCACATTACACACATATTTCTGTCTATCGGTATAAACCATAGGATGTATCGCATAAAACTTTCCAAAGAAAGTGCACGCAAAGTGAGGAAGTAGATATTACAATATGAATATGGGTTTCGGTTAGGCTTGTCGGCAACGCTTTCATGCATACTAAATTATTTGAAACGACACAGTGAGTCCCGGTTACATTTTGTTTGGTACCTTGTAAATAACACCAAATTATTTGAAAAGAGACAGAATTCTAAAACAAAAGACCAAATAACTATTTGTGTCTCTTTCTGATGTATCGATTTCTATTCTTCTTTCGGGCTATCATTAGTTTTAACCTTGCTTGTAGCACCTGTTTTTATGCCGTCAGCTCTTTAGGTTATGAATGTTACAAGGCTTATAGATGTCGTTATTAGAATATGTATATATTAATAGAGAATAAGTACTCTTCCTCTGTTTACTAGCTGTCACATATTATATTTTGAATCATAAAAGATCTATGTGAAATTTATAAATATTTTGAGATTTTTCTATAATATGACGGCGGCCAGTTTAGACGGAAACTAGCCAGCTATGCAGGATATATTATAGCGCACATGTGTGATAGCAAACACAGGTGTACTCCTTGTTCTAGCACTCTCACAATCCGATGGGACGAAAATCCGACACAAAAAGTAGAAATTAGGCGCGATACCGACTGCTCTTATTAAGTAAACTAAACTAAACATACAAAGCAACTTTAGGGCAAAGATAAACATTATTTTATATAGTAAGAAGAATATATTTAAGTGACAACCCAATTAGACTAAAAATAAGACAAATTCAATTTATATCACGCCGTTAAATGCACATTACATTTTTAAAGTCACTCTATTTAACTTCGTACAGACATTTGTGTGTTTTATAATATTTTTTCAATTGCGTGTCCCCTATTGGCCTTGTCAGGTGACAGTCGCACAGCGTGTCAATATCCACTAAATGCATTTTGCCAGCCGTATTTCACGATTTACAGTTAAGGTGAATGACACTGACATAAATTATAGAATGACCCGCAGTTTGACAGGTGACTTCATTGTCAGTTCGGAAGGGAACTAATGGTTGGAGGTCTTTGTTATTTTGCATACGTTTGAATTTTTTTTTTGTATTCGTAACACATTCCGAATTAGTGCAAAATAACATTTCACTATGATCATCAAGTTTAGTGACATAGAAGTATGATTGCTGAACAAGTAAGATTTATAATATTAGACAGATGAATTTCATGTCATATAAGAAATTGACTTAAGATTATCATATTATATAAATTTTGTAAGGCTGGACGACCATATTTTTTTTTTAGTCTTTATATTATTTTTAAGGAACTTTTGAACACAGTTCATGCCAGTTCCATCTTAACCTAAAGACGACCAATTGAAAACTATTTTTATATATAATACTATTTCTATATAAAATATATCTTTTATTTTACTACTTATACTTTTTTGATGTATATTATGTGTAAGTATAGTTTTTATGGTAATCGATTGAGTAATTAAGAGTATAAATATAACAAAAAGTTTTATATAACATTTATACGTCACGATGAAGCGCTGTGAATGCTTTTTAGTTTTAAATTGTAAATCCTGCAATTTAAAATTATTTAATGAATGTTCCTCCCATCTATATTTTTCCTGGTTATGAGCGCGTGGCCTGCATAATACTTTTTTGTGCATGTCTAAATACCCATGAACCATAACCCGACCGGATTTTCGGTCTGTCGGTATGTGGGAATCGAACCGACTAAATCCATACGGAGATCTATACTGGTAGGCTGCATTAAATAGTTGAATCACGTGAACAGCAAACTACATAATTAATTATGTACACACACACTCAACTCTATTTTAACTCCTAGCACAATAGTTTTTCGGGATAAAAAAGTGTCAGCTTTAGTTTGTCAGTTTAAGCTAGACTTTCTAAAAAATGATAAAGTTGGTTGAGTGTATACACACACTCCTTCTTAAAACTTTTAATAGAATATAGATAGTTTGAACTATATACATCGTATTTCCTTAGGTTATCATTGGCAGTTCTCCTCGGCGCGTGTTTTGATTATAAAAACTAGCACGACCGTAATGCCTTTAGCTATTTCAGGTCAGTAGTTTTACGAGCGTGTTATTTATAGTTTTTCATTAATTTCTGTAGTTGTTGCTATGTTCATGTGTGACACTTCATTTACGCGGGAAAATCGTAAGAAAGTGAATTCCGAGTCATTAGGTCAAAAAGGACGCGGTAAATGCTTATTCGAGTCTTAGTTGATGACTGGGACCACTTCAGTAACAAATACCGCAGTTAATTAACACTTAAACCTTCAACCTTATTTATAAATGTTATTTAACTGTTCCGTGATATTTAAACTTTAAACTAACACCCTTTGAGTTAAAAATAACATAGAATCGATGTTGAAAGTTAAATAATGTTTATAAAGCTGTTGGTGTTTATTTTTCTTCTAATTGGCATAGCTCTTATACAAGCGTAAATTCGTCAATATTTATGATTAATGTCCGGCTCCTTTTGATTGTAGCACGATGTTTTGTACAGCTTTACTCGTCAAAGGCAATCAGTAGTTCCTAGACTAGAGCGTTCGGGCAATTAAACAAACAGATTTACTTAAAAAAATAATATTTTAGATTGGTTGTCTTTTTATGATTTAGGGTTTCGATATACTTATTTGGAATTAGTTGCAAGCCAACCAATAAATATTAAACATTTTGTGTATAAGCGAGATTAATTTTAAATCGTTGTCAACAATTTTAAAACTACATTATATATAGCCATTGCTCACAGAGGAACATTTTAAGTAATTAGTTCAGTATAAAGATACTGAACTAATTACTTAAAATGTTCCTCTAGACAAGTATTTCAAACAAAACTGTGCATATAGTAACTTATTTAGTCATGCTATTTATTGCACAGCGAATTGCCCTAATAGTCAAAAAATGACATCTAAGATGAAAATGTATAAGGAAAATCCTAAAGTAAATAGTTGACCTTGTATTGTAATCAAAAGGTAACCTTTAATGGGATACAGATGAAGCGATAACAATCCTTGACACGCAGATACATTGTATATGGTGACGTGATAAATCGTTGTATTGCATGCACTAATTTAATTAGTTATTGCCTAGGTTCTTGCTATATAGGCTGCGAAGATTTCTAAGCTAAGTCATCATCTTCCTGACCTTTATTATTCCAAAGATTTGGGGTCGGCTACTAGTTCAACCGGTTTTACCTTAATACCCGTACCTTAGTCCCCCACCCGCACTTGGCCAGGGTGGGGACGTATGGCCTTAACCCTCTACTGAAAGGAGACCTGAGCCCAGCAGTGGGACATTATGGGTTGTTGATGTTAATGAATTAATAGGATGTGTTTGTTGCGACGGGTTACTTCCAAGTACTAATTGATTTCAAGTGTTTTTATTGATTGTCTCTATTCTTATAACGCTCGGTAATAAATAGGAAGAGTAATTAGTAATTTTAGTTACCTTGGTGAAGCAGTATCAAAATCTTTATTAAGGATTCTAGTAGAGCATTCTTAGCGTATAGCGTGTCTTGCAATCCGTAGCAAGAGTTAAGACAACCAAAGATGCATAAACAATTAATTATTAAAACAAAACCCGACTGCGTATTTTTTCTTTTGTTTTTTTTTAAAATGTTATGTACCTCGTGTCAATTCCATGACTAAGACGAATCTATTGACACCACTCACATAAAAATACAACAAGCCGTTTAGGCTCTAGGGCGTGCTAAAGGAATATACTTAGGCTTTTGTGAAACAGCGCTTACGCTGTGTTTCATCGAGCGAGTGAGGATACCGGAGGCCCATACCCCAATCCAACGCCCCCTATCCCCCTCACCATCCCCCTTCTCCCCAGGCCGCCATAGTGTGGGTCACCATGCTGCATTGTTCTTTTTCGCATGGAGGATAGTGACCACCACTCTTGGATTCTGCTCATGCTTTCCATCAGGCAGAGCAGAGTCATTTTGGCAGCTTAAATATGTAAAAAAATAAAAAAAAATACATACACTCGAAAAACATAGCCCTCCTTCTTTCGTAGTTGGGCAAAAAGCATTTGTTCCTTTTTTACTCGTAGGTAGTTACCGAATATCCTAGCCAATTTTGTAATATCATAAATTAATGCTATACATACTTGATCATACCTTATAAAATTATTACCTTATATAATTTGGTTTCGTAAACACTTAATTTTACAGCTTTGATATCAGTTTCAAGTTTCCTTTTAAAGTTTTCATTTACAGCATTTACATTTAAGCCGACCACTGACAGAGATGTTTGTATGATAAAATTGTTGAATATATTCCAGTACCTAACTATTTTTTTTACCTTAAGTATACTGTACACATAATTTTATATAAAAGGAATAATTTATATGTAAACCATTTTTTCTTTGCATCACTAGAAAATAAGATACTGAGTAATTATAGTTTTTCACTCAAATCCGTGAATACTAAGTTATTTAAACGCTCGTTGTGTAGATAATGATTCGTAACAAGTCATTGTAATGATGTCATCACAAATCAGCATAAAACAAATACTAACTACGCCTTATTTAATCATCATTGAGATCATCATTACAGACATTAAAATGAATACTGTGATGAATGATACGTTATTTAAATGAGAAAATGTGATTCAGACAATGAAAGAAGATGTAAAATTTAATCACAATCTGTCGCTTCCAATTCGGTACTTATGCATTAATAAGTCAAAATTAAATAAGTTTCGTAACTAGTAAAATATTGCATCAATGGCCAATAACTGTCAATTACGGCACAAAGGGCAATTTCATTCATCTCTCTATGACAATTTATGATGTCAGAAGTCAGGTGACGACTGGGAGTCAATTAGCTGGCCCCCGTGCTCACCCACGCGTGCTGCCATTGCGACTTCACAAAGCACACGCGCGCAGTCGCGTGCTATAGACCGACCATTATGTAACAACACAATGAATTATTCGACCTAAGTATGCGTATACGCATCTGTGTTTCATTGTGGTGCATTGAGACAAGACTTTCCTTGTCCAAATAAACTATACGGATACCGGACTGTTAAGCAAGGCAAAGCCAAATTTCTCTGAAACTTGTATGTACCTATTAGAACAATTCAGACATGTCACGTATATTGAGATCCATTGACACCAGACTTCAGTGCTATTAACAATTCCCTCTAAATAATCTATACAAATATCGGACTATTGAGCTAAGACAAATGCTTACAACTTCGAAACATTCATGTATTAGAACAATTCGGACATTTCAATGTTAAAATATATATTTTGTGCATGCTATGTGCATGCTTATTGTTAATTCTATCATCGTGCAATATAAATAAATATTTTGGACATTTCACACACAACGCCATCTAGTCCCAAGGTAAGTAGGGCTTGTGTTATGTGTACTAGAGAACTGATATAAATAGTTTTTTTTGTAAATACATACATATTATACATAGAAACTATCCAAACTCTGAAACAAATATTTGCAGATCATACAAACATTTAGGGAATCGAACCCTAGCACAGCAGTTACATACGCTACCAGTGAATATTGATGTACGAGTGGTATGTGTACAGGTTACAATAATAATTCATGATTTTTTTTATGTATAGTATAGCATAGTTTTTATGTAAACTAACTGTGCAAGTGCAACCCCTTGTACCCCGACGTCCATGACCGATCCCGTACTATTTAGGAAAACGAATTTAACAAAGATAAATTTAATTGTGTCGTTCGAATTTCTATTAGTTTTTGTTATTTTCTAGTAAAACAACTTATTTTCCTAATATACTAATAGCTCTGGTTGATCTGTCAAGAACGCCCTTGGCGGAAACCTAATTATAATCTGCCGTTCTATTACCTTTATTAGTAGTATTTTCAGAACTAATGGACTTTTAGGTAGGGCCGGGAAATCGGCGAATCGTTAATCGAAATCTGGGTAGGGCAAAAGACTAAAGCATTTACTAAGGTCAGCTGGCTTGTTGATTACGCATCGTTTTTACTCTCTTAGTAATTTATATCTAAAATCGTCTATTCTTGTACCGTATCGGGAAAGGCGCGGTTTTATTAGTTCATCGGACGCGTTTTATCAAACATTGTTAGTAGATATTGCCTACTTATTTTTTAACGTGTTTACTGATTTTCTTTTCTTAAAAACGTAGAAGAGCTAGGCTTCGGCATTCATGGGCCTGCTTGACCGGAGTGATACCTTGGTCTCACATAAAACCAGTGTGAAACACTGTCTGTCCTGTTTACCGAGTGTCTACATCAACCGCTTCTTCATCCCCCTCTGGTGTCCATGGGCGGCTGTAATCGCTTACCATCAGGCGATACGCCTGCTCGTTTGCGCCTTTCCATAAAAGTAAGACACAGGTATATACCATAGTTGGAGAAGATGATGTGAAATGTAACCGTTCTCTTTTTGGTCGACTGCAGTAAAGAATACAATTCTTCTTTAAGACCGAATTTATACAGGCAGTAAGTTCGAAGGTCTCTTTATTTCACTGTATGTATTTTTCCTGTATATTCTTTAATGGTAACTGTTAGACTTTATCATCATCAGCCTATAGCTATCCACTCCCATTGCAGTTTCCATTAGGCTTACCTCACTTAAAGTGTGAAATATTACATACAATTCATTGTTAGTACCTTTTGGTAAATAAAAAGTTATCAAACGAACAAAAACACTTTGAAACGTTGTTTAAGCTAAGGAATTAAGTGCTGTTTGTAATGCATCATTGTATGAATCAGGTGGGGAAAAGTGTTCTAAAAATATGTATCGTCATTTGACAATGATTGTTTCATATGTTCTTACAATAATTGTTATGTCTGAAAGTGGTGACACACAATTTGGCAAGAACTTTCAAGTGTCGTTTATTTTGTACCTGCTTGGGTATCATGCCAAAATAGACTGATTGGAACGTTATAAATAATCGAACAACTTCCGCTTATTAGGGAATAACCTCGAAGTTTTTCACGTTGGCGGGAAGTAGAATATATTTTTAGGTTACATACATACATAAGCAAATGAGTACTTTAAAAGATAAACGAGGATATATGTATATCGAAAAAGAAGATTTAGAGATAGTTACTTAGTAAAACATCGCATGTAGCGAAGCCGCTGATATCACATTCAGGAACGAATGCCCATTTGTTTCTTGGCAAGCATTTTTTGTATCTTGTATACGCTAAAAATATCCTAAGATTCAGGAGCGATTATATTCTAATTTCGCCTTCTTTGCATTCATATGAAGTCATTTTAATTATAGTTCATACGAACAAACACGTTGATATATTCTACATAAATATGTGATTGGTATTTTCATTAGCGTAATATAACTTGTAGTACAGTACTAATGATTGTATTATTTAGCTTTTATATTAAAATGGATCTTCGTGGATCAAACCATTCAAAACTTCATAGTTCATTTACGCCACAAGTCGTAGAAGAAAAAGAATTAGCCCGTTCTACTATGGACAAGTTAGAGAGTGCACGAAAAAAATGCAGTTGGTATATTTTCGAATTATTTTCCTTTAATTCCGTAATTAGCTGATTAAGATCTGTTGACGTATTTAGTTTTCGAATAGAAAATCAAACATAGAAGCTTATAGACTAATAAGTACCGAAGTTGCACGGGTTAGCTATTATTTATTAATTATATTGTATATACTCGCCTCATACACTATGGTAATTATGTATTGATTTTATTCTCATTATTACGTCCTCTATTACTTTATTATTTGCCTCATTTTAAGTTTGGGTGGAGCTAGTTTATCAATCAAAACCTTTCATCCGCCATTTTTCATATGACATCAGATTTCTCTACAAAATTACACTGAAACCAAATCGTTTCTGGCATTAAAGAAATCGTTGCACTAATAAGGGTGACGATTACGTAGGTGTATAAGTGTCTTTAGTCAAGGAGTGGTTGCAGACTAGTGGCTGACATCACCGCTAAATAAAAAGGTCTATTAATGCAACCATTTGCTATAATGTTAGCACATACATCGCCTACTGATGAGGTTGGAAAATATGTCTTGATTTGTTTACAACGGTTAAGAGACTCTAATGCATATCTATTCAAAGCATGGCATGGACATTAAATAATAAAAAAAAAGAAATTGGTGATCTCAATCCGTCATAGCTACAGACAAGACAAACATTTCAAGCGTCGCAGTGTGTGCGTATGTGTTTCGGAAATTTTCTGGAATAAATTCCAGAAACACATACGCACACACTGCATACATACAATTCTAAAATTGGAAGGGTTTCTTTCTAAAAGGTTTTGTTTTCTAATTGAGTAAAGATATGATAAGAAAAATATACAATAAAACGAAAAAAATAACAGGTTATTATACACATATATATATTCGCAAGCGTTGGTTATTTTTTATTTAGTGTTTCTGACTTTGATAATGACAAAATTCTATATAACCGTTCATTCCTTATCTTTTTTTAGTAGGTGTTTACAACTTTAAAGCACAAGGAATCGAAATTTCCAGTTTGTAGCCCTGGTGGTTCAGTCTCTGGGTTAATTTATTAGTCTGTCTGTCAAGGCAAGACAAGCCAAGCAGTAATATTATATGTATTATATTTTAATAAATAAAGAGAATAATTATAAATATTTTTGACATCTTACACACAACGCCATTTAGTCTCAAGCTAAGCTGAGATTGTGTTATGGGTACTAGACAACTGATTTGTATACATATATACTTTTTTTGTAAATACATACATATCATACATAGAAAACACCCAAACTCCGAAACAAATATTTGCAGATCATAGAAACATTTGGTCCGACCCGGGAATCGAAGCCGAGACCTCAAGCACAGCAGTCGCATACGCTACCACATTGCGCCACCGAGGCAGTCACGGTTTTAATTAATATTATGTATTTTATATGTTAATTAATAATTTCGAAAATGAGAATCAAGAATGAATTTTCCTTGATTCTTATTTTCGGAATCATAAGAAGAAATAGCTTTTACATTATGAGTGCAAAACAAAAATTAAGATGTTTGAAAGCGATTTCTATTCTTCACAGATTAAAGATCACAAAACCATTAAATAAACGGGTGTTGTAATATTACTTCTATGTTATCAGGTAATCCAACTGCCATAAGCCAGCGAGCATTAATTGACAAGTATTTAGGCTAGGAAACATTAATTAACCGTATACCGAGTTGACACAGGGTTCGGTCAACTCGGGGTCAAAAACTGTCAAGTACTTGCATACTGTGTGCATGTAATGCCAATTGTACAACGTACATGTTGCTTTTGAAAAATAGTGTACACCTCATCGTTGATACTTCGGACATGAGTAATTTCGATCTCAGCTTACTGCATTTTATTTACGCAAGACTTTACTGGGTCAATTATTTTTAATAGCTTTTGCTATGTGAAATAGCCAAATTTCATTTAAATACGTATAGCGGTTTAGCCGCGAAAGCGTTACAGACAAACAGAGTTACTTTCGCATTTATATAATATCAGCAGGGATAGCTTTATGACAATTTTTAACAACAATTGCATGTGTAAACAAAGTAATAAGAAACCAAAAGGTTTGCGCCTGCGCATGTTATTCGCATTTTATAATTTAATATTATTATCGACTGCCTCTGTGGCGCAGTGGTAGCGAATGCGACTGCTGTGCAAGAGGTCTCGGGTTCGATTCCTGAGTCGGACCAAATGTTTGTATGATCTGCAAATATTTGTTTCGGAGTCTGGGTGTTTTCTATGTATAATATGTATGTATTTACAAAAAAATAAGCATATAAGTATTAATATCAGTTGTTTAGTACCCATAGTACAAGCTCTGCTTAGTTTGGGACTAGATGGCGTTGTGTGTTAAAATGTCTGAACATATCTGAACATATAATCCTGGTTACTTTGTGCATCCGTTTAAATCATTGCGAACCATTTCTTCGTGAACATATTAAAAACGGCTACTGTTTGAAAAGAAATGACATGAAATTGTATTTCGAGATCTGGGTGGAAAATAAGCAGACATATGCGCAGACGCAGACACGCTTTTGATTAGTGACATTGCTGTTTAGTCTGTGCTAAGAATAACTGTCCAACATCTTGCGATTAGAACTAAGTTAATTTCAGGTCTGTGTTTTAAATTTTTTACCTAAACATTTGGCTTCACTAAGTGGTGATCCCGATAAATACTTAGTATAGGTTGTAATTTTATATATTAACTACTGATTTTGAATGTCAACTAAATTGGCTTCAGTACTGTGAAGTTATTAAAATGATCAACAGCATTTTATAGTCCACTGCTGCATATTGACGTCTCCTGAGGAAGGAGGTTTTAGCCTAGCTAGGCAGACGGGGTAACGTAGCTTTAGTTTCAAGTCTTTTATCTCTTTGCAGTACTGTTTCTCTGCATATTTTTTTGTGTGTGATGATGACTTATCAATACAGATTATAAGCGTGGATGTCGTAAGTGCAGTAATAGATATCCTTAGTAAATCCGAACGATCAAACGCCAAAATGAATTAAGTTTATACAAGAGATAAGAATAGCCAGTAATGTAAAATGAATTTGTAGGAACAAGAATTATATTTTTGTTCAATATTTCATGAAAGGGACGATCGAAGAAAAAAGTTTTATAGTGTTTATCTGCGAAACTCTTATTGTGATGCAAATATACGTCATTGAGAGCCATTGTGGCCAGCAGGAGTGGTCCAATTTTAGCCAATTTATTGATGTACATTGAATGCTTAGCCTTCAATTATACAGTACTCTGCAAAATGCAATTGTACGACTTTTATGATTGATTATTTAATTTATTTATGGGATTGTTCGACTTATATCATACATTTTATCTTCCAGATTGTGAATACAGGAAGGCGAGGAAGCTACATATTGTTTGTTTTTCGCAAAATGTATTTGAAAGTTTTTATTATAAGGCATATATGTGAAATTACAAATGATTTTCATCTTCCATGAAGATTTTCAGGATCACAAGAGCATTGTCGTGCTTTGTTTTTTTTAAATTAATAAACTATGACTACTGATAAACTGAAAGAAATTTAAAGAAATTCACGATTACAGAGAATGTTGTACTGTGATTATTAAGTATATAGATTATATTTTCATTTTTCATTTTTTTTATTTTAATGTATTTGACTGCCTCGGTGGCGCAGCGGTAGCGTGTGCGACTGCTGTTCTTGAGGTCTCGGGTTCGATTCCCGGGTCGGATCAAATGTTTGTATGATCTACAAATGTTTGTTTCGGAGTTTGGGTGTTTTCTATGTATGTTATGTATGCATTTTTCAAAAAAAGGTATATATGTATTTATATCAGTTGTTTAGTACCCATAATACAAGCTCTGCTTAGTTTGGGACTAAATGGCGTTGTGTGTTAGATGTCCGAAAATATTTATTTTATTTATTTATTGTGTCATGTGTGTTTGACAAATTATAGGACTTATTTTTAGGGCATGAGTAGTTTGTATGAACGAAACAAGAAAAAATTAAACAAGACAATACGCACTGATATTCCACGTATTCTGTATTTCACTTACTATATATATATACTATATATGTAAGTGAAATTTATGGGAGTTATAAAATAACAACATATGTATGTAGTTATGTACTTTGAAAACAATAATAGACATAAACTATATTGTTTACATCGTAAACATTCATATGTATGATGGACATGTTGGTTTTATTGTCACAAATTATTCCATTGTCACATCTGATCCTATCTGTTGCTATCAGAAGGACTCACGTTTTGTTAATTGTACTGCAGATTGTTACACCGCGTTTGTTTAATTTAACGGTTATACTAAATTTAATGATGAACATTATATAATATGTTTTAATGTAGATGTGGACTTTCCATTATTTATAAACAAAAAAAATCAAGATTTTATAAGATTAGTATTACTTCATATCAAAGCTATGGCCGTTCAATACTGAACGAAGGTAAACAAGGAGCGCATACTTATCAATCCCCGCTGGCTTAAATTATGAGGAATAGAGTTTCTAACGTCCTCCTGACAATTAATTTTACCTCCAAGTACAAAATAAATTCAAAACCTATATAAAGTACTTACAAAACTGAGTGGCAGGGAATGAACAAGAAAGACAATCTTAAAAAAATAATTCACTTTTAGTTGGCTACATTTTCAGCGAATAACATAGTATGTTATTTACTGAATAAATGACTTATGAAGGTGGGGCTGCAGGGAAAAGTCAGCCAGTAAACAATGTCCAAAATATCGTTATAAAAATACGTTCACGTTTGTCGCATAGTTTGCCAAATGCATAAAACTGTGCATCAAGCGTGCCCCAAATAGTGTTACAGGCATTGAAATTCTTAAAGAGAGTACACGCTAGAAATGGTAATTAAACATTAATGTATTCCTGTACACGACTCATTATTACATTTTTACCATACTAACAACACGAATCGTAATATTGTAAGTAAGCCGTCTCGCATTTGGCTTGAGGAGTTGTTCTCGAACAATGATACATTCATAACTTCTTAGAAGCGAATAAATGAGTAGTAAGTACGATATAAATTGGTTATGCAGTTATTTTAAAGGTTCTAGTTACCATACCATAAATCTGCCACTGTTATATACTTAGTAGTATAGATTATCGTTTTTGCACCTACGTATGACCCTTAAAGGTTGAAGGTAAAACATTCGAAAGGGTAATTCGGAAAAACTTTAAATTGTAAGTAACTAAGCATATATTTTTTGCCAGAGTAGGGCGTCAGAGGCCGGCGAGAGTTATACAACCCTTAGTTCATAAAGCAGGAGATCCAAAGGGATTTGTCAATTCGACAACAAAAGAAAGGCGAAGTTCGGTTTACTGAGAAGTATTTAAATCAGTACGGTTTTTATGTATATAACTGTATTTATGTATATAAATGTAGAAGATACGTTTTGAAGAAAATCTTTTCAGCACATTGTGACGATATGACATTTGGGTATTTTTTACTAACAACTTCTTGCTCTGAATTCGTAAGCTCTCGCATATAACACAATAATCTGTAGTGTGATTAATTTTTTTTTGTATATAAATTATTTTTTGTAAAATAGTTGTGACAAATCAGTAAAAATGGTCGTCTGAATAATGACAATGAATTCCAAATTAAAATTTATTTCATTAAGACACTATGAGACATTTATGAACTTTAAATTAAAGCTACAGATAAAAAATCATAGATCGACACAAACAGACGCCACAGATGTACTGTATTGTCAATGTGAAAACACCTAAATCCACTGTCTGACTGTCTCGATCTTTAACTTCCAGTTAACAAAATGCGTAGAGCCTTATGACAGGAAATCTCTGCTGCTAGACCTGTACAAGTCAAGATAATTTTTCAACATAGAAGTTGTTAAAAGTAATTTCGCCATCAGTCACAAAGAAACATTTAAAACATATATAGATATGACTTTCTATTCCTATACCGATACCCGCAACATGAACACAGGATGCACTAGTGTCAACTATGAGCAGAATATATTAAAAATACTTCCGCCATACCTTCTAATGCTATTATCATTGTACTATAAATAACATATAAAAATTCACATAGGCCTAACATTTGGTGCCAGGAGACCAGATGAATACTACTTTAATTGGAATCATAAAAATTGAAGGAAGTAAAATAGGGATTCAAGATAGGCTCCTAAGCTTGTAAACCACGATGCGATAGAGGGTTTTGCTGTTAAAATTAGCTTTAATTTTAAATTTTCAATGCTGATTTTAACTGTCAATTTGCCCGTTTTTGATACTTCACATTTCCATAAGTTTTGATCTGATTTTAATAATTCCTTTTTTTATTACGAGATCATAACGCCCGCTTTGTCCCATTCAAATTTAAGGAGTAAATGCCAACCTAGTCTACGAAAATAAAGGAACAAAAAAAAACAAACTCATTACAATTCATAATAAACATACACATTGAAGTGTTTGATACTTTTTATCTCTATAATAATACGTATGTAATACATGAAGCAATTATGTTACGTAGGTACGATACAATGTTATGTAGATATAACGTTGTCTTGTCAACCCCCAACTCGCACTCGGCCAGAGTAGGGACGTATGGCCTTAACCCAATTCTGAGAGGAGACCCGAGCTCAGTAGTGGGATATTATGGGTTGTTTAAAAAAAAAGTGAAGCTAAACTTTTGTATTCCTTCTAAAGAAAATCATGGGAGTGGAGGAGTATGAAATTTGACATAGTTAAAGTTTAAATGGAGGAAGAGTACAGGAATCTGAAAAAGAAAAAAAATGAATGGTGGTCGAATTCGAATGAGTGGGCGACCTAACTATATTACCTCTCGATCTAATATTTCAAACTAGGTTTTTCCCGCGGCTTCGCTCACGCAGAATTAGATATTTTCGTCCCCTATATAACCCACCTTAGATGTGGAAGTTCCAAAATTCCTTTCTTAGTGCTGACTTAAGTTCTATAAAGAACCTAGATGCAAAATATCAGGATTCTAGGTTGAGTGGTTTGGGCTGTGCGTTGATCTCTTTTTACCTATCTTAGTCACTCACCTCCCTCTTTTATATAAATAGATTTTAACATAACTTTTTACAATTGCTTTGTAGTAAATATTTCTCGTAGTTTGTACAAAACTAAGTGACAAAAATAGTCAAAACTCATCACTGAAATCTAGAGTGCCCCGTACAATTACCCAAAATGTCTTACAAAAGTACCAATACCTAGTTACAGTCCATTAGCTAAATAATTTTCTGTTATTGCCTAGCATTAGTAGTTCAATGTTTGGTTATTGGTAGCAGACGACAAAAACCAGTTAGTATATTTAAATTTAAGCAAAAATGTACTACTAAACAAATTCAATACTGTCATAAGAAGAAGAAAAAAGTGCATCATATATTTAAAGAAAGAAGATTAACACCCAAAGATTATCTGCTTGGTGACAGCTTAAGAGCACGAAGTAGCATCAACCCTATTTATCCCATGGTTATCGTAAGAGAAGACTAAGGAAGCAAACTACGATAACATTACTGCAAAGAGGAGGAAAACCTGATACAAATTCTATACTAACTAGTCTGGCTAGCTAAGTACAGTAGGCCAAAATCTCCTTTCTATATCCAGCAATGGACTATTGAAAACTGTTGATATGACATGAAACGAAGATGGGTTAGTAACACCACTTATAATAACTCAAGAACGGTTGGATCACGGAGTTTGTCTCTACCCCGAATATCTGAATTATTATTAAGACGTTTGAAAAATTCAAGCAAAAAATATTATGAGCAAATTCTCATGTGTATGAAACCAGTTGAAGACGGTCTAAAAAAGGTGAAACTGCGGGAACTGCTAGATATTATTATAATAATTGATGTTTATTTGAAGTATGGACCGTTTTTATATTGTGTAAAATAATTTTACAGTGAACAATAAAAATCATGTTTGTTTAACACAATTTTTACAATGATCTCATCGCGTTAGTATATTACATAAGTGTGCAAATTGACGTTAAGTTCTACATCCTTCGACTGAAAACAATAAGGTTTATTGTCTATGATTAACATCTTTAGTTACCTTAGGATAAGAATGTAATCTTAATTTATAATCGGGAACGTTATGTATAAAATAACTTTTTGGAACGACAAAATTTAAATGTCGTTTTTCTTCAAAAACTTCTTTATTCTCCTAACTTATATTTCATTGTGTTATAAATTTTTCACACAACTCTTTGTAACTCCCAAAAATAAATATATATATATCTGTCTTACTAATTGAAGAGAGATTTACAGAAATAGATGAACTATCGATGAGTTTCATTTTCAGTTTATGTCATCAACTTCACGTAGCTACGCCTTCACAAATGAAAAGAAACAAGACAGTACTGTGCACAGTAAAATAAGCAGTACGTCTGCTAAGTTTTCGTAAATCTTAGAAAACCTGAAAGAGTAAATTTTTCCAACAAGTTTTTTTAGTACATATTCGTAGTTAGCAGTACTTACTTCAAAAATATATAACATGATTATGTTGAAATGTTATTTTTTTGTGAATTCGAGCATTTATAACTAATCAGGTATTTTTCACGTAAGCTCGAACCATGCTCAGTCATCTGTATCCTAAATGCGGTAACGATGATGCAAACGAAACACTCTTGTAACCTTGACTGGTAGATTCGGGCCTCACTTTATGGTGAGCCATTAACTGTGGCAATACTAAAATGTTTCAGTAAAACAACATTTTGATTTGAAGTTCTGATTTTCTATTAGATAAACATTATAAATGTAATGTAAATAAACATCAATGGCATTGATAAATTTTTAGCTCGGCCTTTACAGTAACGTCATTCAAATCAATTTTGTTTATTTGTGACGCTACCGCTGAACCAGTTTCAATGAAGTTTTGGCATATAAATACTTTGATTTTTGAGGACCTATGTCCTCACTTTAAAGTGATAACCGATATACATAAGAACAGAGATTCAAACAAAGCTATTGTTCTAATATTAATGTGTATAAGAAATACCTGGTACTTACTCCTTTTTAAGCTAAGCTCCTTTGTAAATGTGGAATACTCAAAGTTTAAATGTTAAGGAAGTACATCTGTATTATATGTATATGTGATATAGTTTCTGCTTCGCACAACAAAATGTACTATCTGTGAAATGATTGCGTGCGGTAATCCCGGACGTATCCCGGAGGAGTACACTTTTTTCATGAAGGTTTGAAGATCGTATTGGACTTTCAAACCTTCAAAAAAAGAGCGTACTCCTTCTTAAAAAGCCGGCGGTAATCGCTTACCATAAGACGATATGTATGCTCGTTTAAACACTATTCCATAAAAAAAACAACAGTTATCCAGTTAATATGCTGACCTGTCAATTAAAGGAAAATCTACACAGTGACAGTTAAAATTCTACTGGTAAATGATTTACAAGAAAACTTAGTTGACAAAAGAGGAGCTATCGCAAGTTTAATTTAAATGTCCACACTTAGCCTTAGTCCTTAAACTCAACTAATTTAAATCGGAAAGGTTCAAATAGGAAAGCTCGCTGCAACTGTTTTTCGTTCTTAGAAAATGAGCCTGATGGAATAAAAAAAATGTGTGACATGAAGTCCGACATTGTATAATTCTCATGTATAAATAATTGAAACATGAATAAAAAAATAAACAAAACAATCTACAAAAATCCATACGATGAAAGATATGGAAGTACTAAGCATATGTTAGATAAATATTGGTTTTAGAGTTAAAATGTAATATGCACTTAATATGTGTAGTCAAATTAATGCCGTTGATATAAGATGAAGCTATGCTATATACTAAGTAGGAAATCACGTTTAGTGCAACCCATGAAGGATGGAGTTGATTTATAATAGTACGCATCGATTTTCGACATTTCGATAAAAAAACAAATCTAATGTATACAACGGGCAAATGGATTCGGCAATTTTTTTAATCTATACGTACACATGTACATGTACCATATGCATATGAAGTTTCTTGCTCTAAGTTGAACTGAGCTACGCTGAGCCTAAAACGTAGATGCTACAAACTTGAAATTTCGGTGTCTGGTGCTTTTTATGTTATAAGTACCCGCCCACTAGAAAAAGCTTTTGAAAATTTCACCACGAATAGGGGTAAAATGAGGGATTAATGGTTATATGGATAGTCGTCATTTTCCAAGTTAGACACACGAAATAAGAAACATGCGTCAGTAAAATATGTACGTATGAACTACGAAATTCGACTTATAGACGATGCATCTATCGCGTCTTGTTTCCTAAATTCGTAACATGACTTTGAGTATCTTAAGTCATTGCCTTGAGCATTATTCTAAATAAGGATTTTCAGAACACTTAGGTCAAATAAGGTCAATATTAATTATAGCTGAAATATTTCGGGATTAACGTTTCAAAAAACTTTAATCCCGAAATATTTCAACTGTTACGAAACGCTGGATTATGTGGAACGTAAACATTGTATATGTGGGTCGTATATGACGCTCAATGTAAATTATACACATTATTTGCTCTTTTTTTCTCTTTTACTGTTTGTTTACTTAGATTTACAATGTTTCAATTGTGGTTCTATGTAACGGAAAATAGACTTTTCAATTATCTATCAGGTACAGTCACAGGTAGACTATTAGACAGTAACCTCTAATTACTGGCAACATCATTGCTTTTTAAAAAGAAAAAATAAATATACAACTATACAACGTAATAGAGCCACACTGATTTCAGAAGGCACGGGCCGGCTCGACTGGGGCAGTACGACCCTCGCACAGAAGATTAACGTCAAATGACAGCGTTCGTGCTGTCGTGTTTTCTTGGTGAGTGCAAGACCGGATAATGGTATGGGTCACATGCTGAATTGTCTGCACTCGCAATGAGTATGGAGACCACCATTGTAGGATTCTGCTTATGCTTTCCATCAGGCGTGTAGAGTCATTTTGGCAGGCCCATACATAAAAAAGAAAATAACCGGACTACATATAGACTTTTGATAAAACTATATAGATTATGTCACTCTGACCATTATTATGAATCTATTGACTCATTTTTTTAAATTGGTTTAGTTGTTTTAATGCTTTTAACCTTTGTATGGGTGGAACATACACTGACAAAAAATTAGGAAAATTATGTAAGAAGATTTATAAAGTACCAACTTGAATAGTAAAGTCATTGAATAGTCAATTTTTTTTTAATAGGCCTAACTTTTATCGATGTTTTTGCATACGTAATTTTTGACAAAGAAGTGTTTTAAGGGCTTTCTAAGTAGTGCACATCGGATACAAGATAACTAGTTAGAATTATAAATCTATAAGCAAAATACAATACCGACAACTATCGTTACTTTCGTACATCCACTACTTATTAATTTACAGTGCTTGTAGATTTAATAAAAAATAATATCTACCATCTTCTTTCCCGGGTTTGATGCACTGTAAACACGACACAAACTTTTTCTTTTTCACTTTTTTAACATCATTTGGCTTTCCATTAGCCAAGTCTTTCTTAACATCTTTTTTCGTTTTGTTTTTTTGTTGTTTAACAACACCCATTTTGAAAAATAAATGCGCGCGCTTTTCACGTGTTAACTTTTTAAATAATGGCGGCGAGGAGCGCGTATCACAGATGCGCGTTCACAAACTAGTGCGGGACTAGCAACGCTAACTGCATACGCGTGCGGGCAACGAAACACTGGCAGCGAACAATGAGGCTCACTAATCAACACCCGACGCGCAGCACTAGCAGTCGGCAGTCTATGACATAGGTGCGGCGCGTGAGCTCAGCTGCCAAACCGACCATCCCGATTGGGAATCAAGGCCAATTCATGGATTAATATTCCGTGTGTAACCATATCCTAAATCAAATGTTAATATCATCAAATTAATATTTTGTTTGTGCAGCGCAAATGTGAAATTAGATAAACAGTTACGAGTATAAAATATTTTTCATTACAACACGTGATCGTTTTTTGGAAAGAGATTAAAAAATCTATAAATAAGTTAAAGGGCTTTCAAGTACCGGTCAGCGTAATGGAATGCGTTAAAAATAGATTTTAAGTATTTTTTTATACAGATATTGGTTCATACGCATCTACGCAAGAAACAGAGTAATCAATAGTAATTTGCCGAGGTGTACAATTATAGAACGGAATATCAAGGGCGGCCGTCTAATTTGGATAAACGAAATGGTAGGAATCGTGACTATCGACTATTATGCTACTGTCAATGTTATTATAAATCATGTTTATGTGGAAGTCAGATTAACATGTTGTCACCTAAATGAAGCTAAATAGCGCGCCTAGTCGCTAGCGGGTAATTAAAATTATACTGATATCTTCTGTGTCCTAGGAACCCCAGTTGGTAGACTGCTTTCGAGACGGAATCACAGTTATTTTGAAGCTCCTAACTATTTTTATTATTGTGATTCTTAAGGCACCTCATTTAGCTTCATTAATATTCACTCGTTGTCGTAAAAAGGTGTAATAAAACGGTTATCTACGATCTTTATAGATGCAAGTCTATTACATTTCAACACTACAGCCGACTGAAACTGATTATTTTAAAAAAGTGCAATTAAAAACTTAATTCCGGTACACTTTTTTATTAAAAATATTATAATATCTATTTTTAAAGGAAATCAATGTAACTTGTTTCGTATTTTGTCAATTTAAATGTAATTGCACGACTATATGTGTCTATAGTCAAACAATCTCTATAAATAAATAAAATTAAATTGTCTGTTTGTAATTTCATATTAATAGCTTTGTAATTAATCTATATAAAAGTATTTTTTTTTTTAAATGTTCGTTCCGGCTAGTCTTTTCAACGACTGCACTGATTTTAACGGGACTTGCTCTTACATACAGCTGATTATAGAATAAGTAGCTTAGGTTACTCTTAGTTTAGACTAGCTTCGTCTCGCGGTGTTACATGCGGTTATTTTTGTAAAGGTACAACAAAAATCGCTAGTAACATCACACCGGGGGAATTTTTCACCATTTTAATCAAATAAAAAATCTGTCACTATAAAGGAATTGCTTAAAAACTAAACTTAAAAAATTCTACTTTAGTATTTCCTATATTTTATAAACAAACATTGCTTGCTAATACATAGTCTATATCATATGTAGACTCACAACTAATACTGTTAGGTGACAAGTCTGAACAGGGTTGTCAAGCAATTAATATTTATTCTTAATAGTCTAAAAACTAAGAATAAATACATACCAACGTCACTAAATATTTTATACTATTGTTACCACGATTACTATTATTAGTAGGAAGATAGTCTTCCTATTAATAAATCGGGAGAAAGTTATAGGATACATATAGATGTATCCTACTAATATTATAAAGGGAGGCGCTCATAGCCCAGTTGTACTAGGCGATTAGAAACAATCACCGAGGGTAAGCAACGACGGCGCGCTCAGTACCTGGATGCGTGACCGCTGGAGGCATGTTACTATGAGCGTCTCCGTGATTCGGAGGTCATTTAAGCAGTCAGCCCCGGTTGTTATCATACGATAACAGTTGTGAAGCTTGGTTGGAGGCGTTCGGGCGGCTTAAAAACATCCAACGGCAAGATACGTAGCCGCAACTTATTCTTGCCAGTCCCCAACCCGCACTTGGCCAGCATGGGGATGTATAGCCTTAACCATCTCCTGAGAAGAGACCTGAGCCCAGCAGTGGGACATCATGGGTTGTTGATGATGTTGATGAATATTATAAACGCGAAAGTTTGTAAATATGAATGGATGTTTGTTACTCTTTCACGGAAAAACTACCAAATGGATTTTAATAAAACTATACAATAATATAGCTTATACATTAGAATAATACATAGGCTGCAATTTATAAAGATATTGTGTGAATTGTCCAAAATATCAAGTAAGTGCGCAGACGAAGTCGTGGGCACCAGCTAGTTTAAATATAAGAACGAACACATGTTTTCTGGTTTGGCAAATCCATCAAGGAAGCACAGGCATGACTTTCAGTAAGTAATCATTTTGTGGAAAATTGCCAATTTCGAGGACATTGTAATAGATGAACAATACTTATAATAGATCTTTCAACTTAGTCATGTAATCTCTCACTCATCCAAGATTCCTTTCGCCCATTCGCTTGCTAAAAAGCATGACTCGTATGAGCAATCATTTTCTAGAAAACTGCCAAGGTCGAAGACGTATATATGAAATATGTTTATTATAGATACATAGTAATCTTTCAGTCAAATAGAGATTCATTTCGCATTTTTTTGCTTAGTACAAAAATCTATACTGTTTAAAAATGGATTTGTTTAATTCTAAAGTGCATAAAGCACGTCGTCGGAGAAAAAAAGTAGATCGTAGCATATTTATGACAAAAAAATGTAAATTTTCTTAAATGGTAACAAAGCTTTAATAAGAAATTTATCGTTACAGTACGAAGTACACCTAGCGAAAGACAAACATTTTTTTGTGGATGGCAACCCTAAGATATCTCTGTAACCTGCGTTTAATATTTAATTTTTTTACCTCGATGTCGTGTATTCAAAGCTAGATGTTCTAACAGCGTTTTGAAGTAAATACTGTTTGTATTCGTATGACATAATGTTTACTTTTACACATATTTATATGTTCATTTTCGAGGTTATGTTTTGAATGTATAATGAATGACATATTATTTTTATATCGATTCATTCGTATTCGTTAATTACTTTATAATATAATATTCATTCTCAGAATGTTGTTTTTGATGATATTTCATAATTATAAATTACATTACATATAGTCACGCTTGTTTCCCAGAGGGGTAGGTAGTGACAATTGATTCTCACTTACTACGGTCCTGACACACCTCTGCATACATGCTTTTAAATATTATAATTAGAACGTAACAAATAGTTGGGACAGTCGCATACAAAATACACAAATTATACATATATTTTTCAAATTTTACATATATTTTTAACTTTATAATCAATGCTTCTAAAGCTGTTTGCGCATTAAGAAAATTGTCATTTTCAAGAGCCACATTAGATTTATAGAAACAAACCACAATGAATTAATTCAAATTGGTTTTATTAACCTACTCTATCCAATAGGCATGGTATATCCACATCAATTCTTCCATATTATATTATTAATTCGAAAGGAACTCGGTTTGTCTATAACGCTTTCAAGGCTAAAACCGCTGCATCGATTTCGATGAAATTTGACACGGAGATATAGGGGCCAGATTGCGGTGTAGTGAGGGTAAGTTTCCGCATTATACATTTAGTGCAACCAATCCAAACAAACAAAATTGAAGTGTAATCGACTGACGCTCCAATCGCTTGCTCGGAACGGTGCTAGTACAATCCCGTATCCCTCTATCAAACTACCTAAAAAAAGCTTTTTATCCGTGGGAGAGTCACGCTTCGGCATGAATGGGCCGGCTCGACCGGAGTGATACCACGGCCTCACAGAAAACCGGTGTGAAACAGCGCTTACGCTGTGTTTCATCGAGTGAGTGAGGATACCGGAGGCCCATACCCCAATCCAATGCCCCCTATCCCCCTCACCATCCCCCTTCCCCCCATGCCGCCATAGTGTGGGTCACCATGCTGCATTGTTCTTTTTCGCGTTGAGGATGGTGGCCACCACTCTTGGATTCTGCTCATGCTTTCCATCAGGCAGGGCAGAGTCATTTTGGCAGCTTAAATATATATAAAAAAAAAAGCTTTCTACGCATCTCACGAATCTGGCCAAGTTAAGTGCCGGTCTCTATCATTCTTGAAGGTCATATGCAACTCTAAACCGCGATATCCGATATACTCGCAAACGGAGCCGCGGACAAAAGCTACGAACGTAAATATATTCCGGAAAGCCTGATTTACCGTATATGTATAAAAAAGATAGTAAGAACGATAACACTTTTATCACATGACCGCAACCTTAACAACACGAAAATAACGTAATCTATACAGATATTAATTATGACCTCAGAATTATTTATTGATACTTACGTCATAGTAAGTGATCGACTAATGATTTTGGATTAAACTAACCATTAATACCATCCGGAAGTAACCAATTCAAATAACATTTATTACTGTTTCTAGGCCAGTATTAAACTATGGTCATTTGATATTTACGACGCTATTATGCTAATAAAATGTGACAAACCGCTAGCGAAATCGTGATCCTTGACAAGTGACAACTCAAACACGGTAAAAATATGCCAAAGGCTATTTGAGAATAGAATTTATTTACACAAACATTTGTGTACCTTTGAATGATCAGATACGATAGTTCATATCTGACAATGTAATGCTTCAAAAAGGTCCTAACCGAAATCTTCTGGAAAATCAGTGGATATATAAAAGGAAAAAAACCCTAATTCATCCTTTAGATGGTGGTGCTGGAATCTGGTTCTAAACTGTTGTTTTGGCGGAATAAACATTTGTATTATTGAATATATTTATGAGGCGCTCATAGCCCAGTTGCACTCGGTGATTAGAAACAATCATCGAGGGTAAGCAACGATGGCGCGGTCAGTATCTGGATGGGTGACCGCTGGTGGCATGCTACCATGAGCGTCTCCGTGATTCGGAGGTCACGTTAAGCAGTCGGTCCCGGTTGTTATCATACGATAACAGTCGTGAAGCTTAGTTGGAGTCCTTCGGGCGGCTTAAAAACATCCAACGGCAAGATTTACGTAGCCACAACGTATTCTTGCCAGTCCCCAACCCGCACTTGGCCAGCGTGGGGACGTATGGCCTTAACCCTCTCCTGAGAGGAGACCCGAGCCCAGCAGTGGGACATTATGGGTTGTTGTTTGAATATATTTATTTGCATTTCTGTCATTCAATCTACTTCATTATAATAAAGCAGACTTTTGTTGTTGATTAAAAACAATTTCATTAACGACCTTGGTATTTCGAGCCTTTGAGAGAAAAGGGTACAGCTGGGTACTCATCTCCTATTTGAAGTTAACAATGATCGCATCTGTCCGATGACCAAATATCACACGATCGCAACAATCGTAACAAAAGTAAGGTAAGCGTGGGCGCTCGTTTCAATGCGAATTAGTCACGCAATTTAACTCTCATACACTTATACCAGCTTCCGCGGCTATCAATGTCACGGTTACATATGGTGATTTGTGCACACAGTTATGACGTCATTATTTTGTATCGTCTATATACACAGTAGCAGTATGCCTACGTATTATGTCATCATAATCATTGTCAGATGTCTTTACTATTAAAATTTTATAGGGTTTCTTTCTCTTTGCAGCGCTATTGACCTGCGTATTTTGCCCAGTTAGACGGTTTTTACGACACCCACGAGTTGGACAGGGGTTTGTATTACGTATTATTGATCCGTCACCGCATGGATGTTTTATGTAGGTACTTACATATTCGTATCGGGTAACACTTAAAAGAATAATTAGTTTTCAGTAAGAACAGACATTCCATTTGATAGCAATCAGTGACCAGAAGAGTCTATTCATATGAGAGTCATGTTCTACCGAAGTAAAGAAAACAGATTTTAACCATTTGACCGCCAAGGATGCAATAAAGCCTCTTTCAAAAACTTGCTCGAGACACTAAGCAACCATGCCTTAAAGCGTCCACAGCACTTCACTTTTTAATGAAGAATCAAACTTGGCTAATGTTGGTTATTAGAATCAAAGTTATTTGTAACAGTTCATCATGATTTTGACTACTGTAATTAAGCATTTAAACAGTAAGATATGGAGTAACCAGTGAAAATTCTGGCTATCAACGCGTTAAGGATCATTTTTTCTTTCTTTGCAATTTACCAAATGATCAATGTTACCGGAGTTAGGAACCGGAACGATCTTATACTATGAATGCTATTCTATAATTTAGAACTTTAAGTTTTATGGTATTAGTCAGCCACCGCCAGGGTCAAAATCATTAATACTTTGGTAACGCGATGTCTATTAAAAAAACGATCCAAAGCTTTTCATTGTAGGCTGTAAATTTTGCACAAACCCTGCTTTGAAAATGATCATCTTTCATAAACGACATCTAGCAACTTCAAAACTCGTCTTTAGAGGTATTTAATTAGAAATATAATAAACATAGACACAGATCAGATATGTCGATAACGATGACCTAAGAACATAAAATAAATTGGTATGTGTGCGTGTAATTTAAATAATTTTTCGTGTCTATACACATAATACACGTGCATTTATTGGCCAAGGTCATCCAAGTGCGTGAGTCAGCGTTCGTTTGCTTTTGTTTACCTCCAAGCTATCATGTTTATTTATAGAGCTGCGTAACGCTTAGGAGTTTATACTGATGGTGACAACAAGATGGACATTGCTGTCGATTCTGCAGGATTTCCCTCTACCTCAAGTAAATAGGTATAATAATAATAATAATATAAAGAATGTACCTTTTTCGATGCGGTTCTTTCATTAGAAAGCCAGTTTCCTTGCGGTGGTTCTTAGCTATGTTTGGTAAATATCAGGCCAGCAGTGTAAAAATATCGACTTTTTTGCAAAATGGTTTAAGGCATTTTTCAGGCGTATGATTACTCGATTAAGTGCTTGTTTAGAGGGTTATTATATTTTTTTACTTTAGCCTGTGTTTATAGTGTTTGATTTCAGTTTCAAAAAAGTTTGTTACAGTATTTTTCAGTTATTACGAAAAAAAGTTTACGTCACAGAAATCATCAAACTCTTCAAGTTAGTAGATAGCGCCATCTGTTGTGCACACTTGGAATTACTAACACGATATATTTTTTTTTGTTTTCACTATCTCCCACTAGATGTCGGTATCATACATAATATACCGTGTCATTGATAAACGAAAATTAGCTAATTTTATTGAGTACCTACTAAGTTTTGAATATGGGTAGGTTGTTTGTTTGTACCACTGACGAAATATATTAGTATTGTGTTAGTATTATATACTTCGTGTTCTCTGTGTGTGTTATTAGTTACATTTTTAATTATTATAGCCATAAGTCATCAATATGACTCATTTTACCTATCGAATCAGTCAGAATAATATGCATTTACAGTCAATTCAACTTTTTTTTATTTTTCATACCTACTCTTAATTTAGATTTACTTCTTTCAAGGGAACTCGTATAGTTTTTTTTACATACTTTCATGTTTTTACTTAAAAATCTAATATAAAAAATTCTTGTGTCACAGTTTTAGTTTTTATACTCCTCCGAAACGACTTGACACTCAGGGGTGTAATAGATTAACATAATTTTTTGAGAAAAATACTTTAGTTAGCTCCATGTATAAATATTAAGCCGTTAAGAGTAATCTTTACAATGTTACATAGAGGAATTAGGATATAATTACTCAACATATCAGGATTAGCAAAAGCTGAAGTGGCAGTGGGCGGGCCATATTTGCCGGTAACCGTTGGGATAAACGGGTTCCTGAGTGGAGACTGCGTCTCGGCAAATGTAGTGTAGGACGTCCACAGGCCAGTTGGAATGATGATTTGTGCAAGACGGCTGGCAGGAGGTGGATGCGAGAAACCGAAAATCGAACTTAGTGGCTTGCAATTGGAGAGGTCTATGTCCAGTAGTGGACTGCGACAGGCTGATGGTGATGATGACTCAACATATTTGCATCGAAATAATAACAAAATATTAGAAATCCCTATTTCTCTACTTTATGCCTTTAAATTATATTTAAACGAGCAATTCTTGTGTAAGTATCCATAATATGAATGTCGGACACGACGATTTTCATGAAATTTAGTATGCGGTTTTAGAGGGCGATCAATCAATGTACCTAACATTAATTTTTAGAAAATCTATTTAAAAAAACTGCACAAAACTATGTACTTTTTGAAGTTATACTTCTTTTGGCGCTTTAAAGAAAAATGATGGGAGTAAATTTTTAAGATGCGCGTGCGCACTGTCCCGAAAAAGCGACACCCTGAATTTAGCTATTGTCAACATTTTAGTTTTTGACTTCTAACGCGTGTACATAAGTACAAACTCACTTTTTTTTCAAACAAACACACAATATGCCTGTATGATGGTAAGCAGTACCTAACTGTATCCGTGGGTGGCTGCAACAGGCACATCTTAAATCTGTTTAGTATGCTGTATTTAGTTAAAAAATACATTCATTTCGTAGTATTTGCTGGTGTTCAAATATAGAAGTGATCGTACTAACGCATATATCTATATTATTGGTTTGTATTCGTTTTAAAAACAAGAAAAGTTTTCTATCGAATAGGAGGCCAACGAGCAGACGGATTAACTGATGGTAGGCGATCACCGCCGTCTATGGACACTCGCAACACCTTCAAGAAGCAGTACGCGCTTTTCTTGTAGGTTTCAAAAGCTCCTTACTGGCCCGGGCCCTAATACCGCGCGCGAAAATTCATTCCACAGTTCTGCAACGACAGGTCTGCTCAAGTTTTGACATACCGATGGCCCACCTTAAAGATTGTTTTTCTTTACATACATTCTTATAATGCCCATAGCAAGTTGTTTTAGAAAAAAAACTCTTACTTCAGTTGGTGTGTGGATTCATGTTAGCAGGTGCTTATATAAAAGCACCTGCTAAAAAGAATCCACTCTGCCTGATGGAAGGCTTTAGTAGAAACGAAAACATTGTGAAAGAAAACATTTCAGAATGGTGACAATCGCTATGGCGGTCTAGTGAGATACTTTCTCAGGTTTCAGAAAATCATTTATCATGTTACATTTCAAAGCTTTAATATTATTCTTACCGATCATTATGATCATCACACACATCACAGCTTTGAATAGTTCACAGCTGGGCATAAGCCTCTTCATCAAAAGGAGGTTTTAGTCGATTATACCAAGCTATGCAGGTTTTTTCAAGTTTTCCATATTATTGTTCATGATGTTGTTCTGTTTGTTCCCTTAGAGAGCGTTCAAGTATTAAGTCACGCAATTTTTGAGAGATTGTTGACCCTCCTCTTCTCCTATGTTACGCGCCGTAACGTTTTTCTATACCTCCTATCTCCCTCTGTGACTATTTATACCTTTAGTCACAATTATGTGGCGTAAAATACCGGAAGTCACTAATACCTTTGTTATTGTCTTAATCGCGTTATTTTTTTTTTAATTTAAAGTTTTCATATAATTTCAAGTTTTCATATTATTTAATTTTTTTTAAATAATATGAACACAGGAAATTATAATCACGCATTTTTTAAACATAACGTTTTAAAAAATGCATGTGAGATTCTCTATGCGACCGTTACGAAGGGTTAAAAAAACAATGTTACGTTCCGTTCCTGTAACACATCTTAACGTTTTACAAGACCCTCCTCCCCCAAAAACATAACGTTTTAAAAAATGCGTGTGAGATTCTCTATGCGACCGTTACGAAGGGTTAAAAAAACAATGTTACGTTCCGTTCCTGTAACGCATCTTAACGTTTTGACCCTCCTCCCCCAAATTCATTACACAATACTTGATAGCTCCCTCAGGCGCCTCTTACGACACCCATGGAAAAAAAATGATGGTGCAGTACTAAATTCTTAATCCAGTACTAATTTAATAAATGTATTTTATATAATATACTCGTATAATTGTATATTCTCACTCATTTACTTATTTTTCTATACAATACGGTAAAATATATATATCATAGACAGAGAGAGACAATACAAATTAAATCTTTTTGCTGTCTGTGTCTAAAATACATAACTTTACTATTTGGCAGAAGAAGGAAAATATCAGTTAATAATATGAATAATAAACAGGAAAACACCGTACAATATTAAAACCTATATGTTCCACATATATGTAAATAGTTAAGCCAACTATGAAGCACCTATAGTTGAAAAACTAAAAACACGTTTAGTTTTCTTTTACTACACCAAAAAAAAACAAAACACAATATCTTATAGCATGGCAAAAACCTGCTGTGAAGTCTATGGCCAGTAGTTTATAATTGACAATGTTGTGCATCAAATAGAAGAAATCAACTTTATAAGTCGGAGATCGTTTTTTGTATTTACGAAAGACGGTCCCCATTTCATGTCATCCACGTTTTTTTGTATTTTTCATCATTAATTCCAACACGACGAAGATTTGAAGACTTAGAATTGAAGACTTGAAATACTTGACATTGACAGAAATAGCTGATCCGGCTGATTGCCATATCATCAAAAGAAGAGGAAGAAGAACTTTATAAGTCTATGGCCAGCAGTGAATAATCGACGATGATGTGTATCAAATAGATGAAATCAACTTTATATACTGGCGACCTGGCTTCCCACTAAAGTCTTTGAAATTCTCGAATCTCCCCTACTTATAATATTCATGTATTACAAACGTAAAACTTCCTCTTGAAACACATTATCTATTGCTGAAAACTGCATTAAATTCTGTTGAGTATTTTAAAAGATCTAAGACAGCGGAAGCAATTTAATTTTATACTATGTGTGTTAAGACAAGATCAAGTACTGTGAACTGTTGAAAGATAACTTAATTATAAGGCGTCGTTAAGAAATTGCATCAAAAAAGAGACCTTATAATATTTATTTCCGATAAATCCCTCAATTGGGGAATGAAGTCTAACAACAGGGTACCAACTGTTAGCGATAAGGACAGTTCAATTATTATGCCAATAAATAAGTTATATTTTCGTAGCTATCTATAAACTCACTTTTATTTAAAAAAAATATACATTAGCGTGAAGAAAACTGAAGCAATAATAACTTATTTACTTCAGATTGAGATCTGTTGCTCTCAGGTTGTCAGAATGTTACACTCAGAAGTCGAATCTATCTATATAAAAGAAATAAAACAAATTGGAGTGTCTGTGTAATATCACAACTAAAACTTTTCAAACTGCACCTGATATTAACAAATGTATCTTGTCTGCCTGCTTGTTTATCTTGGTACTTCGGAATGGATCGACCGATGATTATGAGAGTACCACTGGTGGATAGCTAAGTGGTTATAAGGAGTAACTTCTATCAAGTTTCTCATGTTTTCTTTTTAATTTAGTGTTTTTTTGGCACGCTCAGATGCACGAATTGTATCATCACTTACATGGTATTAACTACTCATAGAGTAATTAAAAAAAATATGATTCGACCCTGAATGTCTGGCAGATATGCAACATGATAATTATTTCTTCGGAAAATGGCGCTGTAGTATATTTACTGTTTGTGGAAGTCGCCACACACACACACATATATATATATATATATTTAATATCATAGAGAGTGGCGACGCATGCTGTGGCGACGCGTCGCCACACTTTTTGCATGTTTAACCCTTTAATATGTAAAAACAACGGGCAGTATACACAAATGATTAAGTGAGTGTAAAGACGATTATGCCTAGAGAGAGAGCCTATCAAGTCAATCATAAGCCCCATGTCGAGGACTAATAAATAATACAACGGTACAGCGAATGATATGCAAACGATTATTTCAGAGTAACAGGAATAGTGGTGACCGCATCCGCTGGCGACCTTCCAGATATTAAAACCATGAGTATGTTGTTTCGTCAAAACATTTAACACGAAACATCGCAAAATAGTTTTAAAAATAAATTTATGTTGCTTTTGATTGGACCATAACGCGGTATAAGGTATTTTCTCACTTTCAAAACCAAAACAAACCTTTGTATATTCATTATTATCTGTCAGGAGGATCCTTCACTCATTTAAAAATGAATCTACATAAATAAAAATAAATCGCCAAATGTGTTGCTAAGCGCAAAACTCGAGAACCACTCTACCAATCCTATTAGTTTTTTATATATAAAACACAAGGAAGGTCCTTATTGAGAGAAAAATCTTAAAAAATGCGAGAAAATTTGTAAAAAAACATTTTTAAACTATGGAGACCGTCGATAATGTCAACTGAACGAAATCGTACATAACAATGCTATTAAGTACATTAATTGTTTCGGATCAGTAGTAACTACAATTCAGATTAAGATTTAGTTACCCCCGAGATTCAAATCGACTTATTATAACTAGTGGTCGCCCAAAGGACGAAAATTGTCCAATATCCTTTTAATTTTTAGTTAGAACTTTTTAGAATTTCGTTCGTCTAAAGCTCTGACCCTTAGATGAAACATATGAAACCTTAATAGTAATTCTACCACTTTATCAAAGATTTCATCATGGCTGCTTTTGACATTCAAAATGAAAGTATCTTCTGCTTTTGATGAGATGACAACCAGCTAATCAGCTATTTCTGCCGAAAGTAATTACAAGTCTTAAAATATTCCTCGTGATGAAATTAATAATAAAAAATATAAAAAATGTGGATGAGATGAAATGGGGACCGTTTTTCGAAAAAACAAAAAACGTTCTCAGTATGATAGTATCGACAAAATATAATCATCTTTTTAGATGGACTTTTACATACACACGTGTGTATGTGGAATGTTATTTTTATTCACTTAATGAATGTTTTATGCATAAGAGAAAAAAATATTCTTTCTTCTCTATATTTTTTTCTCTTATGCATAAAACATTAATTAAGTGTGGGAAATTTCAAAATTTCACAATTTTCGTAAAAAGGGTAACGATGATTTGGCTTCACGTATACAGACATTTTAACATTTAATTACATTATCATACATTGAAAGAAAAATATTACTGGTTATTTTAAGAAAATATTACCCATCCCTAAAACCTTCCGGTGGAAAGGTTCCCATTATACTTGCAGCATTGCCGCGTTGAAAGGCAATGGACAGCCTTTGCACCAGGAACGAGCGGGAACGGGAGTCACCCATAAGCTCTGCAAATCTACGGCCCAGTTCTCCCACAAACACCAGAGTATCGGTAGCCCAGCTTCCCATGGTCTCCACTGCCACCGGAACAAAATAATAGTGCTGCTCCAAAGCCGCATATTTTTGCCATATTTAATTTATTATTAGAACTTGATTATAATCTCACGAATGTTTTTACTGATGAAGTAATAAAAAATGAATAATGAAGTTTATTATACTTTTATCTAATTTTGCTTCAATGAATGTTGAATGTGGAAAGCGAATCATTGGACACCTTCCAGATATGATTACTGAAACGGGGCTTTTCATTATCCGTATTTTAGTTTTGATGTTGCCACTGTTCATTTATTTATTTATTTATTCATTTGAACTAGTTTTAGTTTATCCTTTAACCTTTCCCAAGCAAAAAATGATCTTAATGCCAAATTATATTAACTTCGGGTTGGGCAGTTCAACATTGAAACACGCTATTAATAGCTTAACATGTATCTATATTTTTTTAGATTGTATTTTGTTTCTTTGATTCGTGACTAAGTATCTACGGAAATTTATAATGCCTAAAGCAAGCAGGTATCAGTAACAACAGTAGCAAAGTCCATTATTGATTAAAGTACGCATTTATAGACATTTGAATCTCATAGACTTGCTTAATGGTGTTAAACCTCATCAAGAGATCTCTTAAGGATATTTATTTATTGCTTTATGTATTATTATTGTATACATAAAATAAAAACAACAAAAGATGACTTACAAAGTTGTAGACGTAACAATTGGCGGTCTTATCGGTCACGGCGATTTCTTCCACAAAACCTTTCAGATATTAGTATTTTTTTTATTAGATTACATTTCGATGATTCTTTTTATTTGAAAACTGGTGTATCCAACCATTGTGAACACATTTCAATTTGGTCCTGTCACAGATTACCCCCTATAGATTTTTGAATATTTGTTCCGATTCGACTTCACCAAAGTTTGTGATATGCAATGGATGCGCGGGACTTATCAACTACTCTGTGATTAGATAGTTCAAGGTTAAACTTAGTTTGCATCGAACCATAGTGATAGGACGGGTTTAGGGCGTTGATAGATAAATGTGGTTGGTCCAGTTCTTGAAGTTGTTTTTTTTATTCATCAATGTAATCACAATAACCAACCAATATGCAGTATGAAACAACTACCATACATGGGGTTGTCTATTCGTAATGAAAGTCTATGGTAGGAGTGCAAAGAAATGCGTCAACACGAGCGTTTTATCTATCACTCTAATTGGAAACTCAACCTGTGGAAATTCGTTACGATGTGTTAGTTCACGATAAGCTCTACATATTTTGATGTTATATTTATTAAAAAAACATATATACCTACATATACAGTCTTTGTACTAGGCTATTGTGACCTTTCCTTGGTATATTTATTTATTTAAAACCTATTGTACTTTACACATATTGTACAAAGGAGGACTTGATGGAATAAGGCATTGTCTCCCTGTCAACCCTCAGGTGACGTAGAAATATAATGCGGTGATACGATACATATATATGTTATATATGACTAGCTTTTGACTGCGGCTCTGCGAGCGTGTTTGTCGGTTATCATTGTAAAGAGTAGCCCGTTTCCTTTCTCAAGAATCAAAATATCTCCATGCGAAATTATTGAAATTGGTGCAGCAATTTGACCGTGAAAGCGACAGACAGTTGCTATCGCATATAATATAAGTAGCAATGGAACTATGGATATAAAATATACAGACGGGTACTAGCGTTATGTCTGTACTGGAAATTCGCTTTGAAGAAGTTCGCACACCTTTGTATGTGTATTTGATTATTTCATCGTTGTGATCATCTAAAGAGAAGGCATTATTTTGTATATCTATCAAAGGGTTGTTGGGGTAATCTTGATACCTAAGCGAGGTGTCGCGAGTTTGATTCTCACCGAGGTTAAATGAGCACAATCATTGTTCTGTGACTGCATGTAATTTATCTAAAATAAGTATGTTTTTAGAAATGTGTATCCTTTTTTAAAAGGCTTTAAACGCACTTGTGACGCCTCTGGTGTTGCGGGTGTCCATGGGCGGCGGTAAACGCTTACCATCAGGCGATTTATACCATAAAAAATATTTTATACAAGTATGGTAGCATCCGTCACAGTGCTTACACTACATGATGACCTTGTGCCATAGTAGCCTAGTGCTGGTACCTCATATGGCATATTGCCAACTGTGCACCTGTTTGCTAAGAACCTTGATTTTTAGTCAATAGCCAATTCAAATTATAGGTTTATAAACCTTCACATCTATGGTTTTCAGCACCAAAAACGTAACATAACAAAAATAACCGCGCCATCTATCGAAGTCACACCGAGCTACGTAGTAACTAATAATCGTGCATCGCGATATAAATATTTTAATATTTATAAATAATAATATTTCGGACATCCAACACATAATGCCATCTAGTCCCAAACTAAGCAGAGCTTGTATTATGGGTACGAGACAACTGATATGAATACATAAATACTTTTTTTTGTAAATAAATACATCTTATACATAGAAAACACCCAACCTCCGAAACGAATATTTGCAGATCATACAAACATTTGGTCCGACCCAGGATTCGAACCCGAGACCTCATGGACAGCAGTCGCGTACGCTACCACTGAGCCACCTAGGCAGTCAGATATAGAATTAGCACAATATAAATATCCAACATCAACCGATATTCCACGGCGGCAAGATCACCTCGCCTGATCGGCAACTCCCTGTTACAGCAGTGTACACTCTTATTCCACAATTTCTGGGGTTCGAAGAATCACGTTTTAAAAACTAATGTTCAGTTTATTGTACCTAACGCTACAAATCATGACTCATATACTAAAAGCCGCAGGGTATGATAGCCTTCATAGATGGCTACACTGTACAGAGGAAAAAATGTAAAGGACACACAAAAAAATGGATGGTGCTATTAAAATAATTATAGAGGCAGCAAATTTTATCGCCTTCGCTTCACACTATTTTTAAACCTATTATAGCAAACAAAGTGCATTTCAATTGGGTCATTATCCGTATTAAAAATATTGCTGTGCATGATTATTTCTTTTTGCCCTTCAGCGTTGTGAAACAGTATTTAATATTTAAGTAAAATAAAATGTAGAACACTTGTAGTATGTATGTATATATTTAGTTAAACATATAAGTATGTTTATTAAAAATATATGTACCCGTTTGACGGGACAAAAGGTTTGGTCCTACTTGTCAAATGCGAAGGCCATTTAATAGGTGGGACTGAAACTGAGCGTTGCAGTTTTCTGTCTGTCTGTCAGTATGTCTACCACTTTGGGGATAAAATATATTTAGAGTTTGACGATTTTACTTTGGCTTTGAATTTAATAGTATTAACATTTCATTCATTTGCTATCGGTGTAGTTTCTTCTACAAATTAGTATGGGATGAAACGATTCAAACAGTGAAAGAATTATTCAATATATAATATTCAGGAGATAGCTCTGAGGTTATAAATATTTTGAAAAAATAGCCGTGTTCAAAACTTCTTAATTTAATATTAATCGATAGGACTTAGCATCGTCCCATCGGATAATGAGAGTGAGTGAACAGAGAGTGCACCTTTGTTTCCGCGCACATTAATGCACTATAATATCTGCTGCGTAGTTTGCTGATCCCCGTTGAGACTGGCCGCCGTGGCTGTAATCGGCTAGGAAATATTATCATCATCATTACTTTTATATTAGGCATATAATTTTATATGAATTTATACTTAACAACCATTCGCATGGGTCACATAATGAACTCCAAGAGGAGGCATGAATATCATATACTAATGACAATACATACTCCAACCATATATTATTTTTTTAGAAGTCTTTTCGTACCTTCTATATTCTGTGAACAGTATAAAACTATTTCAATCAGAACATTATCATTAATTAAAACGTGCGTATTAACAAAGCGTCCACTCAGATAATTAGTGATTAACCATGCACTGATAAGGTTTCCTTATCCGACTGAGTTTAATTAAACAAAGGAGTTGTATTTAATAAATCCAACGGAAAACTTCAATTTACATCGCCTTAAATATCTTTAAAGTAAGTTTGACATTAGCATAGATTACTGAACGAGATGTTCGTTACTATTTGAAATGTCAATTTTCAAATATCAAATGTCATCGATGACATTTGATTTGATAAATACCATGTCGTAATCTTCAAGGTAAAGGTAGTTTGCAACTCAAATTACGGTTCATTTCAATGTTTAATATTCATGGTGTATTCAGGTGTTTGTTTACTTGTAAGTTGACTCACCGTGGAGCCATTCACCAATACCCTTCCTTTGTGTGAGGTTTGCGTACGTGGTCGTTAGTGGCCGCCTTGGACACTTTTCAAATAGGTTTATTATGCATTCACGACTTGGCTATGCAACCTATTTTTTGATTGACTATTTATTTGTACAATTGTTGAAGTGTAAAAAATGTTATGAGTTAGCTTTTTATTATAAACAAAGTGACTGACTGCCTCTGTGGCGCAGTGCGAATGCGACTGCTGTGCTAGAGGTCGCGGGTTCGATTCCTGAGTCGGACAAAATGTTTGTATGATCTGCAAATCTTTGTTTCGGAGTTTGGGTGTTTTCTATGTACAATATGTATGTACTTACAAAAAAAAGTAATTATGTATTTATATCAGTTATCTAGTACCCATAGTACAAGCTCTGCTTAATTTGGGACTAGATGGCGTTGTGTGTTAAAATGTCAGAATATATTTATATTTAAAGATAAAGTAAAAAAAGTTTCATGTATGGAAGTTGATGAATATAAAAGTAGAGGACGACATAAAAGTTAAGGGACTGTGTAAAAAAGAGATGTGATCCCTTTTTTTGTAAGGGCCTGCCAAAATGCCTCTGCTTGATGGAAAACAAAAGCAGAATCCAAGAGTGGTGGTCTATACCATACTCATTGCGAATGCAGACAATGCAACAATGCAGCATGGTGACCCATACCATGGCGGACTTATTCTCATGCATCGTTGGGCTTCGGTCTCGCATTCACCAACGAAACATGACAGCACAAAAGCTGTTATTTTAAAATTGAAATTGATTGAAGAAGAGAATAGAAGAAGGAAACTCATTGCAACGACCTAAATATATATGAGAAATGGAAAGAAAACTGTAACCATTCTCGTACGCGAGCAGATCGAATTCCGCCCAATGATTTCTCCTTTGATATAGGCAAACATTTCAGAAAATATTTATTAGACCTTAAAGGGCAGAATCAGGTTGAACACACGGCAACGGTATATCTATAAATAACTGCGCTACGGTGGGTTTGCATGAACGGCTCGGCGAGTATGGAAATAACTAAGCTGTACTAGATTGCACTAGACACCGGGGTGTGTTACTTCTTTAGATGTCGAATAAATCTATTACTTTATATACTTAAGTTCATAAACTCTATTTTTAATGGAATACATCAAAGATAAATCACTAGATTCGAAGTGAAATTAGACAACGATGTGTGCTTCATAATATAATTTTCTGAGTTGTACTTACATTACCAAGGATTTAGTTTTTTGTTCCTAGTTGCGATTTTTTTTGTACTGATGTTGACCAATCCTTTTTAATCCCAAAGTCAGAGTACCTATATTTCTGATAATGTTCATCCAAAAACTATAAAGACTGATTTGAGCTGGCAATAATACAATTATTCTAGCTTCTGGCCAAATTCGTCAATCAGTCTAAAAAACAAATCATCGTGAAATTATTGTTCTTTAAGGATTCAGTCAGGCGTCTATACCATTTTTTTTACAACATATAAGCAAAATTTCACGAAGATTTATTGCATTGTTAAAGCGTGAAAACATAACAAATAATACCACTTTTGCATTTAATATTTCAGTTAGGAAAGGACCTACAATACCTCCCTGAAAAAGTCCAGATTTTTTCTCAAATGGCTGGCCGTATTCAGACTTACACTATCGAGTACAAGTGGACTTAAACATATAACATTAAATCGACAATCTTAGATTTATTTTTTGTGTTCAAACTTTTGCTATGATACACACATATGTCCCAACCTACAAATAAAACAGGTTCCAGTATGAGATAACTCACACACACGAGTTGAGGTCAAACAAGCTGAATTACATCACTCGATAGGTATGATAACCATAGCAACATGAAGGCCGATATGTTTAAGTTAAAGAGAACATATAATAGTATGTTATTATTTGATTATTCTCGCGTTGCTGACGGTTTAATTACTATGTGTACCTGGTCTTATTTTAAGTACAGTATCAGCTGAGTCTTACATAATGTATGTATGTGATGTGTATTTTATTGGTATTTAGGGCGGTAAAACTATAAGTGTAAATATTCTGTAGATTTGGAGTTATGTAATGCCGGAGTGCTCAATCTTACTCGATGCAAAATAAATAGTGTGGTTTTAAAGAAAATGTATTTGAGTATACCTAACCACTTTTTTGCTATCACTATCTCTGTCCTTTTATATACCTATCTATAGAAAATGTTACACATGTGTTTAAATTAATAAGCTAAAGTTTAGGGTTTCGGTAAGTTCTTTAAATATATTTTTATACTTAGGTAGACACTCTCAGAAAAGATCACTAGGTCAATTAAATAATAACCCTTATGCATATTCCCTGATTTCAATAGTGGTGAGACAAGTGTATCAAAGAAAAAGTGGTCAGTACTATTGCTTACCCAACCTTTGAGGTGTGAACTGAGCATAATTAGATATTTGTGCAGTTATTTATAGTAAGAGGTTGCAGCACTCGCTAATAGTCAAAATGCCAGTTTGGTATTGGCATTGATAGGTTGTTGGCCTATCGCCCACAACCTTACACTCTGTACTTTCATTCGTTTTGAGAGTTTCGAGAAGTAATTTGTTTTTTTATTATGTATGAGCCTGCCAAAGTGACTCTATCTGCCTGATGGAAAGCACGAGCAGAATCTACCATGGTGGTCCCCATACTCATTGCGACTGCAAAAGTTTGACGATTAGTTTGGAAAAAATATTTCAAATTAATTTCAGAGAAACTTTTAGTGCATTCACTCAAAAATCTAAACTTGCTTGTATTTACTAAGATTTTACCTGAAAAATGAAGTTTTGGATTAATAAATTTATCCTTGGTTTAATTAGCTGATTTGTCAGATGTACAAGTAAATATAAGAAAAAGGTCGGTCATCAAAACCTCGGAAACAAAATAAAAATATTTCAAGTGATCGCACGTATATTTCAACCACAACCACGAAGATAGTTGGTTACATTTATTTCATTGCAATCAATTAGTAATACTAATAAGTAATCATTATCAAGCCCATTGATCAAAACATCAATCACGGCATTGTTTTAGTGACAATCACTCGTCACAGATCATTGTAAACAAAGAGCATTTTGCCGATAACCAAATCCATGAGACATCTTCAAAGGCTTCTAATAATTTCAAATCAAGTTTCGATATATTTGACCTTAGAATATATAATCTAGAAACTGATGAAGGTGACATAATAATAAGCGTTTATTTGTCTTCGATAAAGGTTTCTTAACACTAATACTTATAATAATATGTGTTTAACGACAGTTTCTAGGAAAGATATGGTTTCAAAGTGGGAATTTAAAATAGCTGCCTGGAGTGTTCTGGTGTTCTGAGGGGAGGATTAAATCTTCGTCTGAAAAATCCGGTCTTGGTTGCCGCGACACAAGCCTCGAGCTTAGTGCGAAAACCGTCGATAACTTAAAACATGTCATTTGTTTAAGTAGAAATTGAATAAATAAATAAATAAATTTAAATTTACCTGGGCGAGGATATAGTACACTCTTTCAGCTCATTTACACAGCCTGTGACAATGGCTAGTGTAATCTGGTAAAATTTTAGGCAACTCGAAGGAACGCAATACCAATTATATGATCGCAAGTTTTCTATATGATAACAATGATATTATTTATCATGGAACGCAAAAATTTTAAAGGTTAAACTAATTTTAGACGCCAAAATTGTTTACTTTGTGCTGTATGTACGTACGATTCGTTTTCAAAAACTTGAATACATTTAGTAACCATTAATAAGAAAACTCTTCTCTCTTTCAACACAAAATGTGTCCAACATATCACTTTTTTAGAGCAAAATTGTTTGGACATTATAAAACTTTTAATACATTTATTTTTAAGCTGATCTTATGCTGTTGAAAATGTGTAAACAAATATTTGTACTAAAAAATGATTGTCCTTTCGTCCGAGAAGGTCAGCACCCATTTTTTATTAAGAATATTTTACTGTCATCACTAAATTCTCTTGTAAAACAATTTTCTGTGAATGGAAACTTTAAATATATTACAACAGAATGTTTATAATTCGACGATGCTACAAGAAAATTGCAGTTGGTAGAAAAGTATCGACAAAGTTGGTCAGTATTTTTCAAATGCTACCGTTATTTTTTCTTGTAATTTCAATGTAATGTGATGCCGGTCAGTTGTCCGACTTCCCTGTAGGTGTTCGGAGTCGGATTTTAACTGGAATATCGGTATTCCCTATATTACTACTATTTTGTCTAGATTTCACATATTAATGATACGATTAAAGGTTACCTTTAAAGATTACAGCGTTTGCATAAGATGATAATCCATGGATTTCAATCCATGAAGTTAACTCTTAAAAGATAATATGAAGATGAAAACTACGCTGGCACTGTCTCTCGATCGTTTACATTTTTTTTCATTATATCTGTGTTCATGTATATTACTTGGTAATTGGTATATTTCATGAATACACGGATAAAGACATTATCACTATCTGCAAACAAACCGGGCGTGTTATCTCCCATTTAATTAAGCCAATCAATAAAACAGAAACTACGAGAATTCATCGTGAATATCTTTTCTGTACACAAGTAAAATTGAAAATTCTGCTGTGGTTTAATAATAAGTTTTGGCGTCCAGCCACAAACTGATCACGAACCTAAAATGAAAGGTAATCATTTTCTTTCAATAGAAAATCGAAAGTGTTTTTAAAACATACAGCTATAGAGCCTTGTTGGAACATACCAAGTAGTCCAGGAAGTATCCGTAATTATAGCGTCACTAAAACACTTTCAGTTTCTTGGTATACACTGTTTAGCACCGAGCTTGATGAACAAAGGATCCATACAAACAATTCACAGTTACATCACCGGCATATTCGCAGAAATTAACACCACTAAACACAGTCAAATTAACATAAACACACAAATTCTGTACAGTAAGCTTCAGAACTCTTTGGTTCCCGCGCTGTTTTCTTTTAAATTAATTTAAGTGGCGACACTACGAGTTCCAATTTTGAAATGAATTAACTTGATTGGTTAATTGAATCGTAGTGTTGTGCGTCGTGATAAGCGTAGAGAGGTCGCGCCGCGACTGCCGCCCGCTGTATCATTGACTAAACCTCACGTGCGTTTGCATGCAAAAAACTGACACAGACCAATAACTCTCGCAGACAACTATCTACGTAAATTGTTCACTCATCCTGGTATATTTCGAGCGTCTTCTAAATTTAAACGCATAAATATTTTCAGAATCTACAGGTTAATTCACCGAGAAGCTAACAAACCGCTCGTTTCTTTGGGGAAAATACTGGCTAATGTGCCGAAAATTTAAAAATATTTTACCTTAGTCTTTTCAAGTAACTTTTATACAAAAGATATTATTATATAGAAAGTTGAGGAACAAAAGAAGAAATTATACTTCAGACAATTAATTATGAGAGAATTTATAACACTAATCAAAACCAATAAGTCACTAATACACGCAGTGTAAACTTTTGAAAATTGATTATCAGGACACGAAACGTCTCACTGCCAGGCACGAGTCTGTGTTGGTTCGGCCTAATATGCATATAAACTTTCAAAACTTTAAAGAACATTATAAAGAATTGTCAGATTCATATTATTTGTGTTTATTTTCTTCAGTATATAATAAGTTAATTCTAGTTAATAAATTGAAGTCATCAACTACAGCTACCCCATCTAGCCAGAAAAAAAATGACAACTGTCAACTTCATCTCCATGCACAGATTTTCTATCAAATCTTAAGCGCTCAATGTATTGATGTGGATGGCTATTGTATCATATTATTTATTGTATTACATTATATTTATATGTATTCTTACTCCATAACCACAATAGCGAAAAAATCAGCATGCGTATCACAAACTATAAGTATCCGAAAAGCTAAAACTTTGATGATGTCATGTCTTTAATTCCATAAGTTCGCCACTAAAAACATGTGCTGTAGTTTGTAGTATTCTTGTAAAATGATCTAACACATAGTTTGCATTCAAGGAAAACTGTCCTTACCTTATTAATGACATGTAGGTATTTGTTAACATTTGTTAGTAGTATATACAGAAATTCCAAGTAGGTGTAACATTTGATGATATAATTACACTATTGACGCTAATGAAAATTACAATGAATGTTTAGCTTTCAAAGCGGGTTTTTAATTGACGTTTCACGCCATTTCTATTCAGCAAACACAATATTTGGTGAAGTAAAACTGCCGTAGAAAAGATTACCTAAAATGGTATATATGGTACTAAAGTATGTAACCACAATAAGTATGATTATTAAGAGGGTGTAGTATGTACGGTGCTTATAATAAGTTGAAGATACTGATATAGCATTTACTTATTAATATATTTTATTGTACTAAGTATAAAATATTCAATAAGCATTTTATACCAGCTGAGCCCCGCAGTATTACCCGCGGTACAATAACAACCGCGATAACTGTTTTTTTGTATTATATATACATATATATAAACGCACAGCCCAAACCGTTGCATCTAGAATCCTGAAATTTTGCATGTAGGTTCTCTATCTAACGTAAGTGAGCACTAAGAAATTTTGGAAATGTCATCCCTAAGGGGGTAAAATAGGGGATAAAAATATCTACTTCTGTGAGAGCGAAGCCGTGGTAGAGTAACTAGACTCACTGCTTTTATGTTGTTTACTGATAAAATGTTCATAAAGGTTATTATTATAGATTATTATATTATACTATTAATTATAGAATTTTTATACTAGTAGGTATATGAGTCACGCAATGGGTGTTATATAGTAACGAGATAAATAGGTATATTTTGTCACTGTATGCCGTCCCTGGTTTATCCTACTAATATTATAAACGCGAAAGTTTGTAAGTATTGGAAGGATGTTTGTCACACTTTCACGTAAAAACCACTGATTGGGTTTTAATGAAACTTTACAATAATATAGCTTATACATCAGAATAACACATAGGCTACAATTTATATACATACAATTCACAATATCTTTGTACCACGGGTCACACCGCGGGTCTCAGCTACATACATTATAAATACATTATAAATATGTTTACATCATAAATTTCATAATAGATAAAGAATAGTAGATAATGATGCCCCACCGTGAGTTCATAAGATGTTTAAACTAATATCTTAAAGATAAAGAGTTTTTTTGACGATCATCTCAAGAAACACCGGTTCAAATAAAAAAATATTTTAGTGTTAATTATGTAAATAATCGAGACGGGCTATTTTTTTTTAAGACAACTCCCGCATTAGGAATATATATTCCTGTGTCTCGGGGATCTTTACAAACATACATGAAACGGACACAAATTACACCCAGACTTAGAACAACAATTTATGGATCACACAAAGTGTTGTTCCATGTAGGATTTGGACCCACAACACTTGGCGCAGTAGGAAGCGGTACGGCGATCACTGAAACCACTTTTTTTTTTACGTGGTGGAATGCCTTTACGCACTTCGCTCCCCCCCCCCCGCGGGGACAGGGGGTTCACTTTGTGTGGGACTCCTGACTGACTCGCCAGACTACTCACTAAACCACGGTGTGCCACTCTGCGCCTGAGACAGGAGAGATCCGGGAACCCCTTTCTTACGCCATACGGATCACTGAAACCACTAGGCCAACCGTGTAGTCCTAGGCTAGTAGTAGGCTATCGAGATTAAATAACATCAATAGAAAAGAATGAAGGCAGCACAGGGCCGGTTGTTATGGAGACACTTTGAGGGAAACCTGTGTCCATATTAGACGTCTTTCTACTTAGATGATACCGCTTCTTTTATTGAAATATGTTGCAAAAACTGGACGTGAGAAGCCTATGTCAACTTGTACTACATTTGCCCTTAATAGTTTTCAGTGTTATTCATGACTCACATCCAAAAAAAACTATTTTGCCTGCTAAGTCCTTCACCTCGTCATGGGACAATTTATAAATAACTAAAGAAAATGTTTCATAAATAATCGTGGTAGCTAAGTTTCCAACACGAACCGACGTATTAGAATGTGAAAACAATGGCGCCGAGCCAATACTCTTTATGACATCACACGTGAACTGAACATGTACGGATGGCTTAGTGGTTAAAACGGTCACCTTTCCCTTTGGAGAATTTTGATCGATCTGGCGGGATCGATCTCTTGTTCTGAATCTGTGCGTTCTTTTATCCGTTTTATGTACGTTTTTAAAATCTCCCGCGATGCAGGATATGATATATCATGTAGGTATATTGATATGTTGTGTTTAACGAAAAACAAAATCACCAGGATTTGATAGCCCGGCAATAACTTCAGTTAAAAGATATAGCTTTATTGAGGTGTCTAAAAAATAAAATAAATGAAATTAGCATTGAAAGCGAGCTACTGCTTACAACGAACAACTATTATGCTTTAACGCCATCTACCGAAGGTATACGGAACTACAGAGTAAGTTATAATAGTGTATCGCGGTAGAGGTTTTTGCACTAATTAGTTACTATACATTTGGCGAATACCAAATGTTGCGTTACAGCTCGCCAGGCTCAGGTCAGTGTCATAATCATGAGTCGATCGAGTGAACGAATCCTTGAATAGAGAAGAAATAGACTCAGTATGAATGAAATCGAAAAATCAACCCGCCTGTTGTACAGTCAAATTAAAATATATTCAGAATTTACTAAATATCTCTAAGAATTTAAGACATTTTGTGATCAAACTAAGTCCACTTTATTATTATTTAAGTGAATTCTTCTAAAGTAAAAGCTTGCATGTTCTTTTATACTAAGAAAATTGTGATTAACTCTAAATTTAGTCGATTAATCAATCGAATAAAAATATGAAATGTGTAATTTGCACACGTGCAAAGTAGAAACCCATAAAACGGGTTTTCAGTAACACTGTTGTTATATGCTGGTCCTACTGCATGCCAGAAGCGATCGGCGGTATTTTTACTCCAAATAAACTATGCTACGTGCGCAACCACTTTCTAATATTAAACCAGAAAAAACAGGAAATACCTACGTTCCAGAAACATTCAAACAAGTCAAAAATGGAAAGTTTTTTAGAGGTTTATAAACTGTAAGATAAATATATCTAGACTATAAACTTCTTAATGGATACTAAAATTTCTTATTTTTGCTTTCTGATATAAAGTTATATTATCATCCTAGCCTTTATTATTCCTAAGATTTGTGGATGGTTGGAACTCCGGTAACCTGACTCACTCGGTGAAATACAGCGCAAGCGCTGTTTTATACTGGTTTTACTGTGAGGCCGTGATATCACTTCGGGTGTGCCGGCCTATTCATGCCGATACGTGGCTCTCCCACGGTCAAATCTAACCGATATATATATATTATATTTTTATTTGGGTAATTACAACTACAGAATGTTATTTATCTCTGACACTACTATCTATTTACACAACTTTACTACATATAATAAGTGGAAACAAATAGAAAATAACCCAACATTACAAGTGAAGAATCCGTTCCGTTGTTAAAGGTATTTCCATATATACATGCATATATTCAATGGCAAAATGGAAAAGTGATGCAAAATATTATTGGGGACGTTTACTTTAAATCATATCTTTGTGTATTTAATAAATATATCATCAAACGTTTTATATCTACAAGTCTGTAGAATTGCACACGGCTATCGGTGAGGCAATAAGATTTAATTTTAGGATCGAATTTGCACGTCACAGGGTAAGGAAATTTAGAAGATGCTTAAGCAAATAAGGAAATGGCTAATGACAGGTAGAATTAGCCGGTATTAACTGCGAGATAATTAGCCTGTACCTGTAGAATGCGTGAAACTGAAAAGTATCTATAGATTGACATTGACAGTTTAACACTGAAGAATGACGAAGTAAAAAAAACGTTTTAAGTAGAAACAATGGCCAATTTAGTAAGTTACTAACATATATTTACGAGTATCTTTACACGGTTAAAGGTGAAGCCGCTGTCGCTGTCTCTTCGCTTAGATTTTTTAAACTTCTCAACGGATTTTAATTCAGTTTTCAGCAATAGATAGAGTGATTCAAGAGGAAGGTTCATGTGTGTAATACATGTACTCGTATATTATAGTACATGAAATCGAGAAAATCAAATACTTCCGTCCAAAGACCGGCCGGGTCGCTAGTAAATATTTATTAAAAATTAACTTAGATGAATGATAGAAAACTTAAACTTTTTTAACAAACTACGAAATAAAGTAAAGTAAGTAAAGTCCGGGAGTTATTTTCAAATCGGAAGCAAAATCTTACAAGCATGTGTCGATATAAACACAGAACTGATTGAAAGATGGATGGTAGTCCTCCTATTATTAATAACAACATAATCTATTTCCTTATTTATCTACTATATAACAATACTAAACAGTGCACAAATACTGCTATAAATGGCTGGGATAGTCATGAATGACACACTGACCAGCGACAGGCATTGTGCATTTATTAGATAACGAATGGACACCAGATGCTTGTGCGCATGCGGTATACGATACAAGCCAATAGAATACTAACGCCATTATATATTCAACTGTGGGAAAGGCTGGATATCTTTTCAGTGGTAAATAAATACATTATTAGGTTTGTATCTAGAAGTCTGTATTTAGATTTGTATTGGCCGTCAATGCTATGGTATGCGATGAGACGGACATATATGTTGTTTTTTTCTAGTGTGAAATCCGAATACTCAACTACTTATTAAGACCAGTAAAAGGTTATGTCATGTGATCGAAAATAGGTTCCATAGCTTTTAATACACCTGGAAATTTCAAAATGTGCCTCATTTTATTCAAACTAGATAAATTTGTAATGTACTATTAGGCAGTTACAAGTTATTCTGTGAGATAGTCAACGAAAAAGACTATCTGTTTGATTTACGCTTTTAAAGAAAAAAATGCGTATGAAAACAAAGTTAAACAGGTACAATGCGCATGTAACCATGGGCCAATATAACAGTCAACACCAGAACAAGTTAACAAAATGTCTAGATGTAAGATTTAATATAGAATACTCATGATTAGATATTTCTTTTCTGATAATTATTTATAATTGAGTATTTCTTTCTTTATAAATTTATTACTTATTGTACCTATTATCTCTTTGCATTGTATTAACGACAAAAATTTTGTAAAAATAATATATATTTTAATATTGATATTTTTGTACTGGTTCTATAAACAGGTGTTTTTACACCTCGATAGAATTCTTTACCAGATAAATAAATAAATAAATAAATAATTAAATAAATAAATAAAATATTGCCTTGACCTTATCGCTATTCCGTGGTAACGCCACATGGCAAAACGTTTCTGCATATATTGCTATCAGAATATACCATTTTTATATAACAAAGAAATTATAATATCACGCTTGTACCATTTAAGAAGTAATACACAATATATTTAATATCAGTCCCCAATCCGTACATGGCCAGCGTAGGGACTTATGGCCTTAACCCTCTCCTGAGAAGAGACCCGAGCCCAGCAGTGGGACATTATGGGTTGTTGATGATGATGACACAATATACGCAGTTCGTGTGGAATGATCTTTAATAAATATTTAATAATATTATATTTTATAATAAAGAAACATTTTCGGACATTTTACACACAACGCAATCTAGTTATAAACAAAGTAGATCATGTACAATGGGTACTAGACAACTGATATTAATATATATATATATATATATATATATATAGTTTCTTTTTTGTAAATAAATACATATTATAGATTGAAAACATTCAAACTCCGAAACAAATATTTGTCATACAAACATTTGGTTCGAATCGGGAATCTAACCAGAGACCTCAAACAGAGTCGCTAATACTGCACCACCGCTGCAATCAAAATAAATAAATTCGAACTTTTAAATTCGTTTTAATAACGTTGTGTGGTTCATAAATTACTGTTCTGTGTCCGGGTGATCTATGTATGTGTAAAATTCCCTGCGATACAGAATATTTCTAATTCGAATAGGAATAAAAAAATGATAAATTTTAAGCGTTTTGTATTTATGGTAGTGAAAAAAATGTATTATCTAAATGTCAATCATTAAATACTAGCTTTTATCCATGACTCCTGCCTGCGTGTATGTCTATAGCCAATGTCCTCCCTCAAGAAGCCGTAAAAGTGTAACAGACAGATAAACTTTCTTTCGAATTCCTAATTTAAGTATGAATTGTACCAGGTTAATTAAATCAAGCACTATATTTAAAGATGTGACTGTAAACAAAAAACTTGTAAAACATTGAATATTAAATGAACATGGAAATGACAACCTTGAGATAAGTGTCATTTAAGTATATTATTCATTATGAAATTTTATGTGTGTTTAAATAATATAGGAAATGTCGAAACAGTAAAGTTATATCAAACTATATTGTAAAGTGCAATTAATCATTATATTTAGATCTTTACTAATATTATAACCTTGAAGAGTTTCTTTAGTTGGTTCGACACGCTAATCTCAAGAACTCTTGGTTCAAATTGGAGTTCATTTATTCTTAATATAAAATGTAGCAAAAAGCTAGTCCAAGAAAAGGTCCTGTATTGTATTTCTTACTAGCTGACCCACGCAGCCCCATCTGAGTTTACCATAATCCCGCAGCGTGATGTTATACCGCGAAAACATTCTTAAATTTTCTAATTTCCCGCAATTTTTTTTAAATTTTTTACTTTCATAAGAACCTTCTTCTGGCAATAATAAACACAACAAAAAAATAGTGAAATCGGTCCAATCATTCACGCCTGATGGTGCGACCAAGGGAATTAGGGATTTCACCATTTTTATATAAATAGATTATTTTATTATTATAAACAGAAAAAAATCATGGTCATTCTACAATGGCACACTTTCAGTATACGAACTCACAAAGCATCTATCATATGCAATACAAGATTAAAATGAATAATGTATTGTATTTAATCACATTGTGAGCAAAAATTGATCGATTTGCTTACAATACAAATAGGAATGGTCAGTCAGTTAGAAAGTACGTAAAGTAAGTTATATTCGTGTTTATATTCTTCAATGTGGTGTTTGTTTAATAAAAATATTTCAGTACTACTTTGTACGGTATTTTAAAGTAAAAAAATTAGGAGTTAAGTTGAATAGTGTGTCCTATATTTCTGTTAACTGATTTTCTTCCAAAGAATTTAACGTAAGTTACATTTGTATAGGGATTCGTACACTGAATGTTTCTTTGTTGTTCTAGTTGAAACTCTTTCTTGTTGAAAAAAGAGTATAATTACGAATTTTATAAAAAAAAACCAGTTCAAGAACAGGACTAAATTGAAATAGAAATCGTACCAATTTAGAAGATAGAACATTCAAATTGAAGTGTATTTTAGGAACGGACCCAACCAACAAATGCCGGCACTATTAAAGTACGAAAGGCTTACAGGTATTGCATATTTATTTAATTACTTTAATATTTAATGTTGTATAGATGAAACATTCTAAGCATAACTACGCATTTTTGAGACCTGCATAATCTGTTATCCAGATCACACTTCTTTTATACATACAATCCACTGCCTGCCTCGGTGGCGTAGTGGTAGCGTATGAGGCTGCTATGCTAGAGGTGTCTCGGGTTCGATTCCCGGGTCGGACCAAATGCTTGTATGATCTGCAAATATTTGTTTCGGAGTTTGGATGTTTTCTATGTATAATATGTATGTATTTACAAAAAAAAAGTATATAAGTATTAATATCAGTTGTCCAGTAACACGTAGTACAAGCTTTGCTTAGTTTGGGGCTAGATGACGTTGTGTATTAAAAATGTCTGAAAATATTTATATTTATTATTATCATAATCCTACATGGAGTACTTATAAATACCATGATATTCATGAACTAACTTTTGGCCGCGGATCCATTCACGATTTTGTGAGTTAACACGGTGAAAAGTACCCTATAGAACTCACTGATAATGTACCTTCCCATTGGGAAAATGAATTTTAAAATCTTTTTAGTGGTTTAGATGTGAGAGCCTTACAAACAAGGGAACAAACTCACCACCGCGTTTATAATAATAGAATGCATACTAGGTACATGAATACACGTAGATATTAGAATAAATAACAGGATAGTGACGTGTCATATCTCGTAACCGGAATATTAAATGATTTATTTGTGGTCATTACATTAGTCATACTAATGTATACATTCGTGATGACTATTATTGTTGTAATGTAGGTACCTATATAGCCGTTTATTTGGTCACAGCCCTTTTGTGTGATATCACTAATAAACGTGTGCGTAATACACGTACGTATTTATTTAAAAAAAAAATGATCTTGTTTATTCCTTACCAGCCTTTGCCTGTAGCTCCAATCGCATATACATCGGTTTTCACGATAATTAGTAACCAATGTCTGATGTATGGGTTATCTATTATATAAACAAATAAAATAGGAGTGTCTTTCTAATTTTTACTAAATGCATATGTATACACGGTACATTTAACATTTTCAGTCTATTTGTTCCGGCAAATTTCTGGAACGGGCCGAACGATTGTGACGGGACTTTCAATGGCAGATAGCTGATGATATAAGGAGTATAAGGAACTTAGGTTCCTTTTTTAGACTAGCTTTGCCCAGTGGTGTTACCCGCGGTTGTTGTTGAACCACGGGTAACACCGCGGGGCTCAGCTATATTACTTAAAAAACTTCATTTATAACCGTCTAATTCACATAGTTTATGAGTATTATCTTTTGTTCTAGGTAACATTGAATTGGTTACGCGAAAAACTTGTGTTCATTATTTGTTGGCGATTGCAGCGTGCGTTAGGAATTGTCAAGATCAATTTTTTGCGTCTAAACAAACAACAAATCTCGTTGGTCACGGAAACCTACAAAAATGTTCAACAGTGATAGTATCAATCAAATTGTTTAAAATGCTTATAAATGTCATTAATTTATTTATATTAACGTTTTCTGTAAACATCTGCGCTGGTAAAAAATACACAAACTTTACTTTGTACAGAGCAATCCCTGTTAACTCGAGCCACATCGAGTTCTTTTCAAATCTTGATGAAATCTACGATGTCAATTACTGGAGAAGACCCGGACTGTTGCATCGCGCCATAGACTTCGTAATCAATCCTAAAGACCGAAAGTCATTCTTGCGAGATGCTGAAAAACAAGGCGTTTACCTTACCACCATTATCAATGATGTTCAGAGTGCTTTCGACAAACAAACAGTGAAGAGTTACATCAGAAGGAAAATGGAATCCTTCGATTGGAGCGACTATTACCGTTTAAATGATATCTACAGCTGGTTAGAGGACTTGGAAAGAAAATATCCAAAAGCAGTTGAGTTACAGAGTATTGGGAGGTCACATCAAAATAGAAGTATATTGGCAGTTATGATACTACTGAATAAAGATAAAGATCAAAGACCTAGAGTTATTATAGAGGGTGGAATACACGCCAGAGAGTGGATCAGTCCAGCTTTCGTGACATATCTCATGAATGAAATTCTTAATGCTGATAATACTAAAAACAAGCTCCTAAAGACAGTGGCCAATTTCTATGAGTGGTACTTTGTCCCCGTAGTAAACGTTGATGGGTACGAGTACACTCATACTGTTGATAGATTATGGAGAAAAAATCGTAATGGTCAGGGAACAGATGTAAACAGAAACTTCGGATACGCATTTGGAACCGTCGGTATAAGCAGGAAGTCGAAAGATGAAATCTATTGCGGGCCTAGTGCTTTTTCAGAAAAGGAATCCAAGGCTATGGCTGATTTCATTACATCGAAGAGCAAAAACTTAATATATTACGTAGCTTTTCATTCGTACGGCCAATACATGATTCTGCCTTATTCTGATTCTAAAAAGCATTTGGAAAATTATGACGAAGTGCATGGAATATTAAAAAGAGTGGGAAAGAAGATCGCTGAAAAGTATAATACGAAATATGAAATAGGTACTGCTTTTGACACTGTTGGCTACTTATGTTCAGGTGCAAGCGGGTGTTGGGTGAAAAAAACATTCAAAGTACCGTATGTAGTTACATTTGAGCTGCCGGATAATGGTCGCAAAGGGTTTGCGCTTCCACCTGAACAGATATTGCAAACTTGCAAGGAAACTATGGAAGGCGTACTCGAATTACTTGATCCTAATAATGTCGAATACTTAAAATTTAATGCAGCCGGAGAGACCATTTATAAAACAACGTGGAAACTATTAATATTATTATTTAGTATTATTTTATTAAATTAGCTAATATTTGAGTTAGAGCTTAATTTAAACCTAATATATATGTATATATTTTATGAACAGTTTTACACAACCCTAAGGAGATTTGTGTAATTTACATCTCAATAACCCGTATGACGATGGATTAAGAAAAAGGAATGACGTCACCCCTATTTATCGTATCGAGGTAACACACAGAACAATAGTAATACAAAACGAATCTCCGAAATGTATGTACCCACATAACTACCAATCAACTACACAAATTGGATAAATCCTTTTGTAATATATTCGTTATTGTTAAAACAAGGGTTTAATGGTAGAAAATTAAAAGAATTTGTGAAGCTGGGGCGTGCATAATCACTAAAACAATTTTTTTCGGAAATATAGAAAATATTTACGAAAGAAAAATATGGCGGTACTAAGTTCGGGTTCGGGTTCGGGTCAGCTAGTTTATAATAAACCAACCGGTCTGGCCTACTTGGTATAGCAGTCTCAAACCTATCTAAGGAGAGGCCATTTATAGTAGGCACTGGACTAGTAAAGAATATTGACGATGATGATACTGTCGACATTAATTAATTATTATATATCTCTAATTACACATGTATTATAGATAAATAGTTACATGTATAAAAATAAATAGTTATAGTTCTCACACAATATTTGTCTTCAAGTAATCCTTAACCTCTGATTTAGCCGTCAGGGGTAATAGACACTAGACCAGTAGGCCATTCTGATGTCCCACACAAAGTAGGAAATCCGATTCAAATCAAAAGTATAAGTACCATACAGTTCAGTAGTTATAATTGTATCGTTAAAGTAGCAACTATAATAGTTATATAGAAAGCGATAACGTTAACAAAGTCTTATTCAAAAGGCAACAATGGGCCACATATATACACTAACATAACAGTGAAATGAGTTTAAGCACGCAAATAGTACGAGTTATTGTTTGTAATGGTGAACAACATGCCTTCATTCTGAAACATTTTAAGCTATGCTTGAATTTTTTTGAAGTGAAACTTCTTTAGGCGCATGATGAAATAGAAAGTCACGCAAATATGCAACGGAAGTGTCGAAAAAGAGAGAGAGAGCGATTGAGACCAATTGAGAGAGAGTAAGACAGGGCGAACGTAGCATGAAGCAACTAGCGATGGAGTGAGAGTAGAGAGCAAGCATGAGAGAAAGATCGAGAGAAAAAGTGAGATAGAGCGATTGTCGTATCACGCACAGTGCCATGGAGCGAGAGGTGGGAGAGAGCTAAGAAGTTTCACTTCTGACATGTGTACTTTGTACGCACGCACTTTTTTTTCATAAACGACATTTTAGTTTTTCAGTTTTTTTGTGGCTTTGTTGTGATTCGCTCATGATATTGTAAATACAGTCAAACGAAACAAGTAAATATGAAGAAAATCGAGTTTATTTTGTAAGTATGTGTGTACTGCCGTGTGTTTAAACCATTTTAGGATTTGATTCAAAGATAGTGCGCATATTTATTTCGAGTGACAAAACAGTAATATTGTACTATGCTGAATGCTGTTCTGATTATGAACCCGGAAGACGATAACGAAGATGGAATACGAAAAAAAAAATCACTCTCTTTATTCCAAAGCAGGAAATATTCTATTTCACTTAAAACGTTAACGTAAAAAGCATTTACACTTATTTAAACTAGTAATAATTTAAATATATTCGCGAAACATTAAGTATTTTCTTAATGTTTCGCGAATATATTTAAATTATACTTCTCCGAACTGAATATTTGAATTTATAACAAGTACGGTACGGTTCACTTTAGATAAATAATAACTAAATAAATATTTCGGACATGTAATACACAACGCCATCTAATCCCAAACTTAAGTAGAGCTTGTTTTATGGGTACTAGACAATTAATATACATACATGTATACTTTTTTTGTATAAACATACATAGCTACATCTAAATAGACAAATTACAAAATCACCTTGTTGCTAAAGTCACCTACTCAAAATAAATCATTCTGCAAAATTATAGATGACGTAAACTAAAAACGGGTTGTGGTGTAGTTTGTTGCGTATATTATAATACATTATACGTAATAGTTTATAAATACCAAATTTAGTCACTTTTATGGGAAATCTTCAAGAGTCACTGCACGGATGGCGCAGTAATTATGCGGTGACAATCACGGCGGCTGCGCTATTACACTGAGTACTGTGAGTTCGACCTCAGATGGGATACGCTTTGTATGATCCACAAATCGTTCATCTGAGTCGGGGATCACTTTGATTGATCCCGGAAGGGACGGAAGTATGTTACAGGATGCCACTTCGTTTTTAATTTAACCGCTAGATGTCTTTCTCAGGACCACAGCGCTGCATACCTTAGTCGACATTAACAAAATCTATGAGATGAAAGGGTAGTTTTCTAATTTAACCAGCTTTTACGACATTCGCAAAGCTGTAGTGACAGTGGGCTGGTCACATTTGCCGAAGAACCGATAACCGTTGGGGTAAACGAGTTCTTGAGTGGAGACCGCGTCTCGGCAAACGTAGTGTAGGACGTCCACAAGCCAGGTGGAGCGATGATTTGCGCGGGACGGTTGGCAGGAGCTGGATGCGAGAAGTCATAGATCGAACTAAGTGGCGTGAAATTGGAGAGGCCTATGTCCAGCAGTGGACTGCGATAGGCTGATGATGATGATGACGACATTCGTTTTATGAATAGGCGTGGTGACATTGAATTCGTCACCCCCGGAACCAAACTCAAAATGTAAAATTATTTATTATTTTAGCAACGGAATATATTGTGACCCATTTAGCAAATATTATGCATAATAAATGCGCTATTTGCCACAAATATTTATGCAGCAAACGGTCTGGTGCAGCGGTTGGCACGACTCCAATAATAACTTTGACGCATATTATGTCGCACACGACTGCGTACACGCATTTATTCAGATCAAAGGATCTCAGAATATATTAAGGTAAAAATATTTTATTTTTACTTTAGGTACTAATCTAGTGGTTTTTAAATATTCATACCATAATATTATAAATTCCAAAGTAACTCTGTTGTCTGTTAAGATTTCACGGTTAAACTGATAAACCGATTTGGATGAACTTGGGTATAGAGATAGATTGGTAATATATAACTGACATACGCATGAGTGGTACTGCGGACAAAAACTAGTGTTCATATATGTATGTATTCACATATGCAAGTTGTGTACATCGAAGTACAGTGATGTTACCAAAAGTGTTTTTTAATGGTATATATATTTAATGGTTGTCTGGGGGACAGAACAGGGGATGGGAGGAAGCGTTGGGGTATAGACCTCCGGTATCATCACTCACTCAGTGAAACTCAGCACAAGCACTGTTTCACACCGGTTTTCTGTATGTCCGTAAATTAAATTAAATAAAGTAAAAAAAATTCGTGTATAATTCAGTGTCGACCACTCTTCGTCCTACTCTCTCACAAAATATGTCATAAAATATATTCCCGTGGTGAAAATTATACACTCAAACATGACTCTCCATTGAACGAACATAGAAATGAATTTAACAAAGACCCATAAGTCGAAAACATATTAAATGTACATCGTTATGCAAGTAGATATGTGTATATATATAGGTTATATTTACTCAAGTAGTAGTATTAGATATAAAAACCTGCGTAATTGCTTTTAACATTATGTACATATAAGTATGAAAAGAGACAATAAAGAAATCGCTCCAACTTAGTATTTGTTATCAAGTTAAAACCCATATATTATAGCCATGGCGTGTAGGTACTACAGTGAAAAATATCTGCGGAGGCAAGCCAAAATATTAATTAATTATTATTAAAAAAGTATTATTTTGATTTAGTAATGACACCTTGTAAGTTAGTCAATCGTGACGAACTTCGTACATTGTCTTATTTCTTTCTATGTATTCATAGAAATGGACCCTCTAGAATACAATTATTTCTTTTGTAACAATCTGCCAAAAACACACAGGTAATTTGCTCCAACCCCATCTAGTGAATAAAACTTGAACTACTTGAAACTAACATGACTGAATCGCGCTTTTGAATTTGCGCATTACCTATACGCAACAAGGCGTATCAGCAGTATACAATAGTCTTCATCCTCGAGGCAAATTGAAGAACTTCCTTTATGCTGTAACTAAAAATTTCACTTACCGGTATCGCCGACAGCTTGGCTCAAGGTGTTTTCAGTGACGGGTCGCAATGCCTCAACAGCGCTGATGTATCCGAGTCTGTCGCTGATTGCGCAAGCTGTCTGTCCATTCTGTAGAAAATTTAACCCTTATACAACAGTTCTTAAAGGTGTTAAAAGTTTGCCAGGCATGATCATCTCGCCTGGTCGGTTGACCCTTCCTTTGTGTTAAATGGACTTGACATTCGTTCCTCCACATCTACCTTATAGGTACACAGACATGTAAATATGTTTCTATACCGCGGGGCTCGTGGCGTATTCGACGTTAATAACCAGCGGACGCCTGTTTGAGTCGAAGGAAGCGAAAAAATAAATAGATATATTTGAGTGATTGTGAGATAATACTGGTATTTAATTCCACTTACAGCAGATAGTGCGTTCGGATCGGCACTGCTCTTCAATAATAGCTGTATGATGAGCGTGTGGCCCTGTTGAGCAGCTTGGTGGAGTGGCGTGAACCTGTCATCAAAAATTTTAAATAATATTTTCTTTTCAGGAAATAAATATTTTATTGAAATTAATATACATTATCATAAAAGTGAAATTTAAGAGAAGTTACCAATTGGTATCTAAAAAGGATAATAATATAATAGTAAGACTTTATATGGTAAAACGAAAATTTACATGGAAAATCATTAGTATAGTACAGTGATGGCGGGTCAGTAGATACCCGTGCGTATAGGTAGTACAGTGAGGGTGGGTCAGTAGTAACATGTGCGTATAGGCAGTACAGTGAGGGCGGGTCAGTAGTTACCCGTGAGTGTAGATAGTACAATTAGGGTGGGTCAGTAGATACCCGTGCTTGTAGTTAGTACAGTGAGGGCGGGTCAGTAGTTACCCGTGCGTGTAGATAGTACAGTGAGGGCAGGTCAGTAGATACCCGTGCATGTAGGTAATACAGCGAGGGCGGGTCAGTAGATACCCGTGCGTGTAGGTAGTTAGGTAGTACAGTGAGGGCGGGTCAGTAGTTACCCGTGCGTGTATATAATACAGTGAGAGCGGGTCAGTAGTTATCCGTGCGTGTAGATAATACACTGAGAGCGGGTCAGTAGTTATCCGTGCGTGTAGATAGTACAGTGAGGGCGGGTCAGTAGATACCCGTGCGTGTAGGTAGCACAGTGAGGGCGGGTCAGTAGTTACCCGTGCGTGTAGATAGTACAGTGAGGGCGGGTCAGGAGTTACCCGTGCGTGTAGATAGTACAGTGAGGGTGGGTCAGTACGTACCCGTGCGCGGCGCGTGCGTGCACGTCCGCGTTCGAGGCCAGCAGCGCCTTGGCGGCGGCGTGGTGGCCGTGGTGCGCAGCGGCGTGCAGCGGGGTGTAGCCGTCGCGGGTGCGCGCCGACACGTGGCCCCCCGCCGCCAGCAGCGCGCGCAGCACGCCCGACCGCCCTTCCGCAGCCGCCAGGTGCACCGGCGTCAGACCTGACCATCACAAGTAATCATCAGGCCTCTCCAATTTCACGCCACTTAGTTCGATCTATGGCTTCTCGCATCCAGCTCCTGCCAGCCGTCCCGCGCAAATCATCGCTCCACCTGGCTTGTGGACGTCCTACACTACGTTTGCCGAGACGCGGTCTCCACTCAAGAACTCGTTTACCCCAACGGTTATCGGTTCTTCGGCAAATGTGGCCAGCCCACTGCCACTTCAGCTTGCTAATCCTGTGGGCTACGTCGATGACCCTGGTTCTTTGTCGGATCACCTCGTTTCTAATGCGATCCCTTAGAGAAACGCCGAGCATATACCTCTCCATTGCACGCTGAGCGACTTTAAACTTAGGGACCAGTCGAACCGTAAGTGTCCACGTTTCGGCTCCGTAAGTCATTACGGGTAGGACGCACGCATTGAAGACTTTCGTCTTTAGGCACTGTGGGATCGATGATGAGAAGACCCGACGAAGTTTCCCAAACGCTGCCCAACTGAGTATATCACAAGTAATGAATAATATTAATATCACACGGCCGTTTGATCAAACAAACTGCCTTTCTATCAACGGTCGTAAATACCATTATTAGCCGGCACATTGACGTCCGCTCCTCGTTCGATCAGCATCTCTACGCAGTCTTCGTGTCCCTCTTGAGCTGCCATGTGTAATGGTGTGAAGCCAGCCTTTGACTTGACACTGGGATCCGCATCTAATGACATAAACATTATACTTAAGCTTTTCGAATCGATCGCGAACTCTGGCAGCAACATAAATTGGCGTAGAGGATGAGACAGCAGCCTGACCAAGATATAATCGGGCCAGGCCGTTATTGAGTAGGCAAGAATTCAGGATTAGACTTGGTGTCGTCTCCGGGGATGAACCTGAGATTAGAAGGTTCGGGTCTACCCAGATTACGGCCTAAAAGGCTGGTCGTTGGGGTGGTTGTTTTGTATACCGTACTCTAGAGTCTTCAAGGAAAAGGAGATCTGAAGGAATTTTCACAATGTCAACAAAAATAAAACGAGTACATCAAATTAAATTCGAGGAGAAAGGGCTTCCTACGATGAAAATTAATCATAAAATTACACTTGTAAGTAAAAAGTATTTTTCTTCTAAATATTTCAATTGCAAATATGTACGTAAATTATATATCCAATACCGAGAGATTTGACGATAAAATAAAAAAAAGTGTTTAAAAACAAGTCAATGGGTTTTAAAGTCCAGTTGGTTTATAGTCTCTAAGATCTTTGGGAATATAATATATAAATACAAGAACTTTCATCTTAAAGATTATCTAGAAGACGATTGGACAGAATGGCATCAGGTTGTACTGAAAAGGAAAAATTGAGTTATATAAAAGGATGCTTTTGAAAAATCTGAAAAGAGACAGTTTATATACATAGCGCAGTTTATAAACACAAAACACAGGGCGCGTGAGCTTATAACTCTTAACAATTTTTTTTATGCAGTACGGGGCAAACGAGCAGCCGTATCGCCTGATGGTAAGCGATTACAGCTGCACATGGACACCCGCAACGCCAGAGACGTCACAAGTGCGTTACCGGCCTTGGTGGATGGGGGGGTGGGAGGAGAAAGGTTGGTTTATGGGCCTCCGGTATCCTCACTCACTCGATGAAACACAGCGCAGGCGCTGTTTCACACCGTCTATTGTTAAGGGTTTTCAACGACGATCGTGTGTCGTCGAAAATCATTTACTATTTGTACGTGGGTATGAAAATGAAATAATTTTATAAATAAACACAATATCTAGCTGCAGTGAAGCTCTGAACTTACCATGTTCGAGCAGTGCGAAGGCGATATCAGGGTGGTTGTGCCGACAAGCGATGTGGAGCGCTGAGTGACCATTCTTCGCCAGAGAATGAGGCGATGCACCTACAATTTAATGGTTCTAGCTTACTTGGACTAATTCCTACATACATTTAAAGACGGTGAGACAAAATGTGGGGTAAAAATACAAGTGTTTTGTAGATTTGTAGAATAGCTAATCGTGACTTCAAATTCGATTATAATGTGGACGATTTAAAAGAAATCCTTACTAAGCGACGTATTAATTGAAATGCCAATCATTGCTAACCGACTTAAAAAAAAGGAGTTTATCAATTCGAATGTATTTTTTTATGTTTGTTACTTCAGAACTTTTGACTGGGGGAACCGATTTTGATAAATCTTTTTTATTTGAAAGCTGGTGCTGCTGTGTGCATCCATCTCAATTTGGTCCAGTTCTTGAAGTCAATAATTTTTTTGTATGATTTGTTTCATTAAGTACATATATTATAACTAATTTGTGCAGCTTAGTACACATTGTTTACCAAACCTCAAGATGATACAATTATTTTTTTCAATTTCTTGCCAATAATTCACTATAATATTAATATATTTATTATTACAAAATTTGATTTGTATATTACACAACTTATTTTTAACGCTAAATAGACATCTATTCATTATTTGTTCTCTCGAAACTTTTTATTATTTTATGTTATATACACCTTAGGCATCCGAAATTAAGTTATAGCAATCTAGTGTCAAATATTTTTGCACAAATAGTGATTTTTTTTCAATATTTCGTGCTAGAAAGAGAATTCTGTAAGTATTACTGAGAATATTCGTGTGCATTTGTTGTGTACGTGTGGTGTTTAATATTTTTTTAATAAAGTTGTTGATGTAGTTATGTCCTTACATACCTTTATCTAACAACAACAAAGCTATGTCTGGGTGTCCGTAATATGTGGCCATGTGTAAGGGTGTGATGTGGGAGCGGCCGGGCGCGTCAGGGGCGGAGCCGCGCGCCAGCAGCAGTCGCGCCACGCCCGTGTCGCCGTACTTGGCGGCCAGGTGCAGTGGAGTGAACCCTTTACGAGTCTCTGCTTCAATAGGCGCATTGTTCTCCAAGAGAATTGACGCTACTTCTTCTTTGCCTGATTGAGAAAGTGATTTGTAAAGTGCTGTAGTGTTTAATTAGGACCGTGATCGCGCTCAGAGCCGGGCTTTACTTCTAGTAGACATGCTGTGAGGTAAAAAAAAAAACAAACAACAACCCATAATGTCCCACTGCTGGGCTCGGGTCTCCTCTCAGGAGAGGGTTAAGGCCATTCGTCCCCACGCTGGCCGAGTGCGGGTTGGGGACTGTGTGTGCTGTGAGGTATTTTTCAATGAAATCATGCGAGATAGAATATCTCGTGTATCTAACGAGCTATATACGTGTATAAATAAATTACTTTAATGAGGGTAATAAAGTAAATACATGCCACAATGTACTTAACGAAAACAATGAACGAACTAAGAAAAGTATTCTTTTCTACAATTTAATTTCTTATGTTTGCTACTTATATATATATGGTGTAGAGACTGAACTGAATACAGTTAAATATTTTTAAACTATACTTTTATAGATGATTAATATGGATAGTGTCAGTAGTATATCATATAGTTTGTACACGGGATTTACTTTTGAAGAGCACATTCGTATTATTTACAAGTTTGTAAACATTTTTGGCTTGTAAAAACACACCATTAGAGAAAAAAAATTAAAAAAAAAATCATCCATTTTACCAATTTTATTTACTGATTTTTTCATGTTATGTATAAAATGGTTTAATGAAGAAAAACGAATTTGTAGAATATAAGAAACCATATGTACTATCAGTATGACTTGCTTTTTAAAGATAGATATCATCATCATCAGCCTATCGCAGTCCACTGCTGGACATAGGCCTCTCCAATTTTTTTCCAATTTTTCTTTCTTTTTGAAATTGGAAAGATAGATATATAATTATGAAAGTGTATACATACGTACCCTCTTTAGCAGCAATATGCAGTGGTGTGTATTTATCTTTTGTGGTGGCTGTGACGTCAGCGCCGTGTTGGAGAAGCAGGGCCGCTATGTCGGCGTGGCCCAGGCGGGCGGCTACGTGGAGAGGAGTTTGTTCTTCACGAGCTCGAGCGTCCACCTGGGGTATAATTTCTTTTTCAATTAAATTACTTGGATTTATACTCACATACATTTTTATTTTGAATTGGAATTTCCATTCTATTGATGCCGACATGTCGAATATTAATAAATTAATTTTAATGTCAATAATTACTTAGTTTGTATTTACATCATTTATTATCACCATCAGACATTATCTAAACATTTTAAAATATAATGTTACAAACAAAATCATTTATTTCAATTTCTTTATACTTAAAATAGTTTTTTGATATGACTATTTATTTTAAATAATAATAATATACAATATCTTCATACATCTCATACACGATCGTTTGATCCCAGACTAGGCGAGACCGTATTAACTAGATTGCTCATTAATATACTTATATATTTCTAAATACATTTATATTATAGATAAATTACACACAGACACAGAAATAGGAGACACATTTTTATATTTATATCAAAGACAAAGAATAGGAGGCATTACGAATAAATCCTGTGTCGCAGGGACTTTCCAAACATACAAGAAACAGTCACACCTAGAATACCTAGACTTAGAACAATAATCGGCACAGTAGAGACCAACGACCAGTCCCACAGTCATTGTCCTAGGTGGAAATGGAACCCTCTTTGTCTTAGTATCCACTCGACCAACAGGTGAGTAAATCGTTCAGAATATATATGGGAAGTAGTAGGTCAAGATGAGCAACAGGTTCCGACCTTAGCGTTGTTCCTGAGCAGCACCCTGACGAGGTCGGTCTGGTGCGCCCTGGCGGCGAGGTGCAGCGGAGTCTCGCCTCGCGCCGTGGCCGCGTCGGCCGCCGCACCCGCTCCCACCAGCACCAGCGCGATGTTCATGCAGCCCATGAACGACGCCACGTGTAGGGGGGTCAGCCCCGACTCCGTCGTAGCCGACTTGCCTACCGAATGACAATTCTATTATTTCATGTACATCAAATTTTAATCCTTTGTGGCGATTTCCACATACAGCGTCAACATAAATATATGACAACGCCATCCACCGAAGATACACTGAACTACGGAGTAACGTAGTGCACGAAGAAGCTACCAATCCTGCATCGCGCAATAGAAGTTCTTGCGCCGATTAACATATATACAACTTCCCAACATCAACCGTTGGGCAGTGGCCCGCCAGGCATGATCACCTCGCCTGGTCGGAGGATCCTCCCTTTGTGTTGGAGGGACATGTGGCCCGTCCCTCCACACCTTTTAATTCCCCAACCCGCACTTGGCCAGCGTGGGGACGTATGGCCTTAACCCTCTTCTGAGAGGAGACCCGAGCCCAGCAGTGGGACATTATGGGTTGTTGTTTTAAATTTTAATTCTTTGCCTCTACTTGGGTCGGCTCGTGTGAATTCTGAGTCTGAGCTGAATGTTATCTAGTCTCGACCGTGCTAGTTCCGGGATAGTTACATTCGGCAAATTTTTTATTAGTGCCTGCACGATAATCGCATCTGTATCATGAAATTAGTTAGAGCTGATAGATGTAGAGCCCAGTAAAGTTGATGCTGATTGTTCAAGTTTCAGTTTCTTCTGGCTCGAAGGACCAAAAAAAAAATATAGTATAGTATGCTAAAATGATATGAGAGTTTAGAGTCTAAATCTTTCATTACAATAATAATATATAATTAGTTGTTAAATTATAGAGATAGTTGAGAACATGCGGTGTCTTTAATGACTGGTAGTGGACTAAATTTTAAATGGAAATTAATAATGAATATTGACGGATTTGCTGACACGATGTTTACAATGTCGCAATGTACGATTTCGCCGTATAATACGACTTTCAAATATGTTTTTTTTATATATATAATCATAACAATTACTAGCTCAGCAACTTTTTTTAAAAACATCACACTCTAGGAATATTGGTAGTATATTACAACCAAATATAACAAACACAAATTCACTCTGATTTCAAAAATTTAATTGTCAATTGGAGGTAAGTCAACAAAACAAGAAGACCAAAAAATACATTCAAATTGTGAATGTGTTTCTACTTTGAAGTTAGTTAATGAGTGAACTATGGCAGGACACGACGCAACAAATTATTTTTTTATTTATTTATCTTCATTGCGTACATATTACAAAAATACTAAATAAAATGAGTGACAAAAAGGATTACTACAACAATTGGCGGTCTTATCGCTCACGGCGATCTCTTCCAGACAACCATCATGGACATTAGATTGTTATGTATGATTTTTAGTAGTACACAAAATTAATACAATCTTTACAATAAGAATTTAAAAAATAAAAAAAAGGAAAAAAAAGAGAAAAAGAAAAATAAAATTATTAGTCTACAAAAAGAAAACATCTTTGAAGTACTTTAAAAAAAACTACATTAATAAATTTAAAAAAGCGTATACTTACTGGCACCATATTTGAGCAGTAACTCGACAACTTTTAGCCTATTCTTCTTGCACGCGATATGTAAAGGAGTAAATCCGTTTAGAGCTCTAGCGTTGGCGTCTGCGTTTCTGTCTAGAAGTAGCTTAGCGACCTGAAATAATAATGTTAAATTTAGTAACATTGTAACTGTAGCGACCTTCACCTACAATGCAACAACAAAAATACACTACAGCGCCATCTACCGAAGATATATAACTACGGAGTAACGAAGGAAACTAAGAAACTACCGATCCTAAATCGCGCAGTAGAAGTTTTCGCGCCGATTAGCATATATACAACATCCCAACATCAAACGTTGGGCAGTGTCCCGCCTGGCATGATCACTTCGCCTGGTTGGAGAATCCTCCCTTTGTGTTGGAGTGACATGCGACCTTCCTAGATTACGCAACAGTAAGTTGAAAGTGTTTTTCGCACATGTAGATGTCGCTACTATGTCTTCTATAGATCTCACAAACGAAGATCGATATCATCTTTACCTCTGAAAAAGTTATTTTTACCTTAACATGTCCGCAATGAGCAGCGACATGTAATGCAGTGAGATAGTCAACAGTGACGTCATCTATTGGAGCACCTTCGGTTAGTAGAACTTTTGCCGTCTCCACGTGTTCGCCTTGCACAGACATGTGGAGAGGGGTTAAACCGTTCTGAAAAAGAATGATTAATTTTAAACTACAATGCAAAAACTCTTTTCTAGAGGCCTAATTCACCAGTATACTAATCTATTAATGATTGTTGATGATGATGGTGAAGACCATTTTTAGTATTAGTTAGATTATTACAAGCTTCTATTTAGTTTCACTTGTCCCGATGTTTCTTTGTAATCAAATGTTGCAAGTTAAATTTGGTCCACTTCCCGATTTCCGATTGAACTGAAATTTTAAATGTCACTTTAGGTCTGACGACAATACAATTAATATATAATCGGTAATATTATTAAACCAAAATGGCTGCCGTAACAAAATGGCGGCTTACATATTTCTGAACAACCCACCTAATATGGGTATCAAATGAAAGGTTTTAAAGTTATTGTTTTTATTAACAATTAATATCAGTTTGAAATTAAAAACAAATCAGATAAAAATATACGTCAGATGCCCTAACTAGAGAGAGCCCATTGTTCTATATCCATCGGCATTATTTTATACCACACAAATGGTTTTTTTTCGATTAAATTGGAACTTTTCCAGCTACTGATCACTAATAATAAGGACTAAAAAGATTTAAATACCTTTGTTTTACTAGTGATGGGTGCCCCATGCTGTAATAATCGTGATACGACATTACTGTGGCCAGATCTTGCTGCACAATGTAATGGAGTCAAGCCATCGCGAGTCACAGCGGCTATGTTTGCACCTGTAACAGGTAAACGTTTAATTTAGACCAGAAGAGAGAGAGAGAGAGGAATGATACCACGCCCTCTCAGAAAATCGGTCTGAAACAGGGCCTGCGCTGTGTTTCACCGAGTGAGTGAGGATACCGTAGGTCCATACACATCCCTTCCCTATCTCCCAATAGCCGGCAACTTACTTGTGACGCCGCTGTTGCTGCGGGTGTCCATGGGCGGCGGTAATAGCTTACCATCAGGTGATACGTCTGCTCGTTTGCCCGCTATTCCCCAAAAAAACTAAATACTAAACAAACGGTTTTGTCTCATTTCCTGAAATGATATATATTTAACTAACCACTAGTAATTGGCCACGGTTTTGCCCGCGTGTATGTCGTATATCGCGACTAAAAGTAATCTATATATTATTCTGATGTAAAATATGAGCTGCATTACAGTGAAGTTTTAAATACCTTAAGCAGTTTTTGTGCGAAAGAGTTACAAAGATCCATACTTCCTCACAAACCTTCGCTTATATAATATTTTTAGCAGGAAGTATTTCCTACCAATAACATTATAAAACCACAGACAAAATTTGTTTCATGAAAGTTAACTTGCGTTAGTGTATGTATGGTTTTAGTTATTCGTTCAGATCAGGTAACCCTCACAATTCTACGTGCATACTTCTATTTCTTCTGAAGGCAGGTAAAGGTAAAAAGGTAAAATTCTGCTTGTTAAATATTTATATTGGTGCGATAATGTGGTCTAACAATCTTGGAATGTTGTATAAAACAAAATATGGAGGTTACACAAGCAATTTTGTGTTCCGCAGATATCGGATCGGAACTGAAACAGCAGAGCCTCAATCAGGGATAGCGTACCATGTCTATCTAGTACCTAAAAGAACTGGTTTTATATATAACTTTTTTAGGTATAACTTCATTCAATAAAAACAGTATCATGATATAAGTAAAGCATGACTTAGATTTCGATTGCGATTTTTCTTAAAAAGGGTATAGAGTATGAAATACGTACCGTTTTCAACAAGCAGGTCTAGCATGGCGAGTTGTCCCCATTTGCTAGCGACATGTAGCGGTGTGATGTTGTGTTTGGCAGCGCGTCCAGCGTCCGCACCCGCCGAGAGTAGAGCTCTCGCCACTCCAACATTACCATAGTGAGCTGCTATGTGAAGGGGAGTAAAACCAGATTTGGAACAAGCGTCTGGATTGTGTTCGTTCTGTAAGCATATAAAGAAATAATATTAAGTAATTCAATCATGCACAATCTATACAAAAATATAAATAAGAAACCTTATTTTAAGCCTTTTATCTCGTTAATGTATCATGAAACTCAGGTTCAACCAGTCTAATATGAAAGTGTTGTTTGAGTAAGACATTATCAAATATTATCGAATGTTTCTTGTGTCGCAGGTGATTTCACAAACTTTTATGGAACAGACACAAAGAACACTAGGTTTAGAACAATAATATAATTTGTCGATCACAAGAAGTGTTGCCCCATGTGCTGTGTGTACTGTTTATCATCAAGTTGTTCCTATTTTTGTTTAAATCAAAAGCAAAGTATTTAGACAGACCCCAAACACTTACTTCTAAAAGCAATGTGGCTGCTTTGACGTCATTTTTCTTCGCGGCGATGTGTAACGCCGGTAGTCGGACTTTCCCTCGTGTATCGGATTCAAGTAGTTCAGCTACCACTCGATCGTGGCCCTGCTGCATCGCCACTGCCAAAGGAGTGAAGCCATCCTGGAAAATAAATCGCAATATATTGCATAGTTATATGGTTACGTCTGACACTGGGATCAGCGGACTTCAGCCCCGACTCAATGGGACTAGGAGCATTCAGTTCCGACTTCATTGGAACTTGTGGCACTCAGTTCCGACTCGACTTCTATAGCGCAACCGAAATATATTACAGCGCCATCTACCGAAAATACGTCAAACTACAGAGTAACGAAGAAACTACCAATCTTGCATCGCGCAATAAAAATTGCTGCGCCGATTACCGTATATACAACATCCAAAAATTAACCGTTGGTTAGTGACCCGTCTGGCATGATCACCTTGCCTGGTCGGAGGATCCTCCCTTTGTATTGGAAGGATATGACACCCGTTCCTCCACAGTTATTTTTCTAGGCGATGTATGTTGGTTACTTCGCAAGCACAACATGAAAAGAGTGCGTTTTCTATGAAAGGGCTATTATGGTCGCAAGCGGTTGCCGAGTTAAAAAAGTTAATAGAAAGAAGTAAATGTATTTGTTTATTTATATTAGTATTTTCGTTATTTTTGTTTTTATTCTCGCACCAAAATTGCCATCAATCTCGCCCATGAATTCGATTTTTTTCCCAGTACTTTTTTTTCCATCTCAAGGTTGCCTGGAAGAAATTACTTTTTAACGCTAAGGCTGACGAAGACGAAAACCTTTTGTACATGGTCATTCAATTGGTGTATTATTTTTATGTTAACTGTATTATCTAGTGTACAATAAAGTACAATACTATTCTAAATTGGGAAAAACTTCGTTGTCACTTTTGAAAACAAATAAACAGTTTTTTTTTAAATCTAATAGGACATAGACAGCATACACTGGACATAATTAGGTATGTTTAATTCTAGTATTGTCATTTAGTCCTTTTTTTTTTTTTTTGACGTGATGGAATGCCTTTACGCACTTCGCTCCCCCCCTGCGGGTACAGGGGGTTCGCTTTGTGTGGGACTCCTGACTGACACCAGCCAGACTACCCACTAAACCACCACGGTGTTCCACTCTGCGCCTGAGACGGGAGGGGTCCGGGAACCGCTTTCTTACGCCATCCGGACCCCAATTGTCATTTAGTCCTCCTCTAACGTAAACCAAACGGTTTATTTAGTAATACAAACATTGAAAATCGAAAGCCAGAAACGCAAGAATGATAATATGACCGATTACTTATGTCGTGCATCGCGCAACCGTGTTTCTTTGCGAGAACGACAGGTGCTAACATAATAATTACACGAATACCATTAAATAACGATGCTTACTGCTACTGCAATATAAAATGACACGTAAACAGGTACTGAAAGAAAGCTATCAAAACAGTTTTGCGGATTGATGTATTTACACGAGTTTTATGCTATTTCATATTAATTGCTATACTTTTTTATAAAATTAATGTCAGCACATGTATGTACGTTAGATTCCGTTCACTTATAGAGATCAATTTATATTCCGACAACTCAATACCTATATTTTTGATGTCAAAAATCTTTCTTCTTGTTTCTGAATCTAAAAAACTTAACATAAAAAGAGACGAAAGTATATAATATGAGGTGGGGTCGAATGTGTTGGTTGGAAAATTTCTTTTTATTTTTGTTTCGTGAATTAATATTTTATTTTTAATACAATACATTTAAATTTACATTAAGAATATTTATTACAATATGTATATGTTTAAACATTCACAATATGAATTACCTTCTATAATTCGTGATAAAAATCCAACGTGTCTCTTAAAATAGGCATTGATTGTTGTATATATATTCAGTTTCTTACCTCTGTGGCCAAGGTCTGGCTGGCACCAGCAGCTAGGAGCATTTTGACACACCCTGCATGATTTTCCTGTGCCGCCATGTATAGAGGGGTGAACCCAGCCGCGGACTGTGCGTCGGCCTTCGCCCCCGCGCCGAGCAACGCTCGCGCTACCGCCTCTTGTCCTGCGAGGCATGCTATGTGCAGGGCTGTGTTTCCTAAAAATAATGATTATAATAATTATTATTAATTAAAAACTCTTTACACCGACAACTACCACTGTCTCTCCTATACATTTCGATCCGTCCTAAGGTTGCCTGGAAGAGATTGCTTCAGGCAATAAGGCTGCTCTTTGTACACTCCGTCTCATCTTTTATGTACTCTCTCCTGATTGTTATATTATAGTGTGCAAATAAAGAATTTTCCATCTATCTATCTATTAATATATTGATTATATTAAGGCCTTATATACTAGTAGTGACAGCTTGTAAAGACATCGGTTCTACGCCTGAGCTTTCTCCTGGATACGGATGACTGAAAGTCTGAGGTACTGAGTGAAGGAACGGAGAGTGCACCAGTGTTTGCGCACACACTTAACTCCTGCTTTTGCGAGAACATAATTATTCTCAAATGTCTTGCAATAGATACAGATACAGTACGGTATAGGAATAGTGAAATTACCAATAGCTTTGTGGTAATATAAATATGTCGTAAACAATAATAGCGAATGTTACATAGAATTAAAGTCGCTTGTATTTATTCCACTATTTTATTTATTTACCTAACCTTATGGCATCATCAAAGGTTAATGGCTATATAAAATTTTCATATCTAAAATACAAATAAATAAAATAATGAAATAAGTACAAGCGATTTTAATTCTAGAATGTATTGCAAAAAGTTCCATCAAGTACCGACAATCGAGAGTTCAAATTATACATATAAGTATATTACCTTTTTTGGTAGCAGCATCGACAGTGGCGCCCCTTTTGAGTAGCTCCTCCACGACGGAGATGTGGCCATCTTTAGCTGCGAGGTGGAGAGCATTCAGCCCGTTCTGTAAACAAACAATAACAATACTTAGCACAGACGCGTACACGTACTATATACTCATATATGTATGTACAAAAGTTTCAAGATGACAACACTTATTTAATCTATACCACAGATTAAATAAAACGGTACTGCTGTAATGTGCCCTGTTTGTGGTATGATGATAATGAACCCAGACAAACAGTGACGTATTTACTATTCGTGAATAGTTTCTAAGCATCGGATGTGCGTCAGAACCTTTGAATTACACACATATCTACATGTGTTGTATTTGACTACTTTCGTAGAACTGAACACTAGAGGTATGTGCCCAAGTATCATATAGTTGATGAAGAACAAATTTTTTGCTATATCTTCACCACTATTTTTATGCTCTCATCTCGCAACTGACTGTATCACCAAATCTGAGGTCTTTTTGATACGAAAGTGACTTTTTCTGATGAGAGGCATTAGCAGAAACCAAGAGTAGGAGGTTAGTCAAGTCAAACGCAATAACGCAGCGGCTGCCTATTCAAATAGTTCTGCTTCTTGTAGCCTCCTTTCTCGCACTCACTAATGAAACTTGACAGCAATAATGCTATTTTAGGTTAATCTTCTGGTTTATTCTGTTAGCTCTTCTACCTTGATGATAATTTTGTAAATTCCAAATATTTAAGCAACTGAATGAGTTATGCCGCGCTGCTCGCGTATATCTACGTATGCAGCGTGAGTTTCGTTTACAAATGCGATGACTTAAGAGAATTTAACTCCTTTTTGACATAATGAAACTAAGTCTGTGATCTTTCATCATGGACTGGTAGCAAAATAATAAATAAATATTGTCAGACATTTTAACACACAGCGCCATGTAGTTCCAAACTAAGCAGAGAGCTTGTACTATGGGTACTAAACAACTGATATTAATACATATAAACTTTTTTTTGTAAATACATACATATTATACATAGAAAACACCCAAACTCTGAAACAAACATTTGCAGATCATACAAACATTTGGTCCGGCTCAGGAATCGAACACGAGACCTCTAGCACAGCAGTCGTATACGCTACCACTGCGCCACCGAGGCAGTCAGAAAAAAATTAAAATAAATGATAAAACTGCAAAAAAACCAGCTTAGATTTTACTGTCTTAGGACTAAGTCTTAACTAGTTTTAACCATGCTACAGTAAAAGTCCTTATTTACTAACGATTTTCAGACAAAACTACTCCTGACTGGTTGAGAGTTTTGAGCAGCGTGTACCCATTTCTAACTACGTATTGCGATGGGAGGGACCGATAAATATGTCACGTTTTAGGTAAAGTTATCAATAGTTCACGTCAGTATGATTTAACACGTTAATTTTAGGTGGGAAAATTGACACGCTCGCTAAGTTTAGGGTAGATAAGTTGTTAAAATATTTATGTAGATTATATATATGTTATTTATTTTAAACACCAATGCTACCTCAAGGTTGCCTGGTTGCCTATTACATGTTTTTGTGTTTCTACAGTCGATTTGCCCATACAAAGGTTGCCTGTAAGAGATTGCTTTTTAGCGATAACGTCGCCATTTGTACATGGTCATTATATTGTTTAGCTCAAATATAACTGTATCAATTGGTGTACAATAAAGTTTATTCTATTTTATATCGAACAGAACACTAAACCCACATGTGACAACATTTGGGTGTGCTTTGTGTCTGTGTATGTTTGTATAGTCCTCGAAACAGGATGTATATTCCTAATGCTATATGTCTTGTCTATAGAAGAAATAAAATAAAAAGATTCTGAGTGAGAATTCAGGAGTCGGGCGTTCGTATAATGTAAATGGAGCTAAAATAATAGTCTGCGAAATGCGGAAGGTTCCTAGGAGAAGGAAGGGTGTACAGGGTTTATTTCAAGTCTTCCTTTTCTTTGCAGTGATGATGTCCTATTTAGCTATCTTCCTTAGTGACCTCTTACGACACAAATAATACTAAACTGTACATGTAATTTTATCTGACTGATAAATGTTGAATAAAACCGTCTAATGAAGGACTAGTATTTAATATTTACTTTGTTTTAACAGAAGTAAATAACAATCAACAACCCATAACGTCCCACTGCTGGGCTCGGGTCTCCTCTCAGGAGAGGGTTAAGGCCATACGTCCCCACGCTGGCCAAGTGCGGGTTGGTACTGGCAAGACAACGTTGTGGCTACGTAATCTTACCGTTGGATGTTTTCAAGCCGCCCAAAGGCCTCCAACTAAGCTTCACGACTGTTATCGTATGATAACAACCGGGACCGACTGCTTAACGTGACCTCCGAATAACGGAGACGCTCATGATAACATGCCACTAGCGGTCACCCATCCAGGTACTGACCGCGCCGTCGTTGCTTACCCTCGGTGATTGTTTCTAAACACCGAATGCAACAGGGCCATGAGCGCCTCGAAGTAGTATATATAGAGGTAAATAACAATTATTTTAAATTAATTCTAAAAGTACATACAACTCTATAACTATTGATAAACACAGGCGTCTCCAAAAAAGGCGCAAATTCGAAACTAGATCAAACAATTTTGCCAATATTTCCGCTCAACTTGTATCAAAGCAGTTAATCATATCCATATAAATAAGTTACTGTTGAACTAAAAAAGATTATACGAATGTCGAACGAACTAATCAAATGGTTTTAAGTACGAGAGCATTCGAGCACAATCAAAGAATTTATTCATAGCTAGCTGCCTGCGATTTTTGTTGCTTTTGAATCGGGTTTTGTTTTCGCGTAACCTTATTTTTTTTGTTCAGTAAAAGTAGCCTTAATTACTCTTAATAACGTCTGCTATCAACCAGTGAAAGCGACATTAAATCAGTCCAACCCTTGCAGAGATTAGTCGGGACAAACAAACAGAAAAAAATATATTAAAAATAGATTCTTTAATACAAAGACCGTATATACTCTAACTAATTTAAAGTTAGAAACAGACACTTCTATGTTATTAATTTGTATAGACAAAAGGCGGGTTCATTCGCCTTTTTAGAAATTTTTCATTTGCAGGAAATATATTTTACTTGATGAATGGAGGCCATATCGTTTTATTGTCTGTACAAAGTTTTGTATACGATGTAATTACTTTCAGACGAAGCAGCAGCGGGCTGTGTAAGAGATATAAAATGAAATGAATTAATGAATGGACAGGCAAAATAATTTAACAGTTTAATAGTTCTTCTGAGTGCCATCTGTTTCGGTTAAAAACCTCTAAGGCAATCGTTATTGGGAAGTTCCCTCAAATATACTGACAACTAGTTTAGCCGTCGATTTTAGTTCGCTCTCAGGGTTGTGGAGGTCCGATGCCAAACGTTACGTGGAAAAACTGATATTCAGGTTAATCCGATTTAATTTGTAGCCGACCCTAAACGTTTTTTTTGTGGGGATACCACCAACTCGTGGCTATTGCGGATTCGAAACGACTAAAAACGGCACACTGTCTCGGGTACTAGAAGCCGGGGAACCAGGTAATAAAATGGGACCTGGAATACCGAACTTTGCTCAGTATTTTATTTAAAAAAGTATAAAATTAAAACTAAGCTGGTTTATTTATCGCCCCAAAAACCATCTGTATATTAAATTCATGACAATCTTTGGAGCCATTTCGAAGATTCAGATAACATATATACAAGAACTGCTTGTTTAAAGGTTTCATTGTGTTCTCTTTACATTTGATAACATAACTATTTTTATATGCTTAGACCTTTCAAACTACAAAACGAGTAATTATTTGATGCTATTTTCATCAATGGCGAGCTCACTCGATCCATTGATGAAAATAAGTAAAGTAATTAGAAAAAAGTTGTAAAGTGTTATTTATCAGAGCAAATTTCAAACAATACAATCCGCAATATCAAAATCCGAAAGTAACTCTGTCTGTAACGCTTTCACAGCTAAAACGCTGCACCGATTTCCACAAAATTTGGTGTGGAGATACTTTGATTCTTAAGGAAGGACATAGGCTACTTTCACCGCAATAACTAACATACAAGCGTCGGAGATAGGCAAGAGTTAATAAAAAATACATATGATGCAGTTGGTATAGTACCTTAAAATCGTGTGCAACGAAGACACTCACTATTTTGCCTGGGGCCCTTAAGTCTCATCTCATTAAGTCAACAGGACTTAAAACGCCTTCTGTAGCTCACGCTGTAGAACGCTTGTGTATTTAAGTTATAAGTTCCAGAAAGTTTTTTTACCGCAACGTTGTTGATGCATAATGCCGCATGCATTATGCATCAACAACCCATAATGTCCCATTGCTGGGCTCGGGTCTCCTCTCAGGAGAGGGTTAAGGCCATATGTCCCCACGTTGGCCGAGTGCGGGTTGGAGACTGGCAAGACAACCCTAAGGTTATGTAATCTTGTTGGATATTTTCAAGCCGCCCAAAGGCCTCCAACTAAGCTTCACGACTGTCAGCCTATGATAACAAACGGGACCGACTGTTAACGTGACCTCTGTTTCACGGATACGCTGATGGTATCGCGCCACCGGCTGTCACTCATCCACTGATACTGAACGCACCGTCGTTGGTTACCTTCGATGATTGTTTCTAATCACCGGGTGCAACTGGGATATGAGCGCCTTCAGCATTATGCAATTATGCATAATTGTACAAAATTACAAGTCTATTACCAACTTGACATCGTAACCTTCATAGAAATATGTCCTTAAGAAACATAGCTAACATACTTAGATCAATTGTACTTAAAAAAAACGGTGAAGTGGAAGTCGGACTCGCGCAGGAAGGGTTCCGTACCATTATCTATTCCTACTACTCTAGTCCTATAAACTCCCTTCGTGTGCCCCAACCCCTCTCTCTATGGAGGGTATGGTGCAAATATCATTCCCCGCGCAAAAAAAGGAAAAAAGGTACAACAACAAATGCAAGTAGTACTACAGGGCACTGCTAGTAGATAATATTATATTAGTTCTTCATTATTGTAAAACTAATCTTGAAGTGTAAAGTGATCTGTACTGTCCAGCAGAGCGGAACAGCTGCTCGAAGGCCGACCATTGACAATAAATTACATAGAATATTTTTTTTATTACTAAATCGTGATGGCTTCGGTACATTACCGTATTTGTAAGAATAGGATTATATTTCAATTACATATCTATTTTTAAGTAGATTTTGTTCTTAACAATGGAAATTCAAATAATCTTTATAGTAATAAAATCTAAAAATGTCCAGAACAACACACAGTAGTTTTTATTAAAGTACTACTACGTTTTATTTTACTAAACTAAAATCTATAAAAATAAGGTTTGTACTCTCAAGTGATGTTCTAAAAAACCTTTTCACTCGTGAAAATATTTCAAATGATTGAAGACACAATCTTACCACGGAACATGTGGAACAATACTTGATTGTTTATGTTTACAAAATTATTAAATAATTTTTACGTCTTCTAATGTTACTTTACCTATTATCGTCTATCAAAGGATAAGAAAACTTACTGTTGTTCTTTTTTGGGATCCTAAAATTTCCCATTTATTTTGCATATTCTGTCATTTTTCGTGCATATTTCATTCTTGAAATGTATATGCATGAAAGATTCTTCTTTCATGCATATTTGTATGCATATAGCAATCTTTGTATGTTACATATAATCCGGTCTGTAAAAATAACAATTTAAAGATAGTTTAGTTTAGTGTCAACCAGTATAATTAACTATTATGATAAAATTAACATCATTGTTTTGGTCATTCTATGTCTGGTTACTGTAATTTCCTTTCTTTTAATAGAAGATTATTTACACATAAATAGATGATTAAATAATTTTTTTCTTAGTTAAATATAAAATCTAGATTTCCAACATTGTATTTAAGTAATAAGTGTGTCGCGGTGACAAATTGTATTCCGCATTGAGCTGTACAAAACTTTCAGGCAAATTGCAATGGAAATGAGAATAATGAAAACTGGAAACATTGACAAATGGTGTAAATTATACACTTTTCGATGGAATCTTATAGTCATTAGTTGCACGAAATATTTTTTTGTGTTCACAAATTTTATTTCTATTGGCCCATTGGTCATTGATCCATTGATATGTGTGTATTGATACATTGTTCTCGAATCCCTCCTCTTTACTATCGGAGTGACACATCGTGTGGTTTTAGTCGAATCTATTCCAACTACCACCCCGCCGTAAACCCTAGTGAGGCGAGGGCCCGAGGGGGTTTCAAAAACCCCCTCGGGCCACATCAAAATATTAGGTAAGTTATGATCGGTTTATGGGACTGCCGCCCACACGCTTACTGCTATGACTCCTGTACATCAGGATCAACCGCAGTGACCCACGAACACACCGAGTTATGACACTCGGGAATTCCCAGGAAAAATTAAACTGTTTTGGAACCCGCAACGAAATTAATCAGAAGAAAACTGTAGGCAGTTATAATTCCTTTGTAATATACAATTTTGATTACTTACTAGTTGAGAGCTTTGTTGAGAGAGTTACTACTACAGTTTTATAACTCACCCGGAATTATAAAACTGTGAATAAGTACTTAATAACCTATCTATGCATCAAGTATATAATCGAAGAAAAAAAGGCATGTTATTGAGTAGATTGTTTTAAAAAATAACGAATAAAAAAGAGAGAACCCATCTTTTGTTATACGATATAAACTTTCACCTAAGTAACGGCAATTTATCAATCATAAGAAATAATCCCGCCAGTATACTTTTCTCATGCAATTTAAGCTTTTCAATACGACTTAAAAACATTGTACTTATTGAAAAAGCTGTAACTCAAATAGTAGTTTGTTTGATAGAATTACCGTTATAATGTCTTCATTACGGAACAGCGTAATAATAGCTTCCATTGGCGAATTAGGAATATACTTTCTGTGCCTTTCCTATTGGTATCCGATACTATTTGATACAAGCGAAGTCATGCGTTGCCAAATTAGATTTTAAAATAAAGCAATAATATTGATTATAGTTATTTAATTACTTATATTGTATGTAAACTCAGTATTTAAAAAAACGTAAGTCTTAAAATACCTAACGGCATAGTTATAGACCCCGCCCTGAGGTTGACGTTCACAAAAAAATCTTTAATGAAAAATGTTTTTATTATATTAATCTGTATTATGGTAAAAAAGGCGCTCATAGCCCAGTTGCACTCGGTGATTAGAAACAATCATCGAGGGTAAGCAACGATGGCGCGGTCAGTACCTGGATGGGTGACCGCTGGTGGCATGTTACCATGAGCGTCTCCGTGATTCGGAGGTCACGTTAAGCAGTCGGTCCCGGTTGTTATCATACGATAACAGTCGTGAAGCTTAGTTGGAGGCCTTCGGGCGGCTTAAAAACATCCAAAGGCAAGATTTACGTAGCCACAACGTATTCTTGCCAGTCCCCAACCCGCACTTGGCCAGCGTGGGGACGTATGGCCTTCACCCTCTCCTGAGAGGAGACCCGAGCCCAGCAGTGGGACATTATGGGTTGTTATTGTATTATTATTATGGTAAAAAAGCTAAAATTTAAAAAATATAAATAAAGATAATGTTGACTTATGTAAAAACAAAAACTCATAAAGTTGCACTGCACCGGTTGATTTTTAATTAAACACGCTATACACCACGCATCATCTACTATTAGTATTTTTCACTTCAGTTCTGTACCTCATTTTTCGTCAATGCAACCATTCGTCATGTTCCAAAACGAACCATGGCATAGTACAGCTAATTATGAATAAAATATATAATGCCTGATTCATATTTCGTATTTTCAACTGTCAGATATGGGCCGATTAGATAAACAAAAGATAAATCTGTATGACATAAGTTCCTGCATTACAAAAAGCCTGCTCGATTGTGATGGCACAGCAATGTCGACCATGAAAACTATAATAGGAATAGGTGCAACAAATAGTTGTTATCTATTTTTATGATGATGATTAGGTACCTACCTGCCAGGATGTCCTCAATATATCAATGTGTGTACTATCTGATGGTATGCACTGTGACTAGGGTTGCGTCTACACCTTGCCGCTAGGAATATTATCACCAATTTAGCATCAAAACATTTGAGTTTAATTATTTTTATGAAGCCCTTTTGAATTAATTTGATGATGCATCTTACCAAGTTTTGAAGGCAAAATTTGAATAGGTGTGGTCAAATAGTGAAATACGGTGTTAGCTCTTGGGAACGGATTATCTCGAATAAAATCCGATTTTATTAACGGCTTTTACAGATATAAGCAGTAGCCAATTTACTTTTTAGGATGTTTCACAAAAATCTTTAGTAGCGACCGCGTACTGTTAAACGCAGCGTTGGTGTGCGATAATAACAAGATGCAGGCAGCACAGTGGTCAGAAGACTTGGTGAAGGTCGAAATAAACTGTTAGCTGTTAGGAGAACCTAGTGGGAAGCTTACGAGCTTGTTCAGCAGTGGATGTTTTTTGGCTGAGATGATGACGATAAAAATATCAGCGACTGGGCTGTTTGTTAAAAACACTTTAGATGTTTCTTCAACAAAATTTAATCAATTCACCGAGAGAGCGCCACGCATCGGCATGAATGGACTTGCTCGACCGGAGTGATACCACAGCCTCACACACAATCGGTGTCAAACGGTGCTTGCGTTGTGTTTCACCGACTGAGTGAAGATACCGGAGACTCATTTTTTGTGGCCCTCGGGCCTTCACTCCACCGTGGTTTGCGGCGGGGCGGTGTGTCAGAATCGAACCGACCAAAACCACACGGTGTGCCACTCTGCGCCGAGAAAGAGAGAGATCCGGGAACCACTTTCTTACGCCATCCGGACCCCTCCCAGCGCCTGCCCGCACTGAAGCGGGCTCCGTCGTCTGATGGTAAAACTCTCAATTTAGGCGTACGGCACACGCGTAAAGTCGCCCCCTCGCGGCTGGCCTGTGAAGCGGATGGAGGGGAAAACCCGTCCCGACCATCCGCGGCCACACTCAGGGCGGCATGAGGCGCGCCTATCAGCGCCTCATGCCGCCAGCGCTGATAGGCGCGCCTCCGCCGTCCGGTTCGCCGGCGACGGATCGGGTCCGAGTGGAGGTCGTCCTTCCGGGCCTTCTCCGCCGCCTTCTTCTGCGAGATTACTTTCTCGCAGAAGGTCGCGACCGCGGTAAAACTGCTCTCACCACTGGCCATGGAGGAGATACCGGAGACCCATTTTTTTTTTTTTACCTGGTGCAATGCCTTTACGCACTNTTTTTTTTGACGTGGTGGAATGCCTTTACGCACTTCGCTCCCCCCCTGCGGGTACACGGGGTTCACTTCGTGTGGGACTCCTGACTGACACCAGCCAGACTACCCACTAAACCACCACGGTGTGCCACTCTGCGCCTGAGAAGGGAGGGATCCAGGAACCGCTTTCTTACGCCATCCGGACCCCTCCCAGCGCCAGCCCGCACTGAAGCGGGCTCCGTCTCCAGATACCGGAGACCCATACCCCAACCACTCCCCATCCTCCAAAGGCCGGCAAAGCATATGTGACGCCTCTGGTGTTGCAGGTATCCATGGACGGCGGTAATCGCTTACCATCAGGTTATACGTCTACTCGTTTGCGCCCTATTATTCCATAAAAAACAAATTTTAATGTCAAGTTATATTAATTATAAATTTGAGTTCATACGCCCTAACAGCTCAGGAGCCAGGAGCCTTTGCTATTGTAATTATGTAACATGTATGCAGGCGGTAATATCTCACTGAAATCGATAATTGAGGTTCACTTGTAAGTGTTACGCAAGGGGTCAATGTATAATCAGGTCACTGGGTTACAAAACTGTTATTCAACCTTGAGAAAATGATATATTACTACCTAATTCTGGATGGGCTCAGTAGACGATTTTTTTTTAATTTTGTCATAAATGAATTAGTATTGAACAGAACATTACATTACTAGCACACATGAAAAAATGTGTTTTTTCATTATGTGTGCGTGTGTGTTAAACACATAATTCTTCTATATTGTTCTCTTTTTATTTGTACACACATTTCATTTGAGTTATTTACAATGAGATGGATTGTTTACAATTTGAATAATTCAGATGCAGCAGGAAAAAGTTTGTACTAGTTTCATCTAGATTTTTTTACTAGGGCCGAACTTCTTGCAACATATCTTTGACATATGACAAATATATAGATAGATATATATCTATTGGAGCATTCTACTTTATCATCTTACCTTTTGACCTACCAAATTCAAAGGTCGAAGGCGTGATGTTTTCTCTCACATAAAAAAATACTATTTGTTGATGCATTATGTCTTTTAAAATTAAATTTTTTATACTTTCAGAATTCAGACGGAGGAAATGTCTATTTGTTATGTCTGTTGTGTGTTTCACAGAATCAAAAATGCCTCAAAAATCGTTTGCCACTTTGTATATTCCCTTACTACTACGAAAAATACGGGTCCTTAATATTTCACCTTCATGGAAATGGAATCCAAGATTTTTTTAGGGGAATAACAAAATTTTTTTGTTTATCAGAAGAAGTGAAACAGATTATTAGGTTTTTCAGATAAAGTCTACATAAAACACGAAACGGAATGAAGCTCAAACTGATCCAGACGTGAACATGACACCAAGGACTCTGTTGAATGACGGCAGTTTATTTTAATTCAACAATAATGTATTTTTTACACACGTGTTTCTAAATTATTTTAGTTCACATCAAATTGAATGTTAGATTAATTTGAGATTGGTTATTATTACGCTATTGTTGTCACTTCCTCAAAGTTAAGAATTAGTTAATGGTAAGCTCAACAAAAACTCGTAAAAATAAATGAGTGAGTACATGTATTCATAAAATACTTATAGCACACAATTAAAATGCTTTTGAATTATGACAGAACAACTTTATGCGTAGCGCTTGTTTTGTTTTTCATAGAACAGCTATGTCATTATCGAGTATTTTATGGATGAAAAATCTTTTCTTAGGAATACGTGGTTAAAAATAGCAAAAAAATATATGATGCTGTTAACTTCTCCAAACGAACCCAAAGATAACCAACCATTTGACAGCCCTATTTGCATTTAGTCGTAGTTCGTACAACACTAATAGTATGTAAGGCCGCTAAATGCGCGCACGCATTTTCATTCAATTTGCTTCGTTGCCGTTGCAACAATCAACTCCTGGGAGATTAAACTGAGGGTAACACGGTTGTACAATCACTGGGGGCGTTTAGACCTCATTCTTTGAATATACGTCCATTGTGTCGTTTAAAGAGCGGAAATGTTTGCCTGGAGTTTTCCTAGTAGGTATATTACAAATTAATATGTACATAGTAAATTAAAAGATGATTGCTTATATCGTTTTTTAGTTTTTTTTTGCTATTTTCACTTACAATTGTAAAATTCCGAATACGTGCAGCTTTAATGGAATAATGATATTCTTCGTCTGATAATCTTCAATTGATAAATTCTACCTTCTCCTATGGCAGACATACAGGGGTGTAAGAAGAGCTAGGAATATACGTGTCCGTGTGTTTGAATGTGTGTGCTAATTCTGTTTGGGTTCGTGGTTAACTTGTTAAGAAGTAAAAAGTAGGTGTAAGGCAAAATCTTAGATATGTCAATTGTTAATGTTTTTAGACTTTCGCGTCTTTTACACATAATGTTTTCTTGTGTAACAGTACTTATCCGCAACAAAATTATTTTAAAAGGTTACGATACCTTCTATTTCCAGACATTTCGAACGGGTTTTATCGTGAATAAGTCCCGTTGTACTAAAAAATATTAATTGTTTACTCACCGAATTGCATGTGTTTATGTCTTTGACTGCGCCGGAGTCGAGCAGGTCGACTACTGTGTCGAGCTGTCCAGCGCGTGCTGCTCGTAAGAATGCTGTGTTTGGGTCAATCTGTAAAGATAAAATGATACATTAATTTTAACTAGAGGTTGAATGATAATAATCGCCTGATGGTAAGCGATTACCGCCGCCTATGAATACCTGGAACACCAGAGGCGTCGCAAAGCGTTTCCAGCCTTTTAAAAAAGAGTACGCTCTTTTGCTGAAGGTTTGAAGGTCGTATTGGTCCGGAAATATAGCAGGCGACAGTTCATTCTACAGCTTTGTTGTGCGAGGTACAAAGTTTCTCGAAAAGGACACAGTTGTGACTGCCAACTATCTGGACAATGAGTATGAAACTTCTATCGCATAGGACGATGGCCGAAAGACGCTGCAGGGATAAGTCAAAACATTTCCTCAAAGCACTCCCCATAGTAGATACAGTAGAAGATGCACAGCGAAACCAAATCTCTACGCAGCGCCAGAGAGTCTAGCCGAATTAAAAGTTTTTGGCAGTCGAATGGTAATCGATTTTCAATTAAACTTTGGTAGTGTAACCTTAAACTGACATTGTCTATTCATACCGTGAGAGACCGACATATAATTACAGACAAATAGATTTTAAAACATTGAAGAATAATAGTTTCTTGAACCCACTCTAAGCATTAATCTCCAAAGTATTTTTAATAAGATTCTTATTGAAGGATAAATAGTGAATACATATGTAAAAATATACAGTCTGGTTCAAGATCACGCTCTGATAATAGATTCTCAAAATCAGCCTTCACCGAAAGACATGAACTGTGCATTTCGTTTGAGCTATATTTTTTCTTCCCTAACACATTGAAAACATCTCTTTAGATTAAATTGATTTTTCATAAATTTTATCAAATTTTTTGTTTGGTTACGAATTTCAATCAAAGAAACCGATGGCCTGGGGTCTAATTCTGGTAGACCTAGAAGTACTTAACAAACAGCCGGTGCGGAAATAACATAACGGTCTAAGTCCAAGCAAGATAGCATAACTTTCGCATTAACTTTGCTTTCACAAACATCAAGATTTACAGTTCAATGGTTCTCTTTCAAGCAATTACAGACCCTAATCTACTACTGTACCCTGATATTTACTAACTATTTACTACTTATGTTTGCTCGCAGGCCGTCTTTGGGTAGACTAGAAATAGATAAGTTTTGAGTACAAGAAAGCTATTCCTTTCTATAACTGAATAATGAACGATTACAACTAATAAACTGTCAGAGAATTAGATTAGATAATTACTTAAGATTTGCAATTTATAATATAAAAATATAATAATAATAATTTGCATCTTGGAGAAAGCTTTATAACTGTTAAGTTGACTTATAGCAGCGATTACTGCAAGAATTAACTTTTTTCAGAATATTATAATTCTACACAATTTTAGAATGACCAAAATACTGAGCAAACGAAGAGCAAAGTGTTGTACCTCGTGAATACTTCCTTTTGTTAGCTATTGTTTCTTATACAGGTAAATTCTTCTAGATTTTAAGCTACAGTTTAACTACATATATCATCGTGTTAAGTTTTGATATCCATACCTTCAACTCTTTTTCCGTTACGCTTTCGCGCCTAAACCGCTGCGCCGATTTGCGATTTGGTATGGAGATACTCAGATTATTGATATCGGACAGAGGCTACACTTTATTTCGTTAATCTACATGCAGGCAGGCGGAGGGGCGAGTAAAAGCTATTTAAGTATGTTTCACGGGATTCCATTGAATCATATACCTTTCAGTTTACGCGAACGGCCGCCGAAAACACGAGGCGCTAGTTATGAAGCCCGGCACATCGTGCCCTATGATTTCACGGTCGATCGTCGACCCGCTCGAGATTCTTCATCCATCGTTAAAAGAATGTAATTTTTCGCTCTATTTATTCAACACGGAGGGCCTATTGAGCCCTTCACTCCAAAATGCTTAGCTCGGTAAATGGTACACTCCGTTGCTTGGGCCGCAGCACCAACTACGGCGATTGTGTCTATTTTGTTTTTTACTTTCTCTACTTACCAGTTAAATTAGCAATAACTTTAACATAAGTATTTATTTATGTGTTATTAGTACATACACTATTATAAGCTCAAAAACTGATTACGATTGCCATGTAGGATGATCAGATATGTAGGTAAAGTCAGAAAGTGTCACAAATAAACACACAATATTATTTAAAACACCAAGTAATTTACCAAACAAAAATACCGATTCATGATACAGGAATGTCATTTAATTTTTCCTAGCAATAATAAAGATATGTACCTACATTCTATAAGATTTTCATAGACCACTTTGAATAGGTGGATATATAAATTTATATCACAATATAATAAAACACTTGTCATTCAACTTTTCAAATAAATGTATACAAAATTTAATAAGCTGAAAACTTTCATACTGAAGAATTTAATAATATTTCAGTATATGCCAATATCAGGTAGGCCTACATCTAATATTCTTATAATACGCAAAACAATAATCTAATATTACGCTTTTTCGCTTAAACATTTAAGAACGCTTTGGGAAATATTGTTGAATTAATCATGTAATGTGTCATTTTCACCTGGTAAAAACTTTAAAGTTTGAAAAAAATATATACAATAATATATTTTTTATCTACTTTGATAGTACCTATAATTGAAACAAACAGATAATTAGATGAACCTGATACTGGCGTCTTTACCTATGGTGCAGGGTGTCGGTGCACACGGGCCAAGCAGTATTAGGGGCACCATCCGCTGCACTTTGAATAAATCTGCACACTTATTAACGGGCGCTAAAGGAATGATTGTAGGCGCTTTAGGGGCTAGATACGCCCCTGTTCCCTGACCTCTGTGCGGTACTTCAATTACGTATTAAAAATATACAAATAAATTTGTATGTCAGTGCGCAAGCGCTTGTAGAAATTGGCGGTGCGCAGGCGCCACATGCTCACTACGATCGCAAACCATAGCCTCAACGTCCCGTTATTAGTGCTCCAATTACATCGTTTAAGTTGCTAAATTTTACAATGTGGAAATATAACGCATTATCTCTTCTTAATCTACGTATTGAATATATATCTTATGAATAACAAGGCAGAGCTAAAGAACTTTAACAACTTAATTGGCACATAGCCGCTATCGTTAAGCAACCAATTTCTATCAAACTTATTCAAAGCAATCTATCGCCGTCCATAGCTGAAGGAAGGTCTCCCCCAAGGAGCGACAACTATTCCAGTCTTGGGCAAACTGCATCCAACCGCTTCCAACCACTATGTTCAAATCGTCGGTCTGCCGTGCCGCAGGACATCTACGACGCCTACTACACTACGTTTGCCTATTATCAGTCTCCACTCTTCGACCGTTGTTCTGGATTATTTTTAAAGTTATGTAGGTCTGTCCAAATAGTAACGACGTCTTTTTTACGAAGTTAATCGGACCAAGTGAATTTCTGTGAGTCAGAAACGACAGCCCATATATATGTAAAAACTAATAGAATAACAGAAAACATTGCATTTATATTGTAAAATACTTAATATATTCACGTGTACTTCGTTTTCTTCTTAAGCAAAAAATAGTGACTATGCTCCATTGTCTGCACTTAAGATGAGTATGGTGACCACTACTCTTGGATTCTGCTCATTTTTTCCATCAGGCAGAGTAGCCGCTTAGGCAGGCTCGTATTAACACCGAGTGAAGTTCAGTTTCGTGGCCATTTGAAGAGTAAGGTCAAATTGGCCACGAAGAAGCTTGGTGTATTCTACAGATCAAGACGGTATTTCACTCATAATAATTAATGAACTTTTATTTAAAGTTGCTAAGCGCTTTCATATAAGAATAGAAAATATTAATTAATTTATGAATAACTAGCTGAGCCCCTCGGTTTACCCGCGGTACATAGCTATTGTGTAAATTTTATTTTAATAAATTGTCACCTATGTGTTATTCTGATGTATAAAATATATAATTGTAAAGTTTCTTTAAAATCCATTCGGTAGATTTAACGTGTAAGAGTAACAAACATCCATCCATACTCACAAACTTTCGCGTTTATAATATTAGTAGGATAAAATCAATCTAAAACAATAATCGTGTTCTTAAAATACATCAGTGTTTTTTTTTCTGTAAAGGACATTGTACTTCAGTACAATAGATACAATTTTCTGCGCTTCTATAAAGAAATTAAAAAATACAACGAACAAAGCTGAGCTTAATAAACCTTTGAAAGCAAAGAATACTGATAGCATTGTATTTTTGCATGCCATTACACTCTACAATATGAATTCTTACTAGTAAGTGATAATAATCGGAGTATAAAGATTTAAATATTTCAGTAGTATGATTGGAGTCCTCTGAAGGACAAAATTCGCATCGAAAAAATTCGTCAGAGAACGAAGGTGACAGACATATGTATGAAAGTTAATAGGTTGAAGTGGCAATGGGCTGGTCACATATGTCGCAGAACTGACAACCGCTGGAGTAATCGCGTTATGGAGTGGAGACCACGTATCGGCAAACTTAGTGTGGGGCGCCCTCTGGCTAGATGGCGGGACGATTGGCATAGGAGGGCTGGCAGCGACTGGATGCAAAAAGCAACAGACTGGGCTCTCTGGTCTTCCTTGGGAGAGACCTATGTTCAGCAGTGGACTGCAACGGGCTGATGATTATGATTTTAGTAGTTTGTTCTAAATGAGTGACCCATGTAATGACAGAATAAGAATACTGAGTGTCATATCATCTATCATCTATTCATCTCTTCCACTTGAAACAAACTTTTTTTACGCGTGGATGATCCCCCTCGGGCTTTTACCCCACTGGAGTTTGCGGCAGGACGGTGTGTCGGAATCGAACCGATTAAAACCACACGGTGTGCCACTCTGCGCCTGAGACAGGAGGGATCCCGGAACCGCTTTCTTACGACATCCAGACCTCTCCCAGGCTTGATACAAACCTTATATCAACCCCTCTATCTGACCAGCGTGGTATAGTAGATCAAAAGCTCAATTTTAAGAAGCATATGTCCAACAGTAGACCGTTAAAGCTATTGATTAGATGTGAAAACCACCTCACCGATCGTCTCGGTATTGGTATTCGAGAGGCTTTCCGCACCAATACAAGGCGAAGAAATGATTGATAAGACCCGTCGAGGACTGTTAGATATATTATTACCGCATTATGTATGTATCTTTCAGTAACATATAGAAGACACAAAACAAAAGAAGTATTTTGTCTGTTTTCAATCAAGAAATTCGATTACCACAACTTTTCATCTCGAATAAACTAGTAAGTTTGAATTGATTTCCTTCACAGATTTACGACATGATCGATAGGTATGACATACTCTAGCCAGAGAGTTATATCTAAAGTGTTACCATTTAAAAGAGACATCAGATCTGTGACTCTCTGAATTCATTTGCTTTCAAACGAATCCGGTGATTGAAGACTCCCGTATCTGTGCTAGAAAACACGGCTGCTTCTCTCGTTCAAGGGGAAGAAATTGTAGCAAAACGCTTCTTAAAATCAGTTTACGGCGTTATTTGAACATGTTGTGATTGAAAGTAAACATGAAAAGCGTGGGTTAGTAAGAAATAGATACAGCTAGATATTAATTCATCATCAAAAACTGATTTTAGATAACTAGAGATTACAAATAGACGACATCAGCGAGCTCGAAGATTGAAATAGAGCGCATCGTGACTGTCACTTCAATTTTCAAATCCAATCACAACTATCGTTGATCTACTAATGTTTTACAATTTGTACTGAAGTAAATGCAATTGTCTTAAGAAAAGGGAATAATTTGTCTATTGGCAATAATTTCAATCATTTGATTGATATTGTCATATTTTGGCGAAGTATACTTAAACTTTTTTTTATGATATAGGGGGCAAACGAGCAGTCGTATCGCCTTGGAAGCGATTGCCGCCGCCCATGGACACCCGCAATACCAGAGGCGTCACAAGAGCGTTGCCGGCTTTTTTAGAAGGAGTACACTCCTTTCTTTTACGAAATTGTCAAGAAATATGCGAAGCTCCTCAGAATTTGTTTTTGTCTATCATTCATTGTGTAGGTACTTATGTGAATATAAGAATACATAACGCATCAAAGCAATTTCACACACAAAGACATTCACGTTTATTTCTAATATTCCTTTTACGATAGATAAGAAAAATAAGAACTACATAAAATATAACTAAAACAAGCAAAAAGAACTTGAAGAAGTATATATGTACTCGTATATAAATCGGGAGACCTAAGACGTCGACAGGCTAGTTGGTGTGATGATTTGCACTAGACGACTGGCAGAAGCTGGATGCGAGAATCCGAAAATAGAACTAAGTGGCGTGCAATTGTAGAGGCCAATATCCAGCAGTGGACTGCGATAGGCAGATGATGATGATATAAATCGGCAATAATCACTGTTTAGGAGTTCAATATCTACAATCAACAACAACAACAAACTTTAACATTTCACTGGTGATCACAAGCCTCTTCTCAGAAAGATTATGATCATCATCATCAACCCATCGCAGTCCACTGCTGGACACAGACCTCTCCAATTCTATTGCAATTGGATCGCACTAATTGGCGTGCAATTGAAGAGGCCTTAGAAAGATGGTTCTGGTCTACTTTGCTACATTGGCTAGACTTGTTGGTATAGAATTAATTTCAAATTTCCCTTTCCTGCTTACAATAATTACCGATAATTATTTATAATATCTGATATCTGACTATAATTTTCATGTCATGTTGTAGGCAATTATCTTGTGTTCTAGGAAAATTACCCTATTTAAGGACATGAATTTCTGTAAAACAAATAAAAGGAATTTAAAATTGTCAAACCTATCTACATTTTTAAATAAACCTACCAAATATATTATATTTGGTAGGTTTATATGCTTCTTACTAGACTACGGCGATGACAAAAGAAGGGGTTATATTTTTGTCGTCACAACATGCAAATATAATCTATGTTTAAACTACTAGCGTCTAAACTACTGAACAAATTTTAATTAATAAGATTTCAATAGATTCATCATGTTAGCCCGGGTGACTTGAGCTATAAAATTTATTATAAGTTTATGCACGAGGTCGGTTGTCTTTTTAACTTTTCCTTGGTTGATACCAAGGAAAAGTAAATAAACAATTATATAAATATTATATATTACTTACACCTATTCCAGTTCTGTACACACACTAACAACGATAGATATTAAACATTTTTAATAACAAATAAGTGAATAAAAATAATGTTTTATTCTCCATCGTCATGTTCAAATTGCTTTAGCTATCAATCAGTTTCATAGTTAATTCCGTACCGAAAACTCATCATTTCGTGTTATGATCGCGTGACTTGCACTATTACACATTTTTAATACATTTATATAGGTGTTATATGAATGTATTACTACAGAATAAGTCTCAAGATTTAAGCGTTGAAATTGCTAAGCCAAAGCTTTTGGGTGAATATAAATAATGTATTATTTGGAAGTCATAATGTCTGTGATTCTTCTTCAAGCAAAGTGGTAAGACGATCTATTGAAGGCCGCGGGAAACAATTAGATGCAAGCAACACAGAGCCTGTGTTTTGGAGGACCTAGAGGTGAACCTATGTCAATCTGTGGATGTATTTTTGCTAGATGATTATATGAGGAAACAGAAATCTTGCTAGTTGTTACTTCGTTTACAATAAAGAAAATATATATGTAATCCTTCGGAGATTGTTTACGTACATCTAGGTTTGAATAAATCCTCATGTTTTACAAGTCCAATTGAGATTTCTTAATATACCACTGTGAACTTAACATGCAAATAAATTCGATTATCGATTAGTTAGTATCGAATATATAATATCTGTGGATTATTAAGTATACACATAAGACTATTGAAACTTTGCAGTTCAATGATGTACGTATAATTACTTATACGGAAATTGCCACGATTCCTTCGTACTTTCTTTATCACTTACCATCAACAATATTTAATAGACCGTTTTTGGACATAGATCTCCACTTAAAAAGGAAGTTTTGGCCTACTCTACTACGTTGGCCAGCCAACCAGAAGCCTTGACAACTTACTTGGAATCTTGGAAAACATGACCTTATAGGGTTTTGGTTCAACTTTCCCGTCTCTTTCCTGTGATGTTGTCCTGCATAGTTATTGTTTTTAGCTGCCTTTTACGATAAACACGGTATGAATAGGGTTGGTGTCACTCCGAATCCTTAATCGGTCACCACACAGATTGTAATCCTATATTTCAATAAACTCTTCTAGTACAATAAAACATAACACAACAAATATTATATAGAAGAATGCTAGTTCTTTAATGTAATTTCGAATATGTTTATACTACTCTGCACTTGACGATGTCTGTTAGGAATGGAGCTATTAAGATGATGAGTAGAAGGTGCATTGTGAGATGGAAAACCCCTTAAACTTCTTGAGTGAATACTTTAGTTGAAATAATTTCTTGAGAAAACCGCTTGCTGGCTGCAAGAATCGTCGCGATTTAACTAAAAAACTAATATTTTAATATATCAAAAGGTCAGAAGAGAATTTAACGATACATATTTCTACGAATGTTTGAGCTTCAAGAACATAGAAATGAACTATTTTATTACGAAAAACTTTAAACACGTGTATCCTACTTTGTAAATATTATTATTATTATTTTTGAAAACAAAGCACGTCGCTGTCGTCTATAAGACGGGGAACCTACTAAATAAAAGGCATTTTGAAACATTTAACAAATTTAAGTTTTTCTCACGAAAATTATAATATGCCATTAATAACTTTTGTAACTTTACAGCAACGGTATAAAACAAAAAACGCGATTGTTCTAAGGTAGCCTTTTGACTTTACCTTTAATAGTTTGCCTTTTAAGTTACATATTAAAAAAATAATGTATTTCTATTTTACAATCGTTATTGCAAATTTGCACTTTGATTTTTTAGGAAATACATGGGCTACTATTAATCGCGATAATCGGCATGGCGACAAGTCGATTTTGATAATAAAATCTCAAAGTCGTAGACGAATGATATATGGCTTCCAATACTTTATTTTTAGTTAAACTTAACCACATTGCATACTTCTTTTTTGAACCAGGTTAATCAAGGAATTTTATCACGATTACGAAAATCACGTATGTCGACTTCAAAAACCGATAAAAAATTATATATAACAAAAATACAAAGTATAGTCATGTCAACGCTATACGCTCATCAATTGTGCATAAATATGCATTTCTCACATACACTCATTGACATATAAACAACAGTAATAAGTAAAAATAACTAGAACACACCACAAGCGTTACAGAGTAGACGCGACGTTCAAGCGGCAGAATACGCGCGCCGCACCACACCGCCATGGCGGCACTGGCTGCGTCTGCGCAGGCGTCACGCACCGTCAACCACGCCAGGTGACAACACTGACGTTCTAACAACAGGGAAACTGCTATACAGATCAGATTTCTGGGTAATTAGAAACACCATGGGGAGTAACAACGTGACCAGTAAACCACGTACGGATATATCCTGAAGTCACTGTTGCTCATCGAAGTCTATCAAATACCAACTCGTATACGATAAGAAAATGATACCCAGTGTTTTCAAAAAATAAAATTAAAGCCTTCGTGACATAGCTTTCGTGATTCAGTATATTTTTGTAGATAAATTATTGGAATATTTTTAACATTGTAGTAAAGCTTTCGGCTTAGAAATTTAAATATTAAGTCCGGCCTCTTACTAAACTCTTACCTCTTTTCGTTCTCCAACTCTCCCAACCTCCAACCCTTAGCATCCCTTTTCACTATAACAATCACTTTCTTCTCAACATTCAAAAAAATTACAAATCGTACAAGTTGTACTAGAAAAAAGCCAACATCCTTTACCGAATAAATTGGGCTTATATGTTACTATTATTATTTTTCAGACAGTTCTGGAGATCTCTTTGCTCTGAGAAGCTTTTGTAGCTTTCCGGCAGGATCACAGCATTACATGTATATTTTGTAATATTTGTTTTCTCTTTTCTATATTTTGATTGATACATTCTACATACTGCTTATTTTGTCAGTCCAAACTTTGTATTGAAAATTCCTTTATCTCTGAACTCTTTTGCAATTGGTGCAACAGGGGATGATATTTGAAATGCTGCTTTAAGAAGACATGAGATAATATTTTTCTAATTGTTAGAGATCAAGGAGTATTTGTGCTAAGAATACTTTATTGCTTTCTTCCCTGATGTAAGTGATCATTGACAGTAAGAAATGTTGCTTCGGAATGTGATTGTGCTATTTACCGCTTCAAATCGGAACTCGTTAGCTATTTGGGTAGCAACGGATCCTAAGTTTAGTTTTAGTATTTAGTTAATTCAAGAAAGTTTTGAAACTTTATATGCGAGATGTGCAGAATTTGAAAAGTACCAACACGTTGCAGGTGGCATCCCATTGAAAATCAGCGCTTGAGTTTGTCAGGTTACTTTACAGCAAACTGCTGGAAGGTTTGCCTTGTTGACAATCAATATACCTACTACTTTTTATGATATTATTGTCAATAATGAAAATTTGTATTTTGTAGTTTATTAAACATATAAGAAAGCAAAGAGTTGTAAATATGTAAGGTTAACTAATCAATCAATAGCATTTACATACATAAATCAACATTACGAACTCGATAGTTCATAAAAATATGTAGGTATACGAATTCAAAATGACAAATAAGAATCGGTCATTTTCAAAGTCCAAAATGGCGAAAATTATTGCAAAGGCGAGGCCGATGCAGATGGACAATGTCTGTGTCTATGATCTATATTTGAGTTATACCGGACTAACGGACATCCCATTCTGCTATGAACATTTATCAGTCGAAAACCAACGGGATGTGCTAACGGGAACTGGTGCGTTACGTAAGCTCTTCCGCGTTCGTTATTTCAAGCGCTGCGAAAAACAAAATTTGATTTTGAAGAAATTGAGTAGAGAATTGAAACGATGTGGGGAGCTTTATTGGATATTCTCTTAAGGTAAATCTAAAATCTTTTATGCCTAAGATGGAAATCGTAACATATAACTACATATAATCATCATCATCATCATCATCATCATCAGCCTATCGCAGTCCACTGCTGGACATAGGCCTCTCCAATTTCACGCCACTTAGTTCGATCTATGGCTTCTCGCATACAGCTCCTGCCAGCCGTCTTGCGCAAATCATCGCTCCACCTGGCCTGTGGACGTCCTACACTACGTTTGCCGAGACGCGGTCATAATGACAAAGAGTATAACTATTATATTGACATATATTGAAATAGTAATACCTGGATATATATGGTACTTTGTTTTTGGTGTATTTACTAAAAATAAATAGTAGCTGAATCGATTTATCGGCCCCGAAACCCCAGCATACCAAATTTGATGAAGTGCTCGTTTAAATACATTAGATAAAAGGGTACATAACACATTTATGGGAATAATTCCATAGGTGAACGGTATTTAAGTATGATAATCTGCATCTACTTAAATACCTTTTTAACATGTAGATAAATCACTTCTAAGAGTTAACATTTGCATTAATATGAAGAAGGTACAAGTTGAGAAGTAAATCTAAAGAAACCAGACATGGTTATCTGTGCGCCTTCACACCGAATATTGAATGAAATGTTTTCCAACAACCGACGGTAAAGGATTGCAGACCACTCTTTACTTATGTTTAACTAGCTTTTGCCAGCGGTTCAGCCGATATTTATGTCGGTCAACAACTCAAAAAAGTGGCCTATATTCTTCTCCAAGGATCAATTTATCTCTATACCAAAATACATCTAGATTGGATCAGCAGTTTAGCCGTGAAATCTTGACAGAGAGATAGAGCTACCTAAGAATTTATGATATTAGTATAGATACCCAGTTATTTTTAAGGTTTACATCTAAAATGAAGTAGTAGTTTGTTAAAGTTCATTAAATCATCTTGCAATCTTTAAAACACATTTGTTATGAATATCCAAGTCCTAAAATAGCTAAAATATTCACGGCAAATGAGAAAACACACTTTATAAGGTAGCTCGAACCACAAAGTATTGTTAAAGGACATTAACCACGAAATATTTTTATGTTTAAAGGCATTTAGTTCCAGCTCGATCTGCCATACACCACAAATTAAACGGTGACTTATCCACGCAGTTCTGTTTGCTCAGTTTTTGCCACTGAAATACTAGAAAAAACACTCTCGAGAAACAAAAGTTATTTCAAATTCGTCACAGAATGGCAGATCCGATAACAATTTGCAATTATATTCTCCTTTTAAGGGATTACGTGGAATAAAACATGTATTATTTAGATACCGACGCGCGACGTGACGATAAGAACAACATTTGAGGAAATAATATACAATTTGACAAAAATATCTAAGAGGCCATCCATAAATAACGTCCCAAGATAAAAACGGAGTGTGACAAGGAGCGGGTTTCATGCAAGTTTCACGCCTTTTATATCTAAATATTAAAGTGATAAATGTGATTTATTAATAGTTAAATAATTCGTGTTTTTTTATGAGTTGAATGTATTTATTTAAAGACAGTTTTCCTTATTTATAAATAGCGCCTATATATAATAATAAGGCCGAAATAAAAATTTGAATTAAATTGAAATTGAATTGAATAACTTGTGGCAACTTCCACATACAGCGGAAACAAAAATATATGATAGCGCCATCTATCGAAGATACACTGAGCAACGGAGTTACGTACAACATAACTCTACTAATCCTGAATCGCACAATAGAATTTCTCACGTCGATTAGTATATAACTTTCCAACATCAACCGTAGGGCAGTAGCCCGCCAAGCATGATCACTTCGCCTGGTCGGAGAATCCCGTTCCTCAACAAACTTATTTGTGTGTTAAATATAGAAGGACAAATAAGTAATGTGGTCCAAAGAACATATAGAAAAGTATATAGGAGTTAGCGAGATTTTAGAAAGTGATTCCTTCTAGTATCTTGGTTAGGCCTCTGATATAAGGTGATTACCGTTGTTCATGGCCACCGGTAACTCAAGAGTAATGAGTATGGTGCCTTCATTTGAGTCACCACTCTATAGATGTGAGGAGCAACCACACTTACTCAATGAAAAGAAACGTAAGATCTGGGTAATGCGGCTTTCAACTGCCTCGGTGGCGTAGTGGTAGCTTATACGACTGCTGTGCTTGAAGTCTCGGGTTCGATTTCCGGGTCGGATCAAAATTTTGTATGATCTGCAAATATTAGTTTCAGAATTTGTGTTTTCTATGTATAATATGTATGTAATTACATAAAAAAGTCAGTTGTCTAGTACCCATAACATAAGCCCTGCTTAGCTTTGGACTAGATTGCGTTCTTTATTAGATATTTATTTTTTATTGTCTGAAATATTTATTTATTATTATACTAGCTGACCCGGCAAACGTTGTTTTGCCATATAAATTATAGATGAAAAATAATTAAATTACTATAATGGCTATTAAAAAATAGTGGTTGGTGATACAAGGGTAAAAATTAAGGGTTGTATGTATTTTTAATGCCACATTTTTTAAAAATAAAAACAAAATATTTTGTCCAAAAATTAAAAAAATGTTAAGGGAGAACAACCCTTATTACTTAGGGGTATGAAAAATAGATAGTACCCGATTCTCAGATCTACTGAATATGCAAATAAAATTTGGTAAAAATCATTAAAATCGTTTCGGAGGAGTAAGGTAACTAACATTGTGACACGAGACTTTTATATATAAGATGATTACCTATCTCTGTATTAGGTTTCGTTTTCAAGAAAACCTTACTGGGAAAAGTGGTTATCTATTGCACCTTCTTTGCCCGACTATGGCGAAGTGAAAAGTAAGGGTCATAATTTTGTAAGTCTATGTATGTTTGGTAATAATGGCCGGAGAGCATCAAATATATAAAATTCTCGTGTCGCATTGTTTGTGTTAAAACTCCTCCGAAACGGCTGGATCGATTCTTATGAAATTTAGTATGCATATCGGGTTGGTCTGAGAATCAGTCAACATCTATTTTTCATTCCCCTAAATGATAAGGGTAACCCATTTTTTTCTTTGTGCGGAAATCCCCTCGAAAGCCACCGACTGCTGGTTATGTGTCGGATTCGAACCGTCTAAAAACCGCACACCGTCTCGGGTACTAGCAGCCGGGGAACCAGGTGCACCCTCGAAAGGAAATCCCTGGACACTTACCTGGTTCCAGAGATTTCCTGTCCCAGGGTTACCATGGAACCGTTTTAGACATAAATAAATATTTTCAGACATCTCATCAACATCAACACACAACGCCATCTAGTCCCAAACTAAGCAGAGCTTGTATTATGGGTACTAAACAACTGATTTAAATACATACATAGAAAACACCCAAACTCCGAAACAAACATTTGTAGATCATACAAACATTTGATCCGACCCGGGAATCGAACCCGAGACCTCAAGAACAACAGTCGCATACGCTACCGCTGCGCCACCGAGGCAGTCAAATATTATTTTTTATTTTTATGGCAAAACAACGGCTAAGCTAATATGACATAAATTTTATCAAAAGTTTTGACGTAGTTACGGGTTATATTATAGTTATTTAAACAGTTTCTTGTTTTTTTAATTATACAGCGTAAAATGGTTATATTTTGTGACTTATTCATTCCAAAAACGTAAAGCATCGCTGAATATGTAAGGAAACATAGCCAAAACGACTGAAAATCGATTATATTCATCGCTTGCATATTACTATATAAAGAACCAGTGCCAAAAATAAAATAATGATAGCAATAAAACATCAAATCAATATCCAAAGCACGTAGTTAGGATTTCTGCTTACCTTAAAGCTCCCGCTATACAACCTTAACTAAAAATACTTCTACGAAACGATTATCTCAAAAGGAATCTGGAGAGAGACGTGCATTCTGTACCGTTGCTAACGGTGTTATTATGAAGTAAAAAAAGAAATCAATTGAATTTTAATGTGATCGCCCTTATTACTGCATAGGACGAGCAAGTAGTAAGGGCCTATAGACGTTATGTAGCCTTGGAAAATTAATGGTGCTTATTTATCCGCTAGTCTCGATGTTGATTTCTTCATACAAGAAATCGGTATCAATTTTTTTTAGGGGCAAATGAGCAATCTGAGCAGCCTGATGGTAAGCGATTACCGCCGCCCATGACACCAGAGACGTCACAAGTGCTTTGCCAGCCTTGGGAAATGGGGAGGAGGATGAGGGGAAGGGTTGGATTATGCACTCACTCGGTGAAACACAGCGCACATCGGTTTTCTGTGAGACCACGGTATCACTCCGGATGAACCGGCCCATGCATGCCGAAGCGTGGCTCTCCCACTTATCTTTCTTAGCTACATTTAAAAATCTTTTATTTTTGCTGCGTAATGCAAAATTTTAAACGTGAAATATAGACGTAGGCCCAGTGATGCAGAACCATCTCATTAGACCGCCGTAGTGTGGGTTCATTGTCTGCACACACATTAGTACGATGACCACTACTCTCTGATTCTGCTCATGCTTCTCATTAAGTAGAGCAGTCACTCTGGCAGGCTCTTCTTTTTACAAAAAAAATGTATTCCAGTTTATATAACATAAGACATAAGACAATGATAATTCTTTGGAATGAGCTCCCGCGCGAAATCAGGAAATGCATAACCCGTTTTACATTCAAAAAGAAAGTACACGAACTCCTTCTAAATGCACTGGCAGAACTATCTCATCCATAACACACCCCATATTCCTGTATTCATAGTGTATATATGTGCATGTATATATGTAAGTACCTATAATATATGTATGTTTATATTTGTATTCGTGATGTGTATGTAGTGTAATATGAAATCTCTGTGCAACTACCTCACATTTCTACACCACCCGAAGGTTGACTGGAAGAGAATGCCATGGGCATTAAGTGCGCTTATGTACAAGTTCAGTGCATAAAATTTTTAAATAAAATAAATAATTGACTGGTTTGAATTTGAATACCTCGGTGGAGCAGTGGTTGCGTATGCGACTGCTGTGCTTGAGGTTTCGGGTTCGATTCCCGGGTCGAACTAAATGTTTGTATGTTCTGCAAATATTTGTATATGTATAATATGTATGTATTTACGATAAAAAAGTATATATGTATTTGTATATCAGTTGTCTAGTACCCACAATACAAGCTGTGCTTAGTTTGGGACTAGACGGCCTTGTGTGTTAAATGTCTAAACATATTTATTTGTTTTCCGATTGTGTCTGTACTTGACGTTGGTATTCTTAATAACGACCATCCTTATTGCATGTTCATACGATTTCCTTCAATTTACGGAATTATTAATGAAGTTTCAAGAACAAATCATAATATAGATCTGCCGTCGCATGGATACTGTAAGAATATCACAACATATTATAAAATTACAAATTCGAAACAAACGTTCGGAATACTCTCGTGTTGGCAGTTTTTCCAAGATAAAGTCCCCCACCGCATTTGTTTGTCTGTTCGTGATAAGCTCAAAAGCTACTCACTGCACAGATTTTTATGCGGTTTACATCAATAGACAGAGTGATACTTGAGGAAGGTTTTTGTATATAATTTGTTATATTTTTGAGAATATTGACCAAAATATAACGATATTTATTAAAGACGTCGAAAAAAATTAAATTATTCTCAGTAGTCTGAGAAGATGTGCAGCTTAAAAGTTAATGCCACTGCATAGGGTATATTATATTTTCCGTAATGAACCCGTGCGGGTTGCTAGCCAAAGATATTTTCAGTACCTATTATATATATATATATAATGATTTATATGCTCACCGAAACCGGAATACAATAAATTAATTATTTAACAGCATTAAAATTGACAATTTCGGTTGTGGATCGCTGGTGCCTGAGGTAGATAACCTTTGTTACAGAACACCAGGTCCCCACTCAGATCACGACTAGTTATATATATATTCAAGAACTTTCGTGGTTAATTGATTCGCGTTCACGGCTTTAGGTATTACAACGAGTGCTTTGTCATTGTTTGCCTCAATTTTTTTGTAAAGAGTCGTGGTGCTTGTACCTCGGGCAAAGTGTAGATACCTCATTTGAGAGTCACTTGTTTTTGTTCGGCAGTTACGTATACTAAAGTAGGTGAGGCTGGTTTAAAACGTAACAAAATGGATTGGATCGTGAGTTGGTTAACACGGTCCGTTGAGCTGTTCTTAATAGTGTGATAATATTTCCCTCTGATTTGGAAATAAGGGGCTTTATAAGTTCAACTTATATTATCCGTACTATACTTTATGCTTTAACTATATGCTGGTTATCTATTGACTACACGGTTGGCCTAGTGGTTTCAGTAGTCGCCACACCGCTTCCTACTGCGCCAAGTGTTGTGGGTTCAAATCCTACATGGGACAACACTTTGTGTGATCCATAAATTGTTGTTCTAAGTCTGGGTGTACTTTGTGTCCGTTTCATGTATGTTTGTAAAGATCCCCGTGATACAGGAATGTATATTCCCAACGCGGCAGTTGTCTTTAAAAAAAACAATCTATGTCCTTCCTAAAGAATCAAAGTATCTGTATCCCAAATACCATTGAAAACAGTACAGCTCTTTAGCCATAAAATCGTAGCAGACGGGATACCTTTCATATTTACGATATTAGTATGTATTAAGTTTAATTTTCTAAGGATTTTTACTTAACAGATGTATATTTGATGGATGGTGGAAAGGTGATTTTATTGGAGAGTTTTCTAAGCTTACTGTCTTTTTACTTTACTAAGAATAGCGTGTCCATCGTGAGCTGTTGTTTAAACTCCAATCGTTTTTTTTATCACAGAGTGGGTACATTAAATTTGTTATTTTATTACAGTATAGACAAATGCGTAGCAGGAGCACCAAAATTAAATAAAAAAACAATCAAATAGTAGTCAACAACTGATTGAGTGTGAGGGAATCGAACTCGAGATCTCTAGTACAGCAGTCGCATACGCTACCACTGTGCAAAAGAGGCAGTCAAAATATAAGATAGGTACATAAGTGGATCGTGAAAGGGATAGCGTAATAGTTAAGGTATTGTACTTTCTCTTCTCTTAGCTTCAACTAGCGTGATTGAATAAAACAAATAATCAAACCTCTTTGTAACTGTGCTTTAATATTTCTTTATTTATTTATACTTCCATATACATTCAATTAACGTCAACACATTAAAGTATATGACATTAATAACGAGACCAATTCCAAATTTATGGAACAAAACATTTAAAACACAATCATGCATTGTTGATAGATATTAAAGGTTCGCTGCAAATAAAAACGTATACATATACATTAATAAGTAACTGGTTATTCGGTAATTGGGTACGTAATTGTATTAGGTAATAAGTGTGCGGTTTTTTTGGACTCCTACATAACCATCTCAACAGTGAAAGGTGTCCGGGGAGATATTCACCCAGAAAAACCACGTATAATTTATACTTCAACTAGCTCACCCGGCGAATTACATAACAGCATATTTATTTTCGTGAATATTTTCTAAATTTTACCGAAAATATTCTTTTACTATTTAATGCCTCCTCTACTTCCCGTAGGGTTGCAGTGTATAAGACTAAGTGGACTTAGAAAATATAACAACTGCGGTTTTCTTTTGAATTTTTCCAATAAAACCTTGTCCTGACAATAACAAACACATAAAAAAATAATTTTCCAATTTAGTGCAGTCGATCTGAAGATATTCGCCTACGTACATTTTTGTTATTCATTTTTATTTATATAGATAGAAGATTTATTATATGATTACTTTCTCAATCTACCAGCGCCATATTTAATTAGGCTACAGGCAGGCAGCTATCCGCAGTGCGGTGCAGTGCGGGGCGGTACTACTCTCTCACTGAAGAACAATCTAACATGACAGCATTCCTGCTGTCGTGCTTCGTTGGTGAGTACGAGACCGGAGGCCCAATGATTAAAAACCAACTTAATAGACCGCCATAGTATAGGTCACCATGCTAACGAGTATGGTAACCCTTTCTCTTGGATTCTGCTCTTGCTTTTCATCAGGCAAAATAGAATCGCTGGCAGACCGATAGATATAAGAAAAACTATACCCGCTCATCATAATTAATTGATTCAAACAATACACAATCTCGTAATCTCTTTATTGAGCTGCGAAATGCTGTTTGAAATTAAAAGTGAAGTGAAGCGAAATCTCCCTAGCCTGTTATTACGAATTGATTATAAAATTATTTAGCTCAACTGTGGTTCCAATGATTTGTTATTACGTTCTTGATTATCTTTGTATTGGAAACACATATTTGGGTCTTAATTTGCTATGTAGATAAATATGTAATGATAATTTTCTCGCAAAATATTTTCTATGGAATTGGTTTCTGATTAGAAACGTTTTTCACCAATATGAGTGACAGAACGGGCAATAGAAGTCAAATTCAAAATAGAAAACATATTGCTTGTACTTGGTCATAATTTATTTTCAAACAAGAAGACAATAGGTTTCTAAGCCATAAAGGTTTATATAGCAGATGAAACAGACAGCAAAATAATGTAACATGATTCCTAGAAGTTACTAGAACCAAATGGTGTTATAGACACCAGGCCTGCCGATGTAACAGCTGCTGAGGAGTTGGTGGAATGGCAGTATACTCTTCTTTTGCAAGGTACTTTTCTTGCATTCAAGATGAATTTTTTGTTTGACAAATTTAAAAAAAAAATAAGAAGTTCAAAAACACACTCAGAAAATAAGTATTTTTTCCCAGGTAATCTAGGTCCAGCCTCATTTAAGCCTTGTTCTTGAAGAAATGAAAGTCCAGAAACCTTCCAGAATAGTACACAGGTTTTGCAAGAGTCATAAGCAATTACATCCTACGCCACCAATCTCTGATTCGTACAATAGATACTGCACTGAACTACAGTTCAAGGAAGCAATCAGCCAATTGGATAAATACGGCAAGTGACAATTGAGTAGTTGACCCAGAGTACGTCTTATCGTTAGAAATTATCACGGTGGACGTTTATGAATGAGCGAGAAATCCGTAACAACTTTAATTATTATTTTGTCACTGCCTTAATGTTTGTTGTAGTTAAATTTGTTTCTGATTTGCGAAGTTACGACAGCCTCCGAAATATATCAGAAGTGTTCTCCCACGAACCTTTTTCCCCAAAAGATAAGTTGGGGCTCGGTTCAAGTCTACTACAATACCGTTGAACTTAAATTTTTTACACTGCCTTGATAATTACCTTGACAATCTATATACGTACTATCTACGCGATATCTAAATTTTTGTAGGTTTTTTAGGTCTCCAACTACCAGTAACGATTGCTATGGTTTACGGCAGTACGGAGAGATCTCGATAGTTTAAGTATGGTCATCTATACACACACTAACGTGGTTTAACTTTCCAACTTAGCCATTGGCCCCAGTAAGTATCTAAGCAATAATATTGTGCTTACATATTTAAAACTAGATAGATATAAAACTTTTTATAATGTTCTCTGGGAGCTTTCGTAAAAAAATATGACTATCGTCAAGTCTGCATTATTCATTGTCAAGTTCTGAATCAGTAACTCATCGAAATATGTTTAATATTATTCTAATTTTTTACTCATCTATTACGACTTAAATATACGTTCACAAAACATGCTACAGCGCCATCTATTGAAGACACACTGCATTACGTAGTAAACTGTCTCGTGACTTATCCACTAATTCTGCATCGCGATATTGAAAGTCTCACATCGATACATTAATATATAAAGGTGTTAATTTTATTATTCAAAAATTTAATGCTCTGGGCATGCTCGACCAGCCCTATATTTCATATACGCTGTAATGCTCTTTTAATGCTGTGATTTTATGTTTCTTTACAAAAAGTGAAAACCTTACGCTACACAGACAGTATTTCTTTTCCCAACTTTAATGAAAATTCAACTGTTCTTAGTATACAAACATGCATGATTACGTGGGGAGAAATCACAGATAATACTTTCACGTATCCTGAAGAGCGTGCCCTAGATTTCAATACAGATATCGTGCTGTCTTCCTAACGATTTATGGTACAGAATTAATTAAAAGCAAACGTTATCAATTTGAAGAATGAGAGAGATTTATGACTTAAAATTTCAGAGAGAGAGAGATCAAGGCAATATTACAATTCACTTTTAATGATCAATATATATTAAAGTTAAGAAGACGACGTTTAAGAAGCAAAAATACTTTATTTTAAGCAAAAATATTGTCTTTTAAGAATTGTTTTATAAATGCCCTTTCAAAATTTAATTCGGTCACAAAATAAGTAAAAATATTGCCCAAACTGGAAATAAGCGTTTTGAAGGACAACACAAATTTCTTCCAAAAGCTTAAAATTTCTACAGAAAATTTCAATGATCGAAAGAAGAATGTCGTTTTTACTTAAGATATGTATTTCTCTTTGTAAGCCGTATCTCCCTACCTCATCTGTTTTTACGTCCTGAAATAAATCAACAAGTATTTGAGACACTTTTACTTGACATGGAACCCTTTGCCGAATACTGGTGACACAGACTGTTGTCAATGCTCACTAAACTGGCGAGTTTTATGACAGGTAATAAAATTTCCTTCCTTCCTGCTCTAGATCTTTATTGGAGCAAACATTAGGTTTCCTCGTAATTTGAGACCAAGGGCCAGTGTCGAGTCGGGTCAGCATCATATTACGTCCCATGCGTATCGATTGACACCTGCTGGTATCCGGTATCATCTGGCTTCTGACGAGCATTATTTTGCAATGTACGTAAGGATATTGAATCTGTACAGATAATTCCAATAGATATGGAATTAAAAAATAATAACAATGGGTATTGAGTTAAAAAAAAAAATTATCTTCTTTATTTACAGGTTAAGTGCTGAAGATAGTTATCCCGCTTGTCACTCGAGCCATTATTGCAATCTATTGACAAGTTGTTCATGAAAATAACATAATATAGACTGCCAAAACTATACCCTTCCTTTTGGTTTAGTCATAGTCGGGTGAAAGTTCAATAATAGTTTAGTTTTTATAAGCTGGCAATACTGGCATATGCTATTTTTTGTCTGTTAAACATTTTTACTGTTTTCATTTGATTTACATTACTCGTAGATTGAGAATACTTTAACAGTACTTTGGAATAAGAATTTTATTAAAATTCGTAAAGAATAAAAGGCTTTTACTCCTAGTGCATCGCATCGACATCGGTCAAACGTTTCGGAATTAATTTCAAGTTTCGAGAAAATAAAGAGTCGGAACAGCTTAATATAACGAATGAATAATAATTAGTTACTGCGGTCAAGCTTACTTACAGCAATCTCTAACAACATAACCCGAAGAAGTATGTACCTGCAAATGTCAAAAACTTAATATTAACCAGTGGTCGGCAAGAGGTCGAAATTCGACGATAACTTCATTTAATTTTTTTGTTAGAAGTTTTTAGCTTTTCTTTTGTCTAAGGCTATTACACCGCTTTAATGAAAGATTTGATCATGACTACTTTTAACATTCAGTATGACAGTATAGACAAAAATAACAATCTTTTTAGTTGGATTTTGACATACATTTGTGTATATGTATATGTGTGTATTTTTAGGCATAATTAAAAGTAATAAAAATACCCTTCTGCACTCGTTTTCTATATAAACATTAAGTGTGCGAAATTTCATATTCCTGCGTCACCGCAATTTTCGTAAAAAGTAGTACAAAGTTTTTGTTACACGTATTAATATATAGATCACTTGAGTTTTCTGACATTCATTGCCATGTACCTACTAAACTGTAATGTACCTATGAACTGACAAATACTAGTTTTAAACCTAAAACTATTTTCAAACTAACGTCGCTTGCTCTGACATAAAATTATTATTTTGTCTTTTTTTACTAAAATACTGCCTACCATAATACTTAATTGGTTCGGCCTGCCAAAGAAACTCTACTGCCCATGTATAAAAATACATATTTTACACTCCCTGCTATAGTATTAAGAGTATGGTGAAGTGTTGATGAAAAACCCCTGTTTTCCCAACCTAATTATCTCGCTTAATTTAAAGGGAATGAAACGCACAGGTGAGTAACATCACAATTCATATGTATATTTAAACATACAACGCCCCTTTCACTTATTAGTGTGATACGCGATAAAAAGCGCGGACAATTTTAATTTAATCCAATTGGAACGAACGCCTGCTAAATAAAACCGGTGGTGCAGTGCGGGCAAATCTTATTGACAATCATATTTTATCAGGCGCTGAGAGATTTTATCTAGTGATCTGATTTTGCAGAACTTTGTTATGAATTCATTTTGTGAACATTCCAATTGCATATTCATCTCAAATATGAATTATAAATTCTGTTTAAACTAGCCTACTATTAGTGAACTTGCATTTCATGAATACTATTACTATTCATGGTTACTGATTTTTACCGAAGGAATTCATAATATTAAGATGTTAGTAGCAGAATAACTGTATCACAATTTTTTACATTAAACACTTTTCTCCGGGTTTCTATTCAACTCACCAGACAGACGGGCATTCGTCACTACCCTATTAAGTAGCAGTGAGATGTTAGGCATAGGTTATACGTGTGTCAATGAGCGGAATACCTCGCGCTGCATGAATCTAGATGTCTGCAATTTAAAGTGGTATATTCGATCGTTTAAACATTAAAACTAATAATATTTATCCAGGAAGGATTAATAGAGGATATGTATATGAAAACCGGGAATATTTACAATTTCTCAGCAAATAACTTCAAGTTCGTGATTGAAATAATGTTTAAAACGACTCCAGCAGAACACTGAAGTACAAAAAACAGGTCTATAGCTATCCCTACTTCTTCTCATTACTACCCTGTTAAAGTAGACCAATCTATAAAAAATAACAACATTCGTGCTATCATTTTTGTTGGTGAGTGCGAGATCGGATGCCCAATGATGCTAAAGCATCTCAATAGGCCGCCTTAGTGTGGTCACATTGTTGCATTTTCTGCATGGGCAATGAGTATGGTGGCCACCACTCTTGGATGCTGCTTATACTTTCCACCAGGTAGTAAATACTCACTTTAGCAGGTACATATATATTAAATAAATAGTAAAATTTTAAAAACAGACTTCAAGAACTTGACCAAATTAAAATGGGACCACGCGAGAAGCACCAGCTTTCGAATATAGTCAGTTCACTCAGTTGAAAGTTCTGAGGTAACAAACATTAAATAATACGGTCGAATTGAGAACCTCCTCCTTTTTGAATTCATTTAAAAAAATACTAGCTTTGAAGCTAGTCATGTCAGGGTTATAATAAATATCAACAATACAATAGAATTGTAGCTTTTATACACAAGATTTAATCGTGCAATTCTTCTTGAATAAATGGTTGATTGATTCAGTAGTCTGGTTACAGCAGTGCCTCGTTTTGTATTATTCGTGTCGGACGACTTTGTGAGCCTATTATACTATGTGCTAAGGCTTTTCTCTCTAACATGTTATGGTTTGCCATGCATCCTATTGTTATAATAAGTTAACAACGACTATACTGTACCAAATTATTAACTTAGGCAGATATTTCTAAAGTATACAGAATTTCTAATGTGCAATTTCTCTATGTAATTTATTATACAATTCAAAACTAATGATATTCATTATGGATTATCACCTCCGGCTGTATTACCACCATAAAACTTAAGTATTTTCAGCATTTTACTGTCGTCTGCACTCGCGTAGGCAATCAGGAAAGCAACTAGGTCAGACATAGGTCACGCAGTCAGAAAGCCCGGTATTTTTTATTGCCATGCAATGGCGAGCCCCGCCAATTTGTTTGTCAACTTTCATCTAACCTTCTGTGGAAATTGAGACAGCAATTACACCAGAAGATTACAATTTAATAGTCGACAAGCGCTCAAATGTTTTTGAGTGTTGATGCTTATCTTTTAAACGAAGTATAGTTGCGAAAACGTGAGACTTTTTCTTTTAACGCTGTTTGGAATATAAATGTTTCATTATTGTTAAGTAGATTATCACTGCTTTAATTATACATCTACAAATACCTGTATTTTTTAAACGAACGGAAACAAAAGACGACGGCAAGTAATTGCTATATGTAGTAGTGTCTTGACTACAGTAAAATTTCCTTCTTCGTGGTTGATCTAAGAAGTTTCTAAGGTGGGCAAAATAGATATATTGAGAATATTTTTAAAAGATCGAAATTCAAATAAAATAAATGAGTGTGCTTCAGACACCACAACTGAGGTTAAACTTCTTTGAGAGAAAGAGAGAAAGAAAATGTGTGCTAGTACCCCTCTCTTTTTTTATATCCACTAGTTTGATATCTCTCTCTCAACTGCCTTTTGCCTCGATCGATCACACTTTTCGTAACGTTACCAGCTTACTCCCCAAGTCAAGACTACGCAAATAAGTTTTACTTAAAAAATAAAGTAATTTTAACAAAAGAAACGAAAAAAACAATTGACGGCATTTGCAAACCCTTGACATTTTTAACTTGATTTTCTTCTCTGCGATTTAACAAATTGCAGCATAGCTTAGGAACCCATCAGTATCGGATTTTAAATTAAATCCGCTTAAAAGTGCGTCGCTGTCAATGTCACTAGAAACACTAATTGCATTACGCAAGATTTAACTCCCTTTTCTCCTCTGAAACATGTCTTAAACTCGCCAAAACAATATATATTGCCATTAATTAATCTTGATCTCTTCTCCTTTGATCTTAGTCACTTGGACTTAATATTCAAGACAATTGAAACGTGACAACCTGCAGTGTAAAATACGTTTAATATTTGCATACCTAATGTCTTCAGTAAATTTCCATTGGAACAGAATTGCATACAAAACTTGATCCATGTTTATACTTTTGTAGAGTTCGAGGTTTACCTTAAAATTATCATTTCTATTTCTTATGCAATGGCCATAGACATGTTTTGGCTATTTAAACAGAAAGGTCCTTGTTCGCGGTTATGCAATTTTTGATACCAGTTACTAATTTGTTGTAAGAGAACAAACGATATCTTCATATATACATACATATTTGTATGACAATATCGATATTATATATTACAGCAATTTTTGATAGAGTAGTGGTTTGCAAAGCTAATACCAGCTTGGACTCAAGATGTTAGACTAAGATTAATTCTCCATTACCTAAAATCCCGTACAGATTGTGTTTTCTATTACTCGATGTGGTTTGTAAAGCTTTGTACCTCATGAAACAAACTGGGTTATTACCTTAAAATCTGAACGTTTATACACCTATGCAAATAAATAAAATTTATATTTTTTTTTTATATTTAAGCTTCCAAAATGACTCTGCCCTGCCTGATGGAAAGCATGAGCAGAATCCAAGAGTGGTGGTCACCATCCTCAATGCGAAAAAGAACAATGCAGTATGGTGACTCACACTATGGCGGCCTGGGGGGAAAAGGGATGGTGAGGGGGATAGGGGGCGTTGGATTGGGGTATGTGCCTCCGGTATCCTCACTCACTCGATGAAACACAGCGTAAGCGCTGTTTCACACTGGTTTTCTGTGAGGCCGTGGTATCACTCCGGTCGAGCCGGCCCATTCATGCCGAAGCGTGGCTCTCCCACGGTAAAAAGTGTTTCTTTAGCACTGTAAACAAGTGCTTAAATTTTATTACGATACTAATAATAATAACAGCTTTTCACCAATTGCTATTTCAATACCACGGCCTCACTGAAAACCACTGTGAAACATTGTGTCTCCTGAAAGCCGGCAACGCACTTGTGATGCCATTGGCGTTGCGAATGTCCATGAGTGGCGGTAATCGCTTACCATCTGACGATACGTTTGCTCGTTTGCTCCATATTTATTTAAAAAAATCTAAAAAGCAGCAGATGGATCAGTAACAAAAGAAACACAAATAACTGATCAACAGTGAATCAGATGTAATCTAGAAAATAAATTTCCTTGTACCCCCATGGACCCAGTACACATGAGGGGATCATCTATGAGTGAGCTACAAGTGGCCCTCGTGTGTAAGGGTCACGGTGCACCCTTGTTTCTAAATGGCGTGCGCCCTATACTAATTAAAATAAAAATAATTATATACGCGAGCGAAATAATTCGGGCACAGCTGGTTGAGAATATTAATATTGTTTTAATCATATAATTTTGGTTACACGAATTGAAAATCCCAATTTTTATTTCAGAGCCGTTTAAGAGGGATTTCATGTTGTATGAGTTCCACATTGGGGGGAAACAGTAGTCGTATTGCAATCATTTTATTAGCTACTTAATGCAACGGTACTCCAGTAAATTATGATACTATTTTATTTAAATCCGTTACTAAAATCTGGTTTAATTGACATATTCTTTCAATTTCTCAAACGTACAACCGTCTTACATTTCGAAGACCTTTCCCGCATTCATTAAAACGCATCCACTTGCGAACTTATGCCTTCCCGGTACACATACGATTTTATAGTATTCTATATACGACTCACTGGAGAGTGAGTCGTATATCATCGGGGGGAGCCCCGACCTACAACATAAGATAGCCATTTAAAGCTCAGTAAAACATCAGTAAAGAATAAAGAGCTTTTCAAGCCACTATTTAAAAGTACTTACAGACCGAAATAGCTGGAATCTTGGATTGTACTCGTCTAAGTACTTAGTCGTATACGTAAAGTTATTAAGCCTTTATATATGCCGCAAAAATGTTTCGGTCTCTGGGCATGAAAGAATGCAGTAAATGACATCTGTCCGCCTGGATTGCCCGTTACCATATAATAAATTACATATAAAAGGTAAGTACAATTCATCACTTAAGTAAGTGTAACATAGACTCAGCCTAGCTTGGTATCAGACTTATCAGAGGGTCTTGATTGAGATAAGATATCAAAACAGATACGAAAAAAAGGATGCAAAAACTGTTAAGACCCATAAGTTACCCAAACATTATTAAATATAATTACATCTATACAATCTATAGAAATAAATAAAATTGGAGTGCCTGTTTTTAATATTAAAATAACCGATTCTTTGTAAATGAATTTGTATGTATACATTTTTGTCTGTCTATGTTCTAACTAATATCTGGAACGGCTGCATGGATGTGAGGAGTAACTTAGCGGCGTTAAACGCGGTTACAGCAATAACCGCGGGGAACACAGCTGGCTCAGGTAGTTCTCAATATGATGTTAAACTTTCTACATTCATCTCATATTAAATACAAGTATAATTTTCTGAGTTTATATAGAGAATACAGCTTTTAGCCATCCGCTAGCGTTGACCAACAGCCAAATTTAGATCCGAGAGATGAAAATAGTGCAAGTACTTTAATTGTGGCAGCTCGTTAAGGAGTTGGCAGTCTTGGCATTTGCAGCCATGCATTATTGACGTCGAATGTTTCCTGGAAGTTTGTTTATACATCAATATTGTACTGATATGTATCGGAATGTTATTAGTTTCATCTAAGAAGACATTTTAAATATATTAGCTGTTGTAATTAAGTACTTTGAACGACATGAATACATACATCGATCATCTATGCTACGGTTTTTAAGAAGCGCTAACAATGCCCATAAATGCCTAAGTCAAAAATGTATTGCTAGCTTAAGATAATACAATCAAACAAACCATTGAATCTAATTCATCAATTGTTTAAAAATAAAAATACTCATCTTATCCCTACCCTTTTCCCAACTTTATTTGGGTTGTTGCAAAGAAGAGAATGGAGGAACAAATCTCATTAGTTTTGTACCTCCATTCTCCTCCATCATGCTTCAGTTCACTGCTTACTCCCTCCCTTGCCTCTTTTACGCAGTTCATTTATTTTTTCCTTTGGTCGTCCTCTACTCTTATATCCGACGGCTTCCATACTTAAAACTTTAATAAAAATGAAAAATAGGAAGACTAGGTGTGACAAATGCAAAAAAAAGTATTAGAATCATTTATTATTGCCTAATACCAATTGTCAGAATTAATCATTTTTAATCGTGGTAAATTCTTGTTGATATTTATCCGGAGGGAACTAGATCCCTCTTCACTAATACCTTTAATAATCAATAATAGTTACTGCACATTTTTATTCCCTATTTATTATATTATATATATATATATCTTATAAAATGAATCACGCTAAGACCAATAGGAGCACAGAACATCAGTGAAAAATGTTGCAAAAACTGGGCAAATTTATGACTTTTTAGAGACGCAGAGGAATTCCGTGGATTAACAAGTCTAATTATACCCGCACAACTGCATGTGAAATAACTTACAGTAACCCTACCCCGGTGTTTCCAACTAAGTACTCGGAACGTTTCTCCTCATGTCAAGTAATAGCACATTGTCTTCGTGAATTGATTGCCCGTGTGTCCTTGACACTGACATACTTACAGTTTGTTGATCGATTCATTACGAAATGGTTAGATAAGCACAATTAAGTAACAATGAGTCATTTCTGTTTACATGTTCAACGTAATAGCTGCATTAAAATATAGCCTGGAGGTAAAAGTTTCATTTGAATTGGAACAGTCTGACTCATAACCTAAATGTTTGTTAAATTCATTAATAGCATTTTTATTTGGGGCCGCTTGTAAATGTGTATATAATAATAGGCCGTATAACCGTTGTCCTCGTAGCGCAAAAAAAAACATGTTTTTCTTACTTTTCCCGAGTAGAAAATACATCCATACTCGTAAAAGTCTTGCGCCGTCGTCGTCGCGTCGCTGCCATAAAACAGCTGTTATCTTATCTTTAATTGAGTAACTTTTTAATATAAAACCTTTATCTAACAACATTGAAACAAGAGTAATATCTAGTAACATCAATTAAATTGAACCACGTATGACATAACGGTAGATCGTTTGTATTCGTTGCGTCGCTCGCGGTGCTGTACACTTGATTATGATACTTGTTTGCACATAAATATGGCACCTGACTTTTCAGTATTCATTGTATGTGTGTTGATATAAATCAGCGGGAGAATTCTATTTATGCACACAATTATTACAATTGTCATGAGACGTGAGCAGAAAGCTATTTTTAATGAGCTTTCATTTGTATTTTATGCGCCAATTTCGATAAGGCAATTACATTTGACTGCCTCGGTGGCGCAGCGGTAGCGTATGTGACTGCTGTTCTTGAGGTCTCGGGTTCGATTCCCAGGTGGGGTCAAATATTTGTATGATGTACAAATATTTGTTTCGGAGTTTGGGTGTTTTCTATCTATGATATGTGTGTATTTACAAAAAAAATGTTTTCTATGTATGATATGTATGTATTTACAAAAAATAGTTTATATGTATTTATATCAGTTGTTTAGTACCCATAATACAAGCTCTGCTTAGTTTGGAACTAGATGGCGTTGTGTGTTAGATGTCCGGAATATTTATTTATTATTATTATTTATTTGTTTATTTGCCGACATTTAAAGTAGCCATGTGCTTCCAGATCCTTGATAGTACTATAAACGGTAATATCTGTCCAGCCGTTTGTCAGCGAGATTGCTGCATAAATTTTAATGAAACTAGCCAAGGACATACTCTATTTTTTGATCTTGAGGATTGATTCTTGCGGAAAAAATAGAGTATGTCCTTCACATACTCTATTTTTTCCGCGATCCCTGAAATACAAGAGAGTGGAGCTACGGTCAAAAACTAACTATCTATAATATGCCTAATTTCCTAAATATGTTTAATCGTGGTTGAGCGATGAATAGCTATCCAAATTTTCGCTTGCAGTAATATTATACGATAACTCATGTAAAGTGTATTTCATTCAATCAATCAATCAATCAACAACCCATAATGTCCCACTGCTGGGCTCGGGTCTCCACTCAGGAGAGGGTTAAGGCCATACATCCCCACGCTGACCAAGTGCGGGTTGGGGACTGGCAAAAACACGTTGTGGCTACGTAAATCTTGCCGTTGGATGTTTTTAAGCCGCCCGAAGGCCTCCAACTAAGCTTCACGACTGTTATCGTATGGTAACAACCGGGACCGACTGCTTAACTTGACCTCCGAATCACGGAGACGCTCATGGTAACATGCCACTAGCGGTCACCCATCCAGGTACTGACCGCGCCATCGTTGCTTACCCTCGGTGATTGTTTCTAATCACCGAGTGCAACTGGGCTATGAGCGCCTCATTAATTTTAATAAAAAATAATAATGTATACTTTATAATCTAAGTTAATAGAAGTATTTAGTCCGTCTGTCTCTGCACGTAAATCGCTCTATTTTGGGATCCCGTTATTTACCGAACTAACTTTCACATTACAGTAAATACAGCTCGTATAATTTACAACCTAAGCTCTAAGAAATGGACGAAAGAAAGAAACAAGAACGGAAAGAAAACCCAAGACAATGGAAAAACGCCGACGTCAGTTTTCCAGTTTCCGTATAAAATGGGTCTTTTATATCTTCTCTCAAGAATTGAAAAAAAATACTTATTTATACACTACCTTTCTCAACAATTAAAGTGTAAGTAGGTATGTATTATATTTTGATTTGAAATTACTGTTCAACACATCGACAGAACCAAATCTAAATATTAAGCTGCTCTCTGAAATACAGATGAAAACGCTCTTCTAAATATTCGAGAAATATACTTATAGGTATATCTATTGACTTCAAACTAATGACTACCATCAACAGAGGTAATAAATTTTAAGTTTCTTAAATTAAAACATTTGTTTTTAAGTTTTAGCACTAAAAATCGTGGTTTTTGTGTGGGCAGCAAAACACTGGAACAGTTGATCAATGAAATTATTTTCGACCAAACACGTAATGAAAACAAGTCCTGTCGTGCAATATTAACATTGATATTGAAAACGACCTCACATGTCAAATATTGGATTTATTCGCTAATGTAACTCCGCTAGGTCGGTAAAGACCACACAATTAATGTACCTATATCAGAACTGGAACATACGAATAGAACTTGAAGGCACTGCGTTCGAAACTGGGACGAGGCAAGACGTAGTTTTGAATGGTTTTGACTGACAGCAGATTGCACTTTATTCTTCGAAACTTGAAGTAACTTAAGTTCGTATTGTGGAAGTCGCCACAAATACATGGCACGGTTAAATCGTTTTGTAACCGCAGTGAAAATGTACAGTTTTCCTGTATGTTTCTGGCTCTAATTATCTTTTCGATTATAATTTATATTAATTTAAATATATATAACCCTCTCCTGAGAGGAGACCCGACCCCAGCAGTGGGACATTATGGGTTGTTGATGATGATGATGATGAAAATATATACTTATAATGTTTATGTATTTGCATATATATCTATATATCTAATGTTGTGTAAGGTATATTTTGAAATAATCAAGTACGAAACCTATGCGCGCCTACCTCACAAGATTTCTACTCCACCCTAAGGTTGACTGGTAGAAAATGCCCTGGGCATTAAGTCCGCCGATGTACTAAAGTGCATATAAATAAATAAATAAATTTATAAGAATGTTTTATATCAATATGAATCTTATTCTACAAATATTTACTATATAAGTACATCATAAATCATCATCACAATGTTCTTAATGGGTACTCCTTTATTTCTAGTTTGAGATGCTTCTTTCTTATTTTATGATTGTAAATAAAGCGTGGGAAATTTTCGTATTTTGCCTTTACTCATGTTGTGTACGCTAAATTTGGGTTACTGTCTAGACTTATATGTTCCTGTCTCCTAACGTTAACATGTACTGGTAGTGCTCCGCAAGCGTGCCTTTCATGAGTAAATAAACTTGGCTAAAACTATGTGGATTTCTAAGCTTCTAACCATATAAGTATAGAAAAATATTATTATGTACATATTCAACTAATATGTAAGCAATTGAAGCTTTTTATTTAATTTAACCCTTAATTCAGCAGTTTTGAACAAAAAAAACGAATTATACTAGCCTGGTGAATATATATGCATATAAGACTATATATGATTATAGGACCGGACGAAGAATTTTGTCAACGAAATAAACTTTTGCATATTTTATTCTTTCGTATTTTGTTAAAAATACATTCGTTTTAGGAAAAAAGATATTGTACTTACAATATTCTTAATAACAACATTCATCTTTATAACAAGAATCATTTATCTAATAGACGTTTCAGTAATAGCTTTACTCTGATTTGCTGTTAGTAGTTTATTGTTAAGAGAGATTTATGACTACATTTTAAAATAGCGTTTCCTTTCAAAAATTTTAAAAAATTACTCCTATTATAGCTAGGTAGCGCTTTATAGTTGATTTCATTTTTTATCCCCACACTTTACCAATAAATTGCAGAAGGAAAAAACTCCTAGAAAATTCTATTAAAGACTTAAACAACCATCGTCAACGGTAGCTGTATACCATAACTTCAGTTGCTTTTTATTTTTAAATTAGGTCCTTTGAATACTATATAAACTTAATGCAATTGAACATGCTTAGTTGACAAAGAAAATCACAATAGTATTTGATATCAAAAGAACATTAATAATGAAATTAATCGATTCATCAAATTCAAATCAATACGGATCGATTCAAATATCAATATTTTTGAAAAAGAATCCCCAACCCCAAATTGTTGCTTTTATAAATAAGACGAGTTTACACTTAGACTAGACTTATTACTTCCATTTATCAATTCAAAATTTCTGTCTGTCGCAATACCGTTGCATCGCTTTCGATAAAATAAAAATACTTTGATTCTTGAAAAAGGAACTAGGCTTCTCTTTACCTTGATATACACACATCACGATATACACACGGACGGAGCAGCCGGCAAAAGCTAGTTGCCTATAAATAAGACCGTTAATGAGTCATTATTATGCAGTAAAATTAGAATCATGACCTATACGGCGTCTCATACAGTACACACAATAATTTAAAATCCATTATTATTTAACTTCTCCAGATTTCAAAATATTATAAAGCAAAGCCAGCTTATAATTTTACTATGCAGCTTTTAAACTCGAAACCCGGCGAGTTAAAATGCATTGTCTCACTAACGGGTTAGTCTCAGAAAGCAGGCGCATAAAAGCTCTTTGTAGGAATAAAAAAGTCTGGAATTCATTATTGTTTTTTAGCCCCGAAGCTAACTCAACCAACAATAACCTCTGGAATTGAAAAGATTCATTAAATAGCTGCACACAGTAAAATTAATGGAAACAAACTCGTATTAAATCTACTGTTTATGAACAGTTTCGTATTTTTGTGTATTTATTTATGTACTTGCGGATTTATAACAGCCACTATTCTATTGCAAGGACTTTACTTTATTGCAGCAATTGAAGCATAAATGTATTACAAGTTTCCCATAATATTCTTATTATTTGAATCGATATCGAGAATCAAAAATTCAAAACATGCTCAACCAATTCGACTATTTTTTTAAAATATTTTCGTTAAGAAAAACATTCCTTTGTGTTCTTATTTTAGGAAAAACGTAAAACTTGCGAAGAAATACAGTTTATTTTTTACAAGTAATAACACTTATTTCTTTTTGCAACTTATTTTTTATTTGGCCAATAACTTTCGACAGAACGATGTCTGTCGGGGCACCTAGTATTGAATAATAACAACGACAAAGCAAGCCAATTATAATACATAAATTTTATTAGACTGTAACATTTTCATATTACAGTTTCCTTTTATAATACTTTTTCTTTTTACTGTTTTTATATTTCCAATCTTTTTACTGTCATTTGGATAAAACTAACAATGAATTTCGAGTCCTCTCTTCTGTGTTTCAGAGGTTCTTCATTAACGATCTTAATTAATTTGTTCCGTCAGTGTTTTAACTAGAAAAGTACTTTGGTTGCATTGACTGTATCTCTCTTTACAAACAAAAGGATTCGAAGTCCCTGGATTCCACCGCATAAAGTGACACAGATTCAAAAGCTCTGCATTAAAAAATATTCGAGCGAACAGTGAATAAGATAAATTTTGTATAGTGTGGTTAGCTAGTTTATATTACACATTGTGTGTATGTATAGGATTGAGTTTAAACCAGAGGAATTCTTTCAAATTCAAAATCGACTTTGATATTACTTTTTATAAAGGGTAAGCACTGTGCAACAAAACCAAAAAAAACAAAAGAACGAAAATAAACAACTTCTGAAGAGATGAAGTGATTTCTATATAACCGTTATCACATTTTTAAATGTTTTGATAATAAGTTGAATTTAGAAGTTATAATTTAAGATCTCAGTTAACAACTTGTATAACACATTTTTGTAAGATGTGAAAGTTGCATACGAATCATTTGAACCATTTATGTGTAAAGATAAGGAAACACTTTCTTCTTTTTCTATGTTTAGTCTGATAAAGTCACGAGGAAGAGGACCTGAGAACTTTAAATTATAAAAGTATCTAATTTTACAAAAATCTTTATACTTCAACTTACTTTGTTGTTTGCATGTAAGAAGTTTATACTGATAAAAACTGTAAACTGCTATAAAGTATAATAAATAAACAATACTCGATACCTACAAACGTAATAAAATCGTTAATCGGGTAAGCCTCTTTACGCTAACCACAACGTGCACTGTACTTTCGTCCTAGCGGCGCATCGGTCTCGTCATCAAACCGGTTTTAGTCTTGCATCCGTGCATTTCTCTCAGCTGGTCCGCCTACGATAAAGGTTTTGATCTTCAATCTGGTGAACTTCAAAGCTCTTTACCAGAACTAACAGTGCTTTCTTGTGGTTTACGGTACTACTTATAGTGTTGGGTGTTAAAAGGCTTGTTTTATTTTGGTTTCATTACTACATTGTACGTTGACTTTATATTTTCACGCTTTTAATATATTGAATAGCTTTTAATATATTGAATAGTAATTAACTATCGAGCCCTGAACTTCTAATTGTGTATCAAAATGCAAATTGGTATGTATTTGAGATAACGGTACGTACTATAATTTTATATCTTAAAACAGATTTTAAAGCGGTTTTAGAAGATAAAAAGCTGTAATGTTTAGAATCCCTTTAAGTTTAGGCTCATATGGATGAGTTTTTAAGAGACTAGTAACAGGATTTCGCTATTATAGAAATATTTTTGAAGTGAAAACTTCTTTAAGCGCGTTGAGCACTTTTTGGTTGAACAAAAATTAAGGAACCTGCGTCATCGTCACATCGCTACCGAATTATTTTTTATGGCGCATTTTATTTAAAGGGCAAAGAGGTTCGTTTCAAGTGAACTTAAACATCTGTTTGAATATAGTTTTGAGTTTTTACGTTTCACTCTGTTGAAGTGAAGAAGTGCTGTGCTTTGCTGCACTGCTTTGTGAGTTATATAAGTTTTCCTTGTATAAAACCATTATCTTAACCACCATGCTTTAAGTATATTTAAATCCTGTAAACGGTTGTTATCTCATTGATATTTAACTAATATTTATTTACTTGACTGCCTCTGTGGCGCAGTGGTAGCGTAAGCGACTGCTGTGCTTGAGGTCTCGGGTTCGATTCCCGGGTCGGACCAAATATTTGTATGATTTGCAAATATTTGTTTCGGAGTTTGGGTGTTTTCTAAGTATAATGTGTATGTATTTACAAAAAAAAGGATTTATGTATTTATATCCGTTGTCTAGTACCCATAATACAAGCTCTGCTTAGTTTGGGACTAGATGGCGTTGCGTGTTAATTGTCCAAAGTATTTATTTATTTATTATTTATTTATTACTAGACGAAATACAGCTTAAATCGTAACGAGTCAGAGAGGCGATAAAGTAAGTAGAAAAAATAGTGCTGTGTTGTTTACGGTTAAAATTTTCACAACGAACCATTAGAAGCAAAAATAATTCATGGAGGTAACACGGTAAGTACCGACCCAGTACCTATGATTCGCTCCGTTAGTGATATCATAGAAACTACTTACTAAAGCAATTTAGTAGACCTCAACTGAAATAGTCTTCCGACAAATCCCACACGTGATTTATAATAAGACAAATTGGTGTTTACTGTGAGTTTAGCTAATAAACTAGTTGGAGTAACTTAGCTGAGTCACTGTCTGAGCCACAAGACCAGTATGCCCACGCGTCTGCCGTGTCGGGTAGCCGGTGAAGATGGCTGTTTATCTTATACCTGTTATGTTTCTCCTCTCTATTGAGCAAATAGAGGCCTTTAAATAGGATGAAAGTTTACTCTTCAAACATAACGTTTTCTTTGAGGACTCACAAATTGTTGTACCAAGTTTTGATGAATTAATCTTGTGCATTAAGTATAATGACAACAAAATCAGTTTGATTTTCAAAAATGACTTAAAACTAATCTTCTGTTTAGAGAACCACAGTTTAGATAATAGATTCTGATAGGAATTATCAGAATCTATTCTCTAAACTGAGGCTGGTAACGTTAAATTTAGAAAACTACAGTAGGTACTGTTGTTATTTGTGTATGTGATATATGTAATGTGAACATATGTCCATATACAGATAGATGTGAGTAAAGCATTAGTTAGTCACAAGATATGACTCACGCTAAGTGGTGACACAACGCCGTTTTTGCAATTTTGACCGCAAAGAGCTTTTGACGTGTTCTCTTTTGCAGTGTTTGGGTGCTTTTAAATATTTTTAAAGAGCAGTGTCTTAATAAGAATGTGTTGTAAGCCAGTGGCATTTTAAGAAATTCTGCAAGGAACCTAACAAACTTACATTAAACGGGCATAAAGAACACCCAGAGTCAGAGCAACAACTTGTTAATTGCAGTGTTGTTCCATCTCGTTTGAACCCACAACACTCACCTATGCAGTCTACATGCGATTATTTGAAATGAGATTAATATCTCAATAAAATTATTAATATCTAAATAAACAATATTTATTCACAATAAATAAACATCCATTATATGACGAAATAAACCATCGTACTACTACATCAACTACTTATTGGCTATTTGTCGGTTTAAAATATTGTTTTCTGAGAAATGATCGCCAGTTGCATCACCAAGTATATTAAGAATTCATTGTTATTCATTTCAAGTCCATTTACACTTTATTTACCACACCGGATTAACATTGTTCAATATACTTCGAAGTAGAACAATACTGTTCAAAATGCAATAACGTTATTTGTAACCAAATTCTTATTTAGAGTCAGTTTTTTTAGTACTAAAAGTGTGACGCTCAGGCCCCAATCTAGTTTCACCGTCAGTGTTAAGACCATTCAATCATCGAGATGGGAAATAAAACATAACGGGGACAGCGGCGGAGTGAGGTTTTACATTTAACAGCCCTTAAAACGAAAGGGTTTGACACAAGTCGGTCGTCCATAATGGTACCCATTCCCGATCAAATTAACTGGGACGAGTGTGAACCATAAACTGTCCTGTTAATTAAGAACAACATTTAAGCAATACGAGCCAGCGTATATATATTACGGAAAGAAATTGATGAAATTGTTGCGATATATTATTAGCACGGTACACCTACATGAAGAAAGGATGGCACTTGTCATTGATTTTAGGCGGTAAAAAAAATTCTTTTGGTGAAATGGCAACCAGCTAATCGGCTATTTCTACCAATGTCAAGTATTTAAAGTATTCAAATCTTAAGTTGAGTCTTCGTCGTGATGAAAATAATGATAAATGTTCACATTCTATACAGTATTCCGTTTCTTCCACATTCACCCCCTATCTCAAACAACGTTTTGAGTTCCTAAACAGTTCACACTGCAGGCTATTGAGATAGTCGGAGAATCTGAAACTGAAAATGTCCAGCCATTCCACACGATTTGCTGATAAGTCATTCTCGGTGCAAGCAGTTAGACTGTGGAACAACTTGCCTGAGGCAATTAGTCAAGCTCTCTGCAAGTTTTCAAAAAGCAAGTCACAGAATACTACTTGACAATGTAAAGGCTTCTGGGGAGGGTATGATGGTCATTGATGGCGTGTGTTACGCAATGTGTGTATCTATGACATTATATGTTTGTTTATATATATATTCAAAATCAAATTACACAATATCCGTATAAAGGTTGTCTGGAAAAGAACGCCGTGAGCGATAAGACCGCATATTGTTATACCAAATGTAGTTTTTAATCTATTTTTTTTGTACTTAGTGGTGTTCAACAAAGCTGTATAAATAAATAAAAATATAAAAAATGTGGATGAGACGAAATGGGGACCGTCTTACGAAAAAACAAAAAACGATCGCAAAAAAAAACTGTTTTTATTCCAAATTCGTTATATCTGGTTACAAATGGGATGTCAAATGGTTTGTTTTTGATTGATTATTTAAAGCTTTTCTAATTGGAAAGCTCTATCAAATCTATCAGTATGGTTACCAGGAATAGTATGTTGGTGCTTTTTTAGCAGTGAGTTAGTAAGTGATTGATACGATTTCCGTGCAGTGTGTTTTTTGCAAAATCTATATTGTTTGTATTGATTGAAATATTGATATGAAAAATGTTCTACTAGTTACTTACTTAGTTACTTACTACAGATTACTCATATTTTAAAAATAATAATAATAATAAACATTTTCGGACATCTAACACACAATGCCATAGCTAAGCAGCGCTTGTATTATGGGTACAAGATAACTGATATAATTACATATTTACTTTTTTTGAAATGCATAAATATTATACATAGAAAACACCCAAACTCAGAACCAAACATTTGCAGATTATACAAATATTTGCTCTGACCCGGGAATCGAACCCAAGGCCTCAACACAGCAGTCATCAACGCTACCAATTGCGCCACAGAGGCAGTAAATCAGCAAATAGTATATCAGCGAGGAATAATTCGTGCATTCTAAGTCAAGCATTGGTAAAAGCAAACTTGCTTATGTGTGATACTTACCCAAAAAGAACCAATGAGCGTTATTAATATTAAACGTGATGACATAACTCGACCTTGAATATTTTGTCTTTACGGTAGGTTTCATATAAAATACATATACGTAAGTGACAACGCTATGTTAGGATAGGTAAGTTGTTTAAAGAGTTTTCGTTAGAAGTTAAAATACAAGCAACTATTTCTAGAAAAATACATTTTTATGTATGAGCCATTCAAAGTAACTCTATTCTCCCTGATGGAAAGCATAAGCAAAATCCAAGGGTGGTGGTCACCATCATTATCAGTCTATCCCAGTCTACAGCTGGACATAGCCCTCTCCAATTCGATGTGGACGCTGCGCGACCTGGGGGGCAGTAACGGGAACATCGTGGTTTGAACACAGGAGGAGGCCATCTATTTCCAGGGTTTTTCTTTCTAGGTTGCACATGATTCTACGGCTTCTAGTACCCGAGACGGCGTGCGGTTTTAGTCAGTTCAAGTCCAACATGCCACTAGGTGGTATTCGAAAGGATTTCTGCACGAAAAAACAGGCCTCTCCGATTGCACGCCACTTGGTGCGGTCCTCGGCTTTTTATTGTTAATGCAGACTAAGCGGAATGGTGACCCACACTGTGGCGGTCTATTGCGATGCTTCTGCATCATCGGGCCTCCGATCTCGCACTCACTAAATAGCTCGACAGCACGTCAATTTAGGTTGCTCTTATATATAAGAGAGTAATACCGACCGGTGGAGCCACCCCGTTCGTGCTGAAATCAGCGTGGCTCTACCATTGAAAAATCATTTTTATTATATCAAAAGTAGTATCTTCATATTCTACTACCTTCATTCATTATTGGGCAGCGATTGGCTGACGACCAAAGCGTTGGTTTATTTTCAGCAAAGATATTAGATCTTAGAGCCTTTGAGTCTGTATCACTGGCTTGATACTTAAAATTGCCATTGTCATAGTTCAACAAAATTATTGGCTACTTTAGCTAGGACTGTCAGAGACTGATTAGTTCCTTGTCTAACCTAATTAAACTGGAATGTTAAAGGTACTTTTCATTCGACCTATTTTTCCTCGACTTCATAACCATAAGTCACTTTAAATCAGTGGTATTATAAAGGATGGCGGTCAAATACCAAAGCTGACGGCAGCCGCATCCAGTTCCGACGTATTTGGGCCATGCATCCACCTAGTTGTACGTGGCACTCCCTGATAGGCGCTGTGTGTGACCTACTTTAACAATTGAGTTTTTTTATTTCTATTTTTATGAATTCTTTGATTAGAATACCGTAACATATTAAATTCATATTACTTTGTTAACAACTGTTTCTTCATATCCTGTACTTTATAAAATTAATAAGAAAAAGTTCAAAAGTATAACCCGACTACGAAAAAAAGATTATATAATTTATATAGACTATGTCGTGTTCGGTTACGCATTTATTGACAATTCATTCATTAAAATAGGTTCAGTAGTTTAGGTGCTATGGTTAAACATAAACATAGGCTTACTAAACTATATTCTGCCTTTTTACGTTGGTGAGTACGTACAAACGTTGAGTGTGACACAGACCCCAGTAGGGCTAATAAAACATCATCGCCACCATTAAATGTTACCCCTTGAAATAATTATAATAATTAATAGACGCATGGTTAAAATTAGTTGGCGTGGACGTGGATTACTAAAAAACTAAACAGTTGCCACTTCTTGCAGAGATCTTTTTTCAGCAATCAACGGCTGCTGATGATGATGATTAACAGACAACAACCAGCTCGTCATCACGAAGAAAGCTTACAGAATTTTTTGAGCGATTAGTGACAAATACTTACATGTGCATATGGGAATTCGTCGGTTTCTTAAAATAGAAGTAAAATACGCAAAATGTAGTGAAACGTAGCCTTGACATGTTGTCATTTTTGTAAATGTTATTACCAGTCACGCACGCGAACCGTTGTAATTATAATTACCGTCCATGTTCTAATGAACTGTATTAACATATCAACATAAAAGCATAATGGACGGCAAACTATATATATGTAATGTTATTTTATTATGCTAATCAGAAATTAAGCTTATTATTCCAAGTTTTCAATGGATAGAAAAAATAACTTCAATATAAAATTCAATATCGATATAAAGTATAAAGCAAAGACACATTCTGTGATTGAATTCTTTATTTTGTCATTTGAGGGTAAACTGAAATATCGACGTAACCATTAAAGTTATTCCCAATAATCTCTTCGTAGTACTCTCCTCTTTTTTTGATCGACGAATATCGAATTTCGCTAATGGGTACAATATATAAAATTTTGATGGTTAAGAGCTGTGATAGACATATTATATTTCACAAGGAATATAACTATAAAAATAAACCGCATCTTCAACCATTTTTAATTGTACCCTTTAAGTAACTTTCTTCTAAAAACAAATTCATGTCTCATGCGAAATACGTTCTATATGAACCCAAAGAGCAGTTGCATACTTTTGTTTCGATTGAAAGAGTTGCATGATAAATGGGACAGTGTACAATGCGTGTTTGTCAGTTATAAATAAATATTTTCAACTTATACTAGTGGTTTCATTTATAATTAAATAATAAAGTTAGATCAAGGTAGCGAAACGAACACTGATGATATTTTTATTTAGTCACTAAATCTCTTCAATAACCCCAGGATATCAGTTGAAAAACACATATAAAAAACCACTGAAACTAACCCATGAAGAACAGTTTGGTTATACAGTCGGAACTGATTTATATACAAGATTCGTGTACACAGATCTCAGTGTAAATAATATACGCAATTACAATGACTGAATAGGCGTAAACTTTCTCGATGGATATGTATTTAATACATATAAATGAGAAAGGTACCCACTTGAAACGGTCTTTCACGTTAAATTGGGCGCAATTAGTCACTCCTAAAAGCTTTTAACGGAAGACAATCAGTACAGAACCCACGCAATATCCCAAATAAATGAGCTTTCTCTTTAATTATAATTAAAAGCTTTGCTTTATTCCATATGAATGCAAAACACATTTGTGTAGAAACACTGCTCACAACATATTCACGACTTTAGACACGGATGGTTACAAATTGTTGAATAACGTCATTCTTGATAGTTTAGGAATCTATAACTATTTTATTAAAACAAAAACTGTCTCCTTTTCACAAAAATGTGCATACGGAGGAGTATGCAGTATGGCACAGTAAAGTATGGTTGAATTTCGACCAACCACATAAATAATATTTGTGACTTTTTGAAATCCCAACTAGTTACAACTGAGGAAAGAAGACTGCATAAATATAAAATTTTTATTTGTAAGGACCTAAGCACTTGCGTAAGACCGAAGTTGAATCGAGTGTTTATACATTAGATTAGAAGTTATTAGGTTAGTGAGGTGAGACTTTCGCACAAATGTCAATTGGAGATAACTTACCTTATCCCTTTTTCAACATTCACATCTTTTACTACCTTCCTTTCCTGCTAATGATTGTTTTTCTGGTTAAGGGACATAAGTTTGTCCCCATTAATGGAACTAACAATACAAATACAAAGTACGATAGCAATAATTTATTTTTATAGAGATGTGTGTGTGTGTGTGTTTGTGTGTATGAAAAATTTACATATAATAGAAATATTACATACAAAGACATTTTTAGATTCACATAAATAAAGAGTCAAATAATGTACTTCGTTGATGTAACAAGTTTTTTTTTAATATTAAACATCTGTGGTTCCTGACAAGGCTATTATATACTTAGGAGTAGGCAAATGCTAATTAAGAAAATAATAGTTTTTTGTTGTATTACAGTATTTGTTTTCGTGTTTTAATAATAAGCCGAAAAAAAGCAAAGTTAAAGAAACAATATTACTTACCTGCATGCCAGAATACTGAAAACTACACTACTTTATCTAATGTACTGTTCAATTCTTGTATATAAAAAATCCATGAAACTGAAATGGAGCAATGGTTTTATACTTTAAGTTTATTATCTGTTTTTGTCAAAAGAAAATCCAGACGCAGGACTGGCGCCTTGAATATTGAAGTACTTTAACTATTGCGGCGGCTGAGATAATAGCGAGAGAAGCAATAACACGACGCCCACAGAAACTTATTCAATCTATCAAAGATCATTTTCATGTACCTGCCAATTACTCTTGATTATTTCTGACGTAATATTACAGGAGAGAAACGCGCCAGACTTGTATGTTTCGCACGGCCTAGTGCAAAAGGAAAAGCTATCTTGATTAACTGTGTTAAATGGCTTATCGATCGGATGTATTGTAGAGCATCAAACAATAATGGAATGACCAGTGAAGTGAGTCACGACAGTATACATCAAAGGCGAAAGTGTTCAGCGAAAGTGCTTGTCCGTTTTTGTGGAGCTCGCGGTCAGGCAACTGCGTTGACTGATAATTATGGAAAAGGTCGAATGTCGCTGGCATTTAGACATCTACTTTTTTGGAAAATTAACAAAAATATAGCATAGCATGTTCCGCATGCGTAATATTATTCCAAATGGGGCTCTAAACGCAATTACAACTTGCGTGCGGGTACATCTAATTTTTTTAATATTTTATGTACGTAGGTAAGTGCTGGAAGCAATTCCCGTTGCTGATTTAATTAATAAAAAAATGGTCGAATTGAGAAACCTCCTCCTTTTTTAAAGTCGGTTAACAAAACTAAGAAATACAAGACCAGTACGGCAGGTCTTGCATTGCAGGTTTTCAAAGAGTACAAAATAACGACATTTTCATACCTAATTCGTAACCACACAACTTTGTCACATCATTATTAGTAATGACAATAATGTGGTAACTTATTAATGATGTACAGTGTTGGAATAAAGTGTTTCAAAAATATAAAACAAGTAAAAAAGTGCAAATGTTGAGTGTGAGTGACATGAATTTGTTTTTATTTAAAAAAAAATATCCAGAGTGCAGATAAAAACATATCATAATATTTTTTCCTGAACATATCATTATGTAGATTTAAGTTCAGTCTGGTAGACATTAGCCAAGAATGTATCTTGAAATCAGCACTTGCGGATATAAAGTCGGATAACCTGTATCTGTTAAAACGACCAGACACATCACTAATCTATAGATCGATAAAAAAATAAGAGATAATAAAGAAAGAGAAAGGACTAAAACTTGAACATGAAAGTGCAGACCAAGGTTCGCAATAACTATTTATCAAGTTTATCTGATGTCTCGACAACTCCTTGTTAATGAGAGATGGTGTTATAGAGAAAGTAAGGCTCCGACATATAAAATGAATGGTTTCGCTCTCGAACAGTGTAATTGCCATAATTATCTAGTCACTTGGTAATACTGTAATTTAAATTTCTTGAGAAACGATACTACAATGGCCATTTCATATAACGATACTACACTGGTGAATTTACACTGTGAATGTACGATGTGTCTCATCTATATAATGTCCCACTGCTGGGCTCGGGTCTCCTCTCAGGAGAGGATTAAGGCCATATGTCCCCACGCTGGCCGAGTGCGTCAATGTACCTATTTTATGACAAAACACGAGAAGTTATGGTTCGTGGGTAACTTTTGTTTTATGTCTATATTGTAGTTATATTTACATTTATCGATTCAAAATATATCAAAAATAATGCATAATGTTGGCGCTTACAAATAAATTAGCACCACACGCTGGCTCCGCAAGAGTGCAATGTGTATTGTGTTGTTGTTTTATTGATGTAAACGGGATGAAATCCATTGTATAGTTTTAAATATGTTGCCTTGTAGAAAAGTGACAATCAAAATGCAAAGGAAAGCTTTAATCCTCCGTGCAGTCTTGTCAGTCAATCAGTACCGTGGGAGAGCCACGCTTCGGTATGTATGGGCCGGCTCGACCGGAGTGATACCACGGCCTCACAGAAAACAGGTGTGAAACAGCGCTTGCGCTGTGTTTCATCGAGTGATCCCTTCCCCTATCCCTGTCCCCATCCCCCAAAGGCCGGCAACGCACTTGTGGCACCTCTGGTGTTACGGGTATCAATGGGCGACGGTAATCGTTTACCATAAGGCGATATGTCTGCTCGTTTACCCATTATACCATAAAAAAAACAAAAAAGTCTGTATAACAATATACCACTTAAATATACTTTTAAGGTGTTTCTACAATGACGTCACTCGCAAGTCAATTTAGAGAGAGGTTATTTATTACAAATTGTAGGACGGGAAGAGATAACAAAAATAAGATTTTTTATTTATTTATTTAATAAGTACATGGAAGACTAAAAGCAATTCACGACATTATATATCGTCTTTTACAGTAACTAGAAGGCCAATTAGAAATCTTCAGTTATAGAAATACATTAGAATTATGTGTGATCAAACACATTCGATCATCAAAAACTAATCCTAAGCCAAATCACGTCATTATAATTTTTGGTAACAAAACAAGAAAATATAGCAAAAAAAAACCGACAGAAAAAAAACAAATAAAAAAAATAAAAGTTGTGTCTTCAGTAAAATAGGACACTACAAATATCTAAGATCGTTATAATGTTTTGAACTGTATGCTGGATCTATAATAGCGACACTAAATGTTTTGTACTTAATATTCTTCCAGATCTATACTTAATTTATGGCCGGTGTATCCACACAGTTTGAAAATATTAAGGTTTTTGAGCCAGCCGTCTTCCCTTCAAAAGCAAACGTTAATTTAAAATATACATATATTTTCTTCTTAGAGTATTTAACTACATTTCATTCATATTTATTGTATAACCTTCCATAATTCGAGATACCAGAAGATTATCAATGTGGAATATTAATTCGGTCTTTATTCTTCGATTTGTAAAACACTAAAGGTGACCGGAGTCTTTACTTTTGCAATAAAAAAACGCTCGGCTGTAACACAAATAGTAATAAATAACTCAGAACTGCCAAAGTCAGAGCCGTTTCTTTCGTTCACTATAAACATAGGTCGGCAGACTCAACAAATAAATTTACAAGGAACATAAAGTACACACCAATAAAATTGTTTTAGATTTTTGTTCTATGCTTCTTTAGCCTTGTGGACAATACCTATTTGTCAAGGCTAACCCCTTAATTAATAACTGATGAACCATTGCTTTCATTTCGATTGATAGTGACAGTTTAGAAATATCGGGTTCGGATATCCGACGAATTATGCACTCTTTGAGATTTGCTTTGCGGTTTAATGCATTTCTTTATAGAATAAAAACTATACAAAAAATTACAGTTTTGACACGCTTACACGTTTTTATATAATGCACAAGATACACAGAGTATATACCTAACTATATACTTATTATTGTGTATTTTAATTGGAAACCCTAAGTCATTTTTTTTTCAATTATTGGGATCGTACGAAGTGTATGCCGTGGCAGAAATAAACAATATTAATGAACTTGTCTATATTGCTTCTAAAAATGGATATTTATTGTATTGTAAACTACAAAAATAACAGCAGGATTAGAGGAAATTTGATGATTTTCATAAAGTGGCCTGGAAATTAGATTAAAGATTTCAATGGATAGCTGATGTAAAAACACAAAGTAAGTAATATTGAAATCAATTTTATTTGCGCTCTCCTATTATAGGATATTAATTAGTATTTTACAGTTAATTGATCGATGATTTGCGCAGGACGGCTGGCAGGAGCTGGATGCGAGAAGCCATAGATCGAACTAAGTGGCGTGAAATTGGAGAGGCCTATGTCCAGCAGTGGACTGCGATAGGCTGATGATGATGATGATGATTACAGTTAATAGTAGGTAAAAACCGGACTCGCAAACAGGTCCGAGTTATGGTCCCAAGATATGCCCTAAAGTATATCGAAAATAGAAGGTAAACGATGTTCCAACTATAGACTTATAGACGCCTGAAAAACGTAGAACCACAAAAGCTACAGATTTTTTTTTTTATATATATTCAAGCTGCCAAAATGACTCTGCCCTGCCTGATGGAAAGCATGAGCAGAATCCAAGAGTGGTGGTCACCATCCTTAATGCGAAAAAGAACAATGCAGCATGGTGACCCACACTATGGCGGCCTGGGGGGAAAGGGGATGGTGTGGGGGATAGGGGGCGTTGGATTGGGGTATGGGCCTCCGGTATCCTCACTCACTCGATGAAACACAGCGTAAGCGCTGTTTCACACCGGTTTTCTGTGAGGCCGTGGTATCACTCCGGTCGAGCCGGCCCATTCATGCCGAAGCGTGGCTCTCCCACGATACTGCAAATACTGCAAATAAAATAATAAAAGGAAGAAGCTTCTCGTCTCGTCAAAAGCAGTATTATAATAATATCTATTTTTCATATTGTGGAAAAAAAAATCCTCTAAAAATACTATTAATTGCCTTTATCTATATTATTTATACGCTATTTACACAAATGCGAAAGGAGGGTTATGTTTTTCGAGTGTATGTATGTATATTTCTTTGGCACGCCCCAGAGCCCTAGAGGAAAAAGTTCCTTCCTCAGGAGAGGTTTATGCTCAGCAGTGGACTAGGTACTGATGGCTAAAAAACGGTGATGATACCAAAATTACGAATGATTGTATTCTTACCTTTTAGACTGATTTATATCAGTGAACAAATTGGTGACAGCAAAATTAATCTTATGTATACTCTTTAGTGGTAAAAAAAAACTTAATCATCGCTTTAAAAACGTGACTGAGCGCTAATGTCGCGTAATGATGATACCACATGGCTAAGAATATTCAAAGCTCAACGTGTGGGAAATAAAAATAGGAAAATAAGTCGTGTACTTGATTGACGTTTATAGCAAGAACGAAAGAGACAGAAAAAATCTTCTTTTTCTTTTTTTCATGACCCACAAAGAGAAATTATTTAGAATCGAATTGGTTTCCCTTGATGTTTAAGGTATATAGGTACATGTATGCCTTTATGTTTGCATGGTTCTTTTACAAAATGCGGTCAAATAGGATTGGTGATATGCTTGACGTCATTCTAATTTTTTGCTAGTTTTGTTATTGAGAATGAGGAGCGTCACTGTTTACAAGCATTTACACGTGTGTGACCTAGTTATGATTTCGAACACATACATAATCAAATAATTTTTTTTCTTCATTACCTATTTTTAACTAATTATACGCTAGGTTTAACTATTAAATTCCTAATACATAATAACTACAGTAACTAGTTTCATACACAACCGTAAAAAAGGTCGTATACTTTTCATTTTACTTTGTTATTTTAATATAGGCAAAGTAATACAAAATGTTGCAAAATGTATGGCCTCTCTGAGAGGAAGGCGACGGATTACATTAATTAAAGACCAAAGCTCCTCGAACGGTACCGAGATAAAGGCGGATCTTTCAGAAATTACTAGTAGCTTTACGCAGCGACGCTATCCTTGAGTGACGAGGAAAGTAAGTTAACAATGGTTTTATCATTTATCAGTTATGTAGGTAGGTATCTAGTTATTCTGAATAATAGTAGAAGAGACAAAATCACAAGAGTATAGATTGACATGTAATACCTATACATGTAAAACAATCGTCAGTCTTCCCACGGCAGAAGTCACTCACTCACCTTAAATGACCCCGGCAATTAAGAGGGTAAGAATATATTAGTGACAGCTTAATTTCAAGCGACATACTTCTTTCAATGATCAATAAATTATAGTTAATAGAACGTATTATGAAATTATTTATCGTGGAAGAAATTGCATTTCAATTTCTCTCAGAACAGAATGTAAATGCTGCTAAATTAAAGGTTCTAGAAAATAAATGAAGGATGCAGGCAAACAAAAAGTGCAGTTCCGGTAACATCAAAAAGACTAGCCCGCGACCTGATTAGACTAAAAAGGGATGATCTCAGGAACCTATTCACCATAGGCGCAACACACAGCCCTCTGTGCAGAGTTGCATGGAGGCAGAAGAAACACCGCAGGTCTCACTGAATGTAGAAGTATGGCGGATCAATAGGCGGACATCCTCCAATCAACATGGATGGAGAATGTCGCTGAGCTTCTGGGATGATCTAGGACGGCTGTAGTAGGAAGATGACAAACTCACGTACAACGGCCCAATCAAGAAGCTAAGTGCGGAAATGGCCCGGTAAAACAAACAAAGGTTCTAGACAATGTTTGCCTTTTTGTCGTGAAACTATACCGTAACCAGACGTTGGCGCACGTCTTCTGATCGATAAAAGACAACACAGATTCAATATGCATCGAGAAAGTGTGAATAATAGTTATTGATTCGAGACTCGTGAGCAATACAACCTCTTTCTTTTAGAGAAACAACGATGTACTTCTGTCTACTTTTTAATTGGACTTACTTGTTTACAGCTCATCTTATTATTCCAACAAATACAGACTATAAACTTATTTAGTTACTGGAATTTCCGGCATTATCAAGGATTACATTTTGTACATGAAATAAGAAATTTCATTTCATCCTACCTCGAGATTGAAGTCAGTAAATTTTTTTATGCAAAATAGAATTATATCACAGGGAAAGCTTTAATTAGTTATTACATTTTTTAACCCTGAACAGTTAAGACGAATTTACCTTTTTTTTGTTTTTTACATGTAGAAAACCCCTCGGGCCTTCACCCCACCAGGGTTTGCGGGCGGTGGTGTGTCGGAATCGAACCGACTAAAACCACACGGTGTGCCACTCTGCGCCTGAGATGGGAGGGATACTGGCACTGCTTTCTTACGACATCCAGAAGACAAATTTACCTCACCTAACCTGCTTCTAAAAAATTTATGTTTAGAATCCTTTTTTTTTCTCTCTTTTCTCTCTCTCTCTGCGCCAAATAACTATCTATAAGACTCGTAAAACGTAGTCCTTAATGAAATAAACGCAACTTTATGCCTTCAAAATTTTGGAAACTAATTAAATACATATCCTCATACGTAATAATTTATGTTTATGTAAAATTATCTCTCAAATTTAGCATTGCCTGGAAAATGATCTAAGTTAAGACAATATAGTCGCATAGTATAGATTTTATCCTTTGGTAACGCAATGGCCAATCAGAAAACATAATGGCAACACCAAAAATTGATCGTCAATTCTAAATGTATCAAATTATTTACTAAAAGGAACGTGTGCACAGAGTTCTCACGATGTCCTCATCGCCCTATTTTTAGGATACATACTTTGTCCCAATAAATCCCATGACAAACGGTCTTTAAATAATATAGCGTGTGCGTTTGACTGTAACGGCATATATTCAATATTCGATTCTTTTGCATGGAACAATGAAGTATCCATGCAATTGTCGCTGCTGTCACGCTCTGGTACGCTATAAATGTGAAATTAAGAACTATGTGCAGAAAGATTGCAGTTGAAGTTTTGCATGTTATTAGTTTAGAACTTGTACTTATTTATTGTACTTATTGGTACCACAGCTTCCATTCAACAAAGTGGCAATTAGATCAATTCGCCTTCAGATGTGTATAGAGCTCAGCAAATATTGAGGGTTTCCAGTACCAAGTGAATCATGATATATCTTTACAGATTTTGAAATCTGTGCTTCTTGTATTACTACTGTAATTGAAAAATAACAAAATAACTAATTATTACAAAGAGATTTACGGGATACATAACTGTTGATAATGTTTTAGGGTCTACTAAATTAAAGCCGATAGTACTCAATAAATTGAACACAACTATTAATAATGGCAAGAATTTTAATTTACATATTACTAATTCTTGTTTTGGCCAATTAAGTGTTCGGCCCGTGTCTGCCTTGCACTACTAATACTTTGAACAACCTTAGCATGTGAAACCCGACATAATATTACGTTGTTCTTGGAACAACCGGTTATGTTAAAATGTTTACATCACTCGCTCGAAGTACGTATTGTTATGCCACATTTTGTATGTCTACTTCTTGTTAAACTTTAACGTTTACAGCGTTTATATCTTTGCTAAAATATAATCTTATAATAAATCTATCAAGGAATACCAAGCAATTGTACCAGTTGTGTATCAAACGAAGGTGTTAACAGAAAACAAGTACCCAGCCGACCTTGAGGTTATCTTAATTTATTCAAATTCACATTTGCCGTCAGCTTACGAAAAAAAATATACTGCTCATGAACACACTGAGCATTAGAACTGTAACGAATGTTGGAGCACTGGAACACAACTGATCTATCTTGATCAATGTGATTCAAAGGATTCATGGTGGATGCCAAAAATATAAGATATTAGATAAACAGTTTATAATATCAATTGCATCACAAATTTATTTGTGAACTTGCCACGGCGGGTATATTGCTGTTGGATATGAGATGACGTCACCAATACATGAGATAAATCTAACAATACAATTTGAAATTGAAGATCTGCAAAAGTGTATCGTTTATTGTTGAAAAGACATTCGATTCACAATTTCTTGCCCTGTTAAACACACTGCTTTTATGATTCTTTTTTTATGGGAAAGATAGAAACGGAATGAGGAAAAATAATGTGTGCAGACATCACTTTAAAAGACGATTTCATATGTGATACGTGACTTCTTCGATGTAAATTGATTTTATTAATTCTTCTTAGATAATTTTAGGGCATGAAAACATAATTCTAGCCGCCCAATGGATGTCCTTCAGTATGGAACTAATCCCACCCACACGCCCACTACTGTAGCTCCTGTATACCAGGATCAACAGCAGTGACCCACGAACACACAGAGTTATGACATTCGGAAGTCCCAGGAAAATTGTCTTGGAACACGCAACGAAATTAATCAGAAGAACACTGGAAGAGTTAAAAATATAATAAGTCCACTTTCCTCCTTAGTAAAGCTGGAGACAAAATGTAGACAAAATAGGCAAACCACCTTTTTGAAACCGATATATTGGATGTATTGTTTATTTTACGAGGTAAAGCTTTAACGGCATTATCTAGTTCTTTAGGTATGTAAGCAGTAAAACAAACAACAAAATGGTACAGTTTATGATCCGGGGAACAGGATGAAATAATTTTTCTTATGATCGAGCATACGATGGGGTCGATTTATTGTCCTCCCACTCCGGTGTTTTTCGTTAATTTCCGGCCAAATCTAGAGCAATTTATTATGAGTTACTCTCGCATTGCCAACGAGACACCCCTTCCTTCGCTTTCAATGAACACATTGTTGATGGCTCGGCAACATGATTTAAAAAAATAGAAATGCATTCAACCTCATTGTTATGCTAATAAAGTTCCGAATTTAAATAGACCCCAGATTAAAAATAAAATAATTCGGTAGACGTGTTCGAGAATCAAACGCGCTTATTAGCAAAGTCTTATTTGTTTTAAACTGTTTCCATTCAATTTAGTAATCTGTATAATGCATGCATGCATACATGCGTCAACAGTGTTAACGCTCAACGCTAACGTTGAACAATATTTTCCATAGTGACGTTGATACAAATAGTAAATTTATATCATGCAGCATCATTAAAATAAAAAGAAGCGCAAAATAACAGTCGTAAGATGGCTCATTGCGGTGTAGGTACCTTATTTTTATTACAATGAGTATATTCTATTCAGCTCTACAAAAATAGATTAAGCAGCGACGAGCAAAACATAAAGAAATCTATTGAACGCAAATAAGGTCAAAGTTATAAAGCGCTACATAGAATTCAAAAAATTATAAAGACGACAAAAGAAACCTTCATGTCCAAATAAACATGCTGACGTAATTTTGAACTACTTGGTTTTTCTTGTGTCAAGGTTTCATTGCCTCTTTAAATCTTGCTCACAATAATACGGCTCGCCCATCCTGCTGTTAAATTACGATATAAAACATTGAAAACAACGTATTACATAAAAGCTTTAAATTCAAATTCCCGTTCAACATAAAGCGATCCTTCATAATCAGTAAATGACTTCGTAAGTTCGAAAGAGGTGAATATATGCAATTATCAAAATAAAATTTCCATTACTAAAGAAAAACGAAGTCAGTTCGAAAGAGGTGAATATATGCAATTATCGAAATAAAATTTCCATTACTAAAGAAAACATAGAGTGTAGAATGATATGGGTAGCAACGGTAAAGTTCTATTAGCAGCCGCCGGAAGATATTACGTGACTGGTGTTACCAGTAGCCGTCTCAATGCACTCTCTGAGGATAGCTCCGCTCGATGCAAATATTAGCTTTCAGACTAACACCTAAGCACTTACGCAACTTTGCTGTGAGACTAATGAAATGATATTACGAAGAACCTGTTCAATCAATCATTTGGCAAGACGGCAGGTTCTATTAATGATATAGGTAATACAGACGAAACTTTAATTAGATGTAACTTTGCTAATTGTTTCCTCTAACTTAAAAGTGCACATAGCTATCACTGAAACTCCGAGGATTAAAAACAACACAGAAAAGTAAAATATCGAGTACATGTTGTAATGTAAAAATGAGTTTTGTGTAAAAAGAAAACAAATTTAAATTGTAGAGCAGTAAATTCAATGGGGCCGGTCGTAACTATGGCGTATTGTTTTATTTCCACCTGGCTGCACATCTGATGACGTCACGCGTCGTCACTTTCCACTGGGTCGAGTAAAGGAGACCACGGATGCGGTCAGCTACAGAAAACACTACATGAATTTTACATTTCTTTGTTCTTGGACGCAGTCAAAATACAGTCTAATACTATCATCAATAGACATATGTAGTTTGTTTGTACTTTTCTAAAAAGAGCATACAATAGACTTGATAGCCGTGAACACATGAGCTAACGCCCTCATTTGGCATTGCACACTCAAATAGACACCATCTGTGTAGTAAAGGACGTTTGATGTATATTTATATTCCACTGCTCTAGTAACGTCTCAATACGAGTTTCTGCACGCAAGTAAGAGATATCGTAAGAGAAAACGTGGTTAATATTAACGGTCAAGGCACTTGATATACGCAATTGTTGTTGTACATAAACTGTCTGCTTCAATTGGCGGGATCGTCAACGTTTATTTACTTCTCTATAAAGAAAGCACTTGATGCCACACGTATAAATTAAATAAAAATATATGAGGTAACCAATCTCCTAGTCTTGCAATCACTGCCAAATATGGTCCTTAGTAACATGTTACAAAAATCCTAAGAAATAACTTTATAGATTTCTCGGTACGGTAAGAGCGTTATTCAACTTCACAAAGAACGCATAAAACCAATAGTAGGTCAGTAGACAAACTATTTCCTTCGTGTAAAAATGTAAACACTCCGCTCGTAAAAGAAACGAATTTAGCCAGGCATGGTGTGTGCTACGTTACAAACGAGAATTCTCAAATTGCTTACCCTAACGACTTGGAGAAGTCTGAAAACAAATGCGAGTTTAAGTAAACAGGATTAGGAATCTTAAACACATAATCGTTGATCGGCTGAACACGCGGTCACTTGATTATCTTTAGTAGTCACGCATACAGTTACATCACGACATGCCATTATACGAATTGTTCATAACTGTGTTAGAAGCAGTCCTAGATAACTTTTTCCGTTTATATTCGTGTTTGTTATCAGATTGTACTACAAGAGAATGAAGATCAAGTCATATCGGACGGCAAGGTATGTTTAGATAACACTACCGAAATAAACCCCACTTGATACACGCATGCCGCTATTGGTAGCCGATCGATTATTTTCATCGTACTTCATTTCATAGTAACGCAATGAGCCATGTAATTTTTCGGGATATTATTTTTTTAAGAACGTTTCAGTGGCTTTTAGAATATCTATTTAAAAGAAAATCCACATTGCGGTATACGTAATCTATCTCTACATGCATTAAAACAAATAGGAAAGAACAAAAACATATTCTCAAGATATAATACCTCGAAGATAAGCGCCTCGACATTTTATAAATGTCATCTAGATTTAATCTGCTGTTTGCTTTTTTTACTTTCATGTCTTACTAAAATAAACCAGTAGAGTCGACATAGCAAAATGTCAGAGGACGCTTTCACTCGGGCATATAGACAATGAAAACAAAGCAACACAGATAATTATCAAAATAAATAGGTTATAGAACAAATAAAATGGTTGGTATCAAAAAGGTCTGATGTAATAAATAATGAAGGTTTGAAACTCAATAGAATGCGAAAGTTAAATTTAATTTTCTTCTCTTTTGTTACTTGCCCATAGTCTATATTATCGAAATTAAATCTTGATTTCTTTTAATTATAATTCCTGCTTGTTATAATTCCTGCTTTGTCATAACTCCTAACCATTTCTATAAGTCTACATATCAAATGAGAACAAACTATTAATCAATGATGTTACCAATATTTATATAACGTCAAACGGTATTTTATCAACAACAGCTCCTTTGTCGATTTGAGTGATGTTACAAGTCTGTTGCAGCTTCAATGGATCAATTGGTATTCATAAACTGTTCGGCATCTAAACAACGTACACAGCAGACAGCACCGCACAAGTGAAACTCATACATACATTAGCATCATTGTTGAATCATAAATAAAATATCCATAGACTTGTAGAAGTACTTACGTATTATACGTTAATAATGGACTCCGTCGGCGTATAACAAAAGAGGGTGAAGTGTTATGTAGCGGAATAATAAAATTAAATTTACGCTACTGTTCCTCTATTTTCTAAAATATTTATAACATCTCGCCTTACCAACATTTGCGAAAATTCACTTATCTTGGATAACGACTTTCACGATTATGATTCATTGAAACGGCGTAACTTATTTCTATAGAGATACACAAAGTGCGGGATAATCAGTAGCGAATCCTTACTAAAACTAAAGTTTTAGTTTGAAACTATAGATAATTCTAAGATCGGGCAAACTGCTTGTATTTCAAATTATAAAATAATGATTGTTAGAATACAAAATAGAAGAAATAAAAATATATAAAATATATTTTCGACAAGTAATATTTTGTCTGTCTCGGAGAACAAAAACATACGAAGGCGATGCAACTTATTGGAGACATTTTAAGATTCTATTTGATGATTCCTCAATTCTTTAATCCCTAATCACTGTTGATGTGGTAAATTCAATGAATAGTCCGGTTCTTTTCCGACAATACATTCTAAAAGTTGGATAAAGACCCCAAATAAAAGGGCAGGAATGATTATTTAGTAAGTAGCTGTTTCAAATCTGTAGTACTAGTAATAAGTAATAATTTAGCTTTTATAAATCCGTACTATAATTAAATGATTGAAAATAAGAGACTGAAAGTATCCTCCCATTTGACTGAATCTCCTAGAACAACCGAGCTCCCCGTAGTCCAATTACCTAAGGCAAAACTAATCTAAAGACATAGTAGGGTTTCTAATCCGTTAAGGATACGAGGGTAGACAGGAAATTAAAGTGTAAAGGACTTAACTATACTTGCGTTATACGTAAAAGTAATTCCAACATTCAATTAGACTTTTCCAGTGTAATCTTTTCATATAGAAAATATTACTGATTCTGACAACCACTTTTTGTTGGTCTTGCTAAATCATCACACAAACACAAACTGTCATTATCTGAAATGGCTCTTTATTTTTTGGCTACAGACTGAAGGGGACTTACATTGGAAGCTCGATCCCTCTACCCTCTTGAATGCTGACGTCATGTTAAGCGGAGAAACATCAAGGCCGCACGAACTGTTTTGATTCAATGAACATTGTGAAAATATTTCAAGGGATAAATCTTTTCTTTAGATATTTGCTTAAATTGCTTTGCTAATAAATTAAACCATGTTAATAAGGTTAAGTACCCAATTTTCGAAATTTAAATGATACTGTACAACATTGTCCATGGGATTAGATATTTTTATATTCTCTCAGTTGATACAGAATTGAATTGAGTAAACATCCTTTTTTTGTTAAAAGTACACTACTCTTGAGAATGCTTCAGACTTATTTTGTAATAAATGCGCAATAAAGCTGACAAAATACTCATTTTACTGTTAGTTCGTTATTGCTTGCAGACTAAACGTGTTTTTTACCCTGCAGGAATTTAATTATCTGGCTTAGTGGAAAAAATGTGTGCCTAATGTGAAGTCAGAAAACGACTGTTAAGTGGATGTAGCTAGGTATAAAGATGTAGGTGGGATGTAACGAAGCGAACCACACTATTTCGCTCCCAGCCAACATCACCTGCACGCGTTGCACCCTGCTGCGAGAGGAATGAGGCTCTGGCGACCGACCGACGCGACGGCGTTACTAAATACATTAGGCCGGTAACCGTCAGCTGCGTCACCTGTGCAATAAGCTACGCCCTGCGATCACCAACCCGCCAGCTTGGTGACTATGAACAAAACCCTCCAAACGGTGAGGCCTATATCGGGCAGTGGCGTCGAGTCGAGGACTGCGGTAGGCTCTGATATGATGAGGTAGATATAAAACACGCAATTTTTTGTGCATTGAGTTGCTGCTTCCTCATTCCGATGTGATACCAACAGACTTATCAGTAAATTATCATTTGCCGTAGATTGCAAAAACTATATCTTAGTTTAGAAAATTCTTGTGAGAAAATGCCATCTTAAAACACATTTTTGCACTCTGTTCACATTCGGCCAGCAAATGCGACAGTATTTTAAGACAGTTCTTTAAAAATGTATACCGAGAAAAATAGGAGAATTTCGTAGTCGCCGACTATTGCTGATGTCAAGGATACATCAAAAATGTCCTAAAGTTAGATCCAAAACACGTGTTAAAGGTTTTCTCGTACATTTTCACAAGGCATTTCTATTTGGTTAAATTCATAAAAATAACAGTTCCATAGCTTTTATAATAATGGATTTAGTATGAATATAAGCGCAAGGTGGGTCGGCCACGCCTTCTGGGTACCCACAGTACTTAATTGACATTGCCATTGCGTCATAAATCCACGACATCAACCTTGACCGTAAAGTTGAAACGTAAAGAGTATATAATATAATAAAGAAAAATTAAGGATATTTTACAGGTCTGTAGTAATTCTACTTGTAATTTATTATCTACAAACAATGCTGTATTCTCACATTATATTTCTATTCAGGCTTCTGCTCCTAAAATATACTAGCAGCATAGATTAATTTATTATCATTCAATTAGTAAATATAATACTTACTACTAAATATAATATTTACTACCTTACTACCACATCGAGAATAGTTGAATAACTACTCCTTATTTACATTAAATAAAGACTGGAAATTACGAAGTTTCGATCATAATAAGTATCGATTGTCGATTCTTTTTTATAGCAATTAAACTTGAAATAATAGCTTTTTGATTTTGAAATAGGAATCCTGCTTTAGCAAACACTCTTTAGAGTGTTTATGGTAACTATGAAATGCTATAGGCCATCTACTGAATTGTAAAATAAAAAAAGGTTATTTGCAAAGCTCGCGTGTGCCCATACAATCAATTTAGTTCATGGACTTTCTGAGCTTCGCCGTACTATTTTTTGCATTTATTATGTATAAGCCACAACAAAGCCAAAGTCTACACGGCACAGGCTAAGTTTCGCTCAACTTATATCAACGAGTTCATTGAATAAGTCAGAATGCGACATTACGCGATCTGTGTAACAATTGTTATAATCAAGCAGATGTTTGGGAAAAAAATTACTGACGGCCATTTTACATCATTCGTCAATATCCGATTCATCTTTTGTATACAACTGTATTGTGCAGTTTTTTTTTATACAATGGTAACAATATTACTGAATTTTGAATAATAATGATGTTTTGTATGCAGTTTGCATAAAAGTAGGATTTCATGCAGATTTTCAATGGTTTCTATTTCGCGTATCTTAGTGCGCACTTCTTTCCTCGTTTGTTTTGTTGAGTTTACGTGATAAGCAAGAGAAAAAGAAGGGGATTCCCCAGGTTTAAAAAACGCATTAGAAAATAACAAAACCTTTCTATTATCATCAAATAAAGAAGTTTTCACGATTTTCAGTTTAGCTACAGATTCGCTCCAGGTATTATCGAAAATAAATTTTAAGGAAACAGGAAATCATAAATATCAATGAAATCGTTTGGAACGTTATTTAATGTGTTGCTATAATTCTGTATTATAATGTGCAATAATGGCAAGGACATCTACGATGAATGTTGGCAAACCTTGTGAATGATGTCATAGCAGTGTCATGGTTTTTACTTCATGATCTGTGTCTCTCAGTGTGTGTGTGTGTGTGTGTCTCTGTGTGTGAGATGAAGTAATAATAATATTTTTAAAAACTTGTGTTTATTTGATTAGCATAGAAACAATGATTTCTAGACACTGAGTAAGAAGGTGTAGGATTACACTCTTTAGGTGTGAGTTTACATAATATGTAAGTGTGTATTTATGTATGGCTTTTGTACTAGAGACCAAAAAAAAATTAAGAACATTATTTGAATAAAATACTTTTAATATTTTTTTTATTTCATATAGGTTGAAAGGATGACATAATATATGAACTTCCCATCCCGCCAAGATGATGCATATTTGTAATTGGGACACTAGACCGGGTCAATTATAATGGCCTTAATATCACTTGCCACTGAATTATTACATCAGGATTATTAAAAGAAGGATTTTGTTTCTATTACACTAATACTTGTTGCTATCATGTCATCAATTTGATTAATTTAATCCATTTATAGGTCTAGACTCAGAGAATACTTTTCAAATATAAGACCATTCTATGAAAGAATAATAAAATGATAAGGTTTTGTATAGACTGGTGTATTTGATAAAGATAAAATTGTGTGATAAGGACCTAAGGATTAGCATATTATAACTCTGTAATATAGGTATTCTATTAAGATTATAATTAATTATTATTTCTATAAAGAAAATTCTCTCTGAAAATTTTATAGAGCCAACCTTTTTTCAACTTTATTCTAAGACAAATGCAAAAAAACCTATGTATGAACATCTACAACTTTCATAAACACTAGTCATTACTGATTCAAGGTCAAAGCAGCAAAACACACTCTAGATGTTATCAATCATAATACATAGGTAGAAATATAGGTATAATATTCAGAACCAAACAATTAAATGCTGATGAACACTTTAAATAGAGTCAAGAGCATATCAATAAAATTTAAATAATACGATAAAAATATCTTGCGTAATGCAGACTCCTTGTTCGTAAACTGCAAAATAGGTGAATAACGAGGTTTAATATAGCATTGAGCAATACCAAACTTCAAATAACAAGATATAAAAAGAATATATTTAGATACGATTTACAATGACATCATATTTAGTTTGAAAAACGGCATTAACCCAGAAAAACACCGCATAGTTACGCCCAAAATAGGTCATATCCCCGTTCAAACTGACCACCTATCCTGAGTAGCCGAGTTTAACACATGACGATACGCGAAACCACCCAAGCCTGCCGCTGTTCTGATTAACCGGTATTACGGCTTTATAGCAGCTAAAAGGAGGGTCTAGAAAAAACAAGACGCAGCCTAAGGATTAATATGACCTAACGTAGCTGCTCCGAGGTCAAAGAATGCGAAAAATCATATAAAAAAAATAAGTCATATCGGTACCTGTTTACTTTTGTTGTCGATCCCGTTCGCCTTGCCGTCTGGTACATTGCCGTTGTTTTCCTCACTTTTTTCACTTTTCACACCCTCCAACGCCATATTTAAATGGTTATTTTATTCACTGTCATGCGAGAAACTTAACAATTCCTCTAAAATCACTGGACATGAAATGTATTCTCACAAATTCAATACGAGCAAACACTCCCATAGACAACGGGCCGTCACAACCTACAACGCGTCGCAGCAGCAGACGCATTGAGCGCGAATGAAAAATGAAACGGATTCGCTACGGGAGAGAGAGAGCGAGCCAATCGTAGTGCTAGGGAACGGACTAACCGTCGCATTCGAACAGGAGACAGGGAATATTGGGAATTATAGTTGTTACAGGATTCCTGTTACAGGAATATACTTCTAATACCCACTGCTTTGTGTAACTTACTATGTTACCAGCTATTCGAATAAATGTCCACTCTAATAACGTATAAACATCAGTAAAAAGTAAAGGTTAAGCTAAAGAAGAGATAAACTTCAAAATACTAAAACATTAATACCAGGTTACTTTATTACCTGTAAGATTACGCATTTTAACATTTTTCTAATTTAAACCGCTTGGATGGAGTAACTTTCTATTTGAAATTTCCCGCTTTTTGCCTGCCATGGCACTTGACAGCTAGACCTTCTACAATACAAACCGCGCAATCTTTTACCATAAACAAAAAAAAATAGAAAAATAATTAAAACTTTTTCATTTTTTAAATTTAATCCTTATTTTGTTATTTACGGTTTGTTTGATTTAAATACTTTCAAAATATAAAGGTAATATCAGTGATTTCAAAGCTCAAGAGATTATTAAAAGATTTTCATTCTAAGCAGAAGTAATAATAGAGACCTAATTTTTCAATTGTTGCGCCATCTAGAATAAAAGTAAATAAAGTGTTTCAGTTGAAAGTATTGTTCAATAGAGTTCGCTAGTATACAATATTTTACCTAATTACTACATTATGTGCATGAATTCAGATCCTGGTTGGACCAAATGTTTGTATACTAGCATTATTTGCAAAAATTTCATTCGGACTTTTGGTATTTAATAAGTAAAATATCATGTATTTACAAAAAGTATATATGCATTTATATCAGTTGTTTATTACTCCCAACACACACACACACACACACATATATATATATATAAATATGTAGTGTAACATATTTATTGTACCTTTTATTGTGCAGCGGAGCCAAGGCGTTGTTTTCACAAATAAAAGTCTCGCACAGTAATTATATTTGTCTATTTTCACTACACATGAACACAAGATATACAGTGTACTTTATGGAATAGTTTTGAGTTCTATCTTAATTTTTAACACAGTTTTAATATCGCTGTAAGTATCTCGTCGGTAAAGATCTCACTGTCCGTGCGCACCGCTACCGATCTACCCTTTTTTTTTTTTTTTTTTTTTTTTTAACGGGGGGAAATCCTCATGGATGTCCTCCGCTCTGGGGAGAGAGCGAAGGGGTCTGTCAGACTTTTACTGACTAAAACCCCCCGGTTTTCCGTCTATCTCCTACGCCAGGGATCACGGGAACTTAAAAGGCATCCGCAATCCCCGACTGGTGCCGGCCCGCTGCTGCGGACCACATCTCGTCAGCGAGAGGAGTGAGGTATTTGACTCCCCTCGAGACTTCAAAGAGGGGCGCACAGGAACACTAAGCGCCGCCACCTCGGGTCCGGTTAGTTGGGGGCGACGGACATCCCCAAGTCCACCGCCCCTGGACCCAGTTAGGGAGGCCGGTGGAGGTCAGCGTATGCCCTCCTCCGACGCCCGGTGCGCCTTCTGCGGACTGAGAGAGAGGTCAGGATCTCCCTCTCCCTTTCCGCAGTCTCCTTCTGCGAGATGACGGTTTCGCAGAAGGACACCACCGCGTCCCAGGACTCCTCGCCGTCGACCATAGAACGAACTACGGCCGGCAGCGAGAGGTCACTGCCTACTACAGAGATGAGCGCACGGCGCGGCCCCTCCCAAGCGGCACACTCTGCCAGCGTATGCCACGCCGTATCCTCCCGACAGTCGACGCAGTGGTGACACCGAGCGTCCGGCTCCCTGCCTATGCGACACAGGAACCTCCCGAAGCAGCCATGCCCCGAGAGGATCTGCGTCAGACGGAACGAGAGGGAGCCGTGCCTTCTCCCGAGCCACAGGTCGAGCACTGGCCGAATGGCCTCGACAGTGACTAGGCCGGCGGAAGGGCTTGAAAGCCTGTCCCGCCATTCCGCCACGAGGACCTCGCGTAGCTGTGACCGACGCAGCTCGATAACTCGCTGCGTCAGTCCTTCACCGCGGGCCCGCGCGTCCTCACGCCACCAATGTAACGACGCGAGGACTTTTGCCTCCAGGTCCCAGGGCGGAGATCCGGCCAGCACACAAGCCGCCTCATAGGAGATCGTGCGATAACCCCTAATGACTCTGACGGCCATCACCCTCTGCGGCTTCCGCAGAACGGTGATTGAACCGGCCGTCAGGTCAGCCGCCCAAATCGGGGCCCCATACAGGGCCATCGACCGCACGATCCCCTCATACAACCGCCTGCAGGCGGCGTTTGGGTCCAACCTATTGGGAAGCAGCGTTGATAGCGCCCCAGCCGCGCCCAACAACTTGGGTGATAGCTGCCGGAAGTGGGGGCCGAAATCCCACCGGCTATCGAGCACCAGTCCCAAATATTTTAGGGTGGGCTCGACAGCGATACGAACCCCCCCAACCACCACGTGCGAACCCGGTGGCGGCGCCCGTCGGGGGCCATGAAAAGCTATGGCCTCCGACTTGTTGAGGGCCACCTCTAGGCCGAGGCGCCGTATGCGGCTCACCACCTGTGAGACCGCCGCCGTCGCTAGCAACGCTGCCTCCCTGTATGAGCTTCCTCGGGCAGTGACCAGCGTGTCGTCAGCGTAACACGTCAGGTTCACACCCGGTTGGAGCTCGCCCCTCAGCACCCAGTCGTAGCCGATGTTCCACAGGAGCGGGCCCAAGACCGAACCCTGTGGAACACCGCACGACATGGGGCGTTGGTGTCTGCCATCACGTCCCAGATAGGTAACACACCTCTCCGTCAGATAAGCCCCAACGATGCGGCGGAGGTAGGGAGGTACCCGATGGTAGCGCAGTGCCTCTCGAATACAACTCCAGGGCAGAGTGTTGAAGGCGTTGGAGATGTCCAAGGACACCGCCAACATCACTCCACCCCGGGACACCGCTTCCTCCGCCAGATCTCTCACTCGCGAAATCGCCGTAATAGTTGAGCGCCCATGCCGAAACCCGAACTGGCACTCGGCCAGGTCCGGTCCATCCTCGCACATGTGGTGGACGAGGCGGGCTGCGACTATCCGCTCGAATAGCTTTCCCACCTCGTTCAGCAGCACTATGGGCCGGTACGCGGACGGCGAGTCCGCAGGGCGCCCCGCTTTTCTGAGCAAGACCAAACGACCAGCTTTCCACTGAACGGGTAACTGGCCCTGCTCCAGACACGCTGTATAGAGACCTATCATCTGGGGCTCCAGCTCCTTCAGAGCCAGGGCCAACACGCAGCCGTGAATGCCATCGGGCCCCGGAGCAGTATTCTTCGCCCGGAGCCGCAGCACGGCGGATACCGATCTACCCTCCGTTAAATAATTGTGTCGGTGTACACCCTAGGCAAGACGTTTGGCTTTGAAAAGGTTTAATTTAATTTATATGATTTATTTTACAAACAAACAAAATTTTTGGATTAAGGTAAACTAAGTCGTACTGCCAATTATCCGATATATATAAACAGTTTTAAACAAATATAAATTTGACAATGTTTTAGGTATTAATATAAAAAAAAAATTAATGTGAGTATGTTAGACACGCTACACATGTATTTATATCAAACATCATACTTAACAAAATTTATACTTATACATTTAAATAAAATAATGACATACACACACGTTAAATATCTACATTTGCATCGGGAAAAACAAATGAATAAATAAACAATGTAACAGATAAAATATGTTCCAGCACATAATAAATGGAATTACATTGGTATTACTGATCCATTTGTGCCGAAGCATGATTCTTCTAAGATAATATGTTCAAGGTGGAGCATGTTCCATATTACGCTATGTCAGGGTTATTATAGTGTGGAGGAACGGGTATAGTGTCCCTCCAACACAAATGCGAGGTGAACATGGCTGGTGCACCGCAGCCCCACTGTAGATTTTGGGAAACTGTATATGCTAATCGGTGCGAGAATAGGCATGATGACAGTAACCAAGAACCACTAAAAATCTGTATTAAACTGATAAAATGAGGTTTATAAAGTATAAAAATCGTATTTATTTTTATATTCAGAGCGAGACTAATAGTTTATTAACAAAAATAAAACTACAAAATACAGCAATCCGCCATGTTCAGTTGAACACCAATCAGAGCGAGTTATGTCACTTGTGTATAAAGCTCACATTGTTCGGATATAATCGACGATCACTTAACTGTTTTTAAGAGCTATAATTGACACTGGTTGACAAATGGAGACATCACGTCTTACACATACAGTACAGACACCATGACACCACCGAGCGTTTTCTCGTGAATTTTAAGCTTAGAACTTAAATCGCATTTTTTCCTACTAAAACTTTATATTTTGTAGAAATATAACTGTTTTTGACAATAGGAGATACTACCGAACATCATAAAACAGTTTTTCAAAATTAGCCATCATGCCTATTTTAATATCGCGATACAGGATAAGTAGATTAGTCGCGAGACAGTTATTCTCAAACTAGGGAATGTGTGTCTTCGGCAGATGGTTAGATTGTATGTCGAAGTCGTCGCTTTTAAAACGACCATACACTTAACGGGTATTTTAACAGTAGTCGAACATTTTGTTCAGCAATTTGAGTTGAACTTAAGTGCCATCTATTCAAACTTTATGAACAATGTTGAATATATGAACAATAAGTAAAATTCATAAACCACACATTAGCGGCATTATAAAACAATGAAGTTATTACCGTATTCAGGTTGTTGTGGTTTTTGAAGTACCTCCTAATGGTATGAGTTGTTATACAACACATGATTTTATTTACAAACATGATGGACTACATTGTTAAAATGATTTATAGATGTAAATGCATTTCTTCTTAAAACGTAAACATGAGTTTTTTTATATATACTAGCTGAGCCCAGAGGTGTTACCCGCGGTAAAACAACTACCACAGGCAACGCAAAGTTAGTCTAATAAAAGTAGCCTAAGTTACTCCTTATATCGCCAGCTACCTGCTAATGCCAAAATCGGTCTAGCTGTTCCAGAGATAAGCCGAACTAACAGACAGACCAACAGATAAAAATTGTAAAAAACGTTATTTTGGTATATGTAACTAGCATGTATTATACATGCATATGTATTTAGTATAAAGCAGTTATTTCAATATCACAAACAGACACTCCAATTTTATTTATTTGTATAGATGCGCCTGCTAAAGTGGCTACTTTGCGTAATGGAAAGGTCAAGTAGAATTTTTCATGTGGGAGAGACACTCTTTAGTACGAATGGGCCGGCTTGACCGGAGTACCACGTCCTCACAGAAAAACGATGTGAAACAGCGCCTGCGCCTTGTGTCACCGAGCGACTGAGGATACCGGAAGCCCATATCTCAACCCCTCCCTATCCTCCTCTCATCCCCCAAAGGCTGGCAACCCACCTGGGAAGCCTCTGGTGTTGTGGATGTCCATGGATGGCGGTAATCGCTAACCGTTTGTTTCGGAGTTTGGGTATTTTCTATATATAATATGTATGTATTTACAAAAAACAAGTATATAAGTATTAATATCAGTTATCTAGTACCCATAGTACAAGCTCTGCTTAGTTTGGGATTAGATGGCGTTGTGTGTTAAAATGTCTGAACATATATGGGTCTGCTCCTTTGTCGAGTATTCCATAAAAAAAATTCAAGAGTAGTGGTCACCATACTTATTGCGAATGCAGACAACGCAATAATGCAGCAAGGTCAATTAGCGTCCTAATAAAATGCTACTGCATTTTTATTATTGGGCCTCCGAGCTCGCACTCACCAACGAAACATGACAGCATATTGGGAATTTTATGTAATTTATAGTCTCGATTGTCGGTACTTGATGGAACTTGCTGCATTACATTCTAGAATTAAAATCACTTGTACTTTTTTATGATATAAGTGGCAAATGAGCAGACGTATCGCCTGATGGTAAGCAATTACCGCCGCCCATGGAGACCTGAAACACCAGAGGCGTCACAAGTGCATTGCCGGCCTTTTAAGAAGGAATACGCTCTTTTCTTGAAGGTTTGAAGGTCGTATTGGTCCGGGAATACCGCAGGTGACAGTTCATTCCACAGTTTTGTTGTGCGAGGCAGAAAGTTACTTGAAAAGCGCATAGTTGTGGACTGCCAACATGGCGGAAAGAGGCGGCAGAAATCAGCCCGCACAATTCCTCGGAGCACTCCCCGGTAAATGCGGTAGAAGATGCACAGTTTAGCCACATCTCTACACAGCGCCATTGAGTCTAGCTGAATTGAAAGTTCTTGGGAATCAATGATTCGAGTCGCTCTCCGTTAAATGCGGTCCAAAGGGAGGAGCTGGTATTGGGGTGCCCCCGCCCAAAGATGGGGATAGCATTCCATGTGAGGCCGGACCTGCGCCTTATAAAGCGTAGGCTAAACTACTTTGTACCTTGTCTTTTATTTCAAATGTATTTTAATAAATATTACAAAGTTGAGAGTCAGGAACATCACGCATCGGCCAATAGGAGTCAATCATTAACAACAACGAAATCTTAAAAATCTAAAACAGCCCTATGCAAGCACAAATTGAGTAATCATTCCCCAAAAATGACATTGGAAAAGAGCTGATACTCTTACATTGCTTTACATATATTAACCAATCATAGCTAAGAACCGCCGCAAGGAAACTGACTCTCAAATGAAAAAACCGCATCGAAATCGGTACATCTGTATCAGAGCTACGATGGCACAGAAAGACGTGTGTCTGTCTGTGGCATCATTACAGACAGACACGGACATCGACGTCAAACTTATAACACACCTATTTTGCGTCGGGAGTTAAAAATGATCAACACTCTACAAAGCCGAAATTAGCCGAAAGTCTCTTTCTAGAGGTTGATGTGCATTACTTTTTGCCCAGTACTATACCAGAGGAGCTATTTTGCGTTGGTTTCCAGTATGCCTCTGCAAATAGTGGTTATATCTATACTGGCTAACGGCCGGTAGGATAGATATGAGATACTGCATTATCTGTGTACACTCGCACAAATAAATGTATCGATGCATTTAAGCTGTTTATTTCATTTGTTGTTATTTCTTGACTCAATAAAATCGTCACGTGAACAGCCTTAATTAACCCACTGCTAGACATATGTCTTTCCTTAGAAAAGAAAAAAATGACTGAACAAAAATAACACCAAACCTAGAATCGAACCAACTAACGCACAATCGGATTTAATTCTGAAAATGATAGAAGGTAAAAAGAAGTTTACGTGGGTTCTGCACATATAATAGAAATTAGTAAAATTGGGCATATCTTTGATATGTTATTACTGCCTATTTCAGAATTGATTTAAAACTTGTCACACTTGTTACTATTGATGCATGTTGTGACCCCTTAAAATATTGTGCATTTTACTTGTTATTAGTTAATTTACTGTTTCCTATTGTAAGAATTAATGTAAATGTAACTAGTTGTCCAAATAAATAAATAAACATGAGTTATAAAGAAAGAGTTATTTTTTATTTATTTCTTTATTGTATAAGTTGAGAAATATTAGTAAGTACCTACGTAAAGCTGAAACTCCATGAAGGAACTCAATTCCCATTTACTTATAAACGGTGGCGTATAGTTTATTGAGTTTATTTTGTACTAGCAGCCCGCCCCGGCTTCACACGGGTAGACATTGATAATTACCTAAAAATTTAAATATTATATATTTTAATACGCTCTTAGCAAACTTTCCAAGTTTAGAACATTTGACCAAGTCTCGAGTTTTTCATACGGATCCCTGACTTTTTTGCAAATGTAATATAGCCTATATTACTCGGGGATGATTTAGCTTGCTACTGGTGAAAGAACTTTTCAAATTGGTTCAGTAGTTTCGGAGCCTATTCAATGCCAAGAAATAAACCAAAAATCCTTCCTCTTTATAATATATGTACAGGTTTAGGCAGAATACACACAAATAATAAATATATAATATGTACCCATGATGATCTCCTAGTAGATTACCGCCACGGCGGCCAGTCTCAATAAAGACCAACCAACTACGCAGGAGATATTATAGTGCACAAGTGTGTGCGCAAACACAGGTGCACTCTCTGTTCCCTCGCTCTCATAATCCGATGGGACGCTTAAGCTACACGATCGGTGTGAGATCAGGCGCAGGACCGAAAGCTTTATGACCGAGTGCAACAGTCCCCTACCTGCACTTGGCCAGCGTGGGGACGTATGGCCTTAACCCTCTCCTGAGAGCAGACCCGAGTCCAGCAGTGAGACATTATGGGTTGTTGATGAACTAGCTAGCTGTAGTTTTTAATTGCGTTGACTTACAATTTAGATTGCTTCACAGCTGCAAGAGACAGTAGACTTGAGTACTTGATATGAATTTCAGCTTGATACCTCCACGCGTTCTTTGAGAAAAAGGGTTTTAAGAGACAGACAGACGGACAACAAAATGAATTTTTACCGTGGGAGAGCCACGCTTCGGTATGAATGGGCCGGCTCGACCGGAGTGATACCACGGCCTCACAGAAAACCGGTGTGAAACAGCGCTTACGCTGTGTTTCATCGAGTGAGTGAGGATACCGGAGGCCCATACCCCAATCCAACGCCCCCTATCCCCCTCACCATCCCCCTTCCCCCCAGGCCGCCATAGTGTGGGTCACCATGCTGCATTGTTCTTTTTCGCATTGAGGATGGTGACCACCACTCTTGGATTCTGCTCATGCTTTCCATCAGGCAGGGCAGAGTCATTTTGGCAGCTTAAATATAAAAAAAAAAAATGATCCTATAAAGGTTCCGTTTTTTCCTTTTGAGGTGAGGATCTTTAAAAGCGAACTTCAACCAAAATAGCCTATGAAAGTTAATTTAGCAAAATGACGTATTCAGTTCTAAATGTTTTCTTGAATCTACAGAGGAGATTAACTCTGTGTTTGCATCGCGATTGGCTATATTTAAAATATACTTAGTCCACTAATTAGTGAAATCAAAGAACTAATATTTATTTATCATAATTGTAGCACTACATGCGGACTTTACAAAATGATATGACAGTATTGCTTTAGATTTTATTATTACCACAAGTATAGTGTTTGTAATTCTTTCTCGTTTGCATACATGACGAAAAACAAGCAAAAGTTCCTAACTAACTGACTAATTTACTTAATTTTAATGATGATGATATCATAAAGAAAATAAATAAATAAATCACTACTATTTGCTGTAATGACCAACTAATATTTTCCGCGTCTGTCTGTACTTGCTTCGTATCGCTACATATTACAAACGAGGGCATTGTGTGTTTTAGTGACAAATGGACAAGCTTTATGGACCAGACATATCCTTTTAATATTCATTTATTTCTAATAACAATTTGCATTTTACGTAAATTGTATATAAAATTAATGAAAATAAATTCGGCTTCAACTTAAAAGTGTAGTGAAAAGTTCAAGAATATAGAACGTTTTTAAATTGTGTTTAAAGAAGGAGAGAAAATGATTAAATGTGAGTAAAAATATAACAATTGATTTTGTTTTTTTATCATTTCTTTTTGATTATTTTATTTCTGTTTATTGGCTGTAGAAACATTGACTCCATAAACGTCATTTTCAATATTAAATAAAATAAGTCTGAGGTAAATAACATTTTAAAAAATAAATAAAAGAAATTGGATTAAATTATTTTTTTACAAAGCGATAGTGAGTTATTGGATTAACTTCAGAATTATTTGTATGTGAATATTTTTTTTTAGAATAACTGAGAATTTTGCTATTTAATGATGGCGTTTTGTTAAATTTCTTATTAATCGCCTTGCAGAGAATTATGTTAATACAATTTACATAATGCTCGTTACCTAATTTTACAATTATTATAATATTTCAGTATAATGTAGGCCATAAACTTTTCTACCATTAAAATTAATTTTATAATATCCTTAACAATACCTTTACCATTTCTACCAACTCGTAGTATGAATATCGATTGAGAACTGATTCTTCTGTCTTATTAAGTATAGCTTACCTATTTTAAAAAAATGTGTAGTTTGGCTAGTTTATTTAAAACTATGTCAGGTAATAATATTTTTCCTTTGAAACTGAAAGTTAAAAAAAATTGACAGCGTTATTCCAAACAATTGAAGTACCATTTGCCGTAAATTGCAATAAAACTTTATATGTTTGTGAATATACATGGGCGAGTATAAGCGTATCATCAGTATTTGCGTGATGCAATATACCTACCACAGAATTATTATAAGAACTAAGATCAAGGTCCACGTCTGGCTGTAACGAGTCCATTACTTATTAAATGGCTTTAAGTGGTGGTAGTTAACAACAAGTACATTATCATTAAATATAAGAAGAGTACTGTCATATGTCGATAATAATGTGGACTTCGTTGAAAACGTTCTATCTTTAAAAGTAATTTTATAATAGCCTTAACAATACCTATACCATTTTTACCTACACGCACTTTGAATATCGATTGGGAACAGTTTCTTCTGTCTACTTGGATGTCTCCTTATAGTTTACCTACTTTTAATTGAAATAATACCTACTTATAAAGACTTTTTAGAAAATACACACGAACGCAGGAATGTGAAATTGTCATCTACTTAGATGACAATTTCACATTCCTGCTTTCGTATGCTTTATATTTTCGATATACTTGCTGTAATTAGCATATCTCGGCTTCTTACATTCAGAAGCTAAATATGAGAAGCCGAGGATCAGTTCAAGTGGTGAGCAGTTGTAGAGTTTTATATCCAGCAATGGACTGCAATTAGGTTATGAATGATAAGAACGACCTGATTACCTGTACTATGTACTAAGTTAAAAAAATACTTGAAAAATGTCCAGTATTTATGTAGTTTTAATGACGCGGAAGTCTATATAATGGTGATCATGTTAAAGTGTCAACTTTAACTTTAAAAAAGGCAGTAGATGAAATATGACCACGACACGGTTTCTACTCAAAATGGTATATAAGCGTACTTACAACCCGTAATCGTTAAGAGTATTTGACCGATGCCACCTTTCCAACCGATTTTCTTTTAGGAACTCGCTAAGAGAGACCCATGTCTAGTAAAGGACGTCTCATGGTTAAAAAGTAATACACCAACAAGTTTTGCGTTTATTGAACGAGGAGGCTTCAACCACATTATGTCTGTTTTTTAACATACTAACCTATTATCAACCCCTTAAGTTCGCCTCGTGCAATTGTATTGCAGGAAGTATAAATAAATAAAAAATAACAATGACAGCATTCGTGCTATCGTGTTTCATTCGTAAAAGCAAGAACAGAGGCCCGATTGTGCAAAAACATTTCAGTAATGTGGCTCACCAATATGAGTGTGATGCTACAATTGGATTCAGCCAATGCTTACCAGAATAGAGTCATTTTGGCAGATATAAACCTAAAAAAAAATTTTATTGTAATATTGTACAATTGAGCAGATCTATCGCCTGATGGTAAGCGATTACCACCGCCCATGTAGACCTGCAACACTAGAGGTCACAAGTGCTTTGCCGGCCTTTGGGGGATGAGGAGGATGCGGATGAAGGGGTTAGGTATGGACCTCCGGTATCCTCACTCATTCGGTGATACACAACACTGTTTCACACCTGGAAATATAAATAGGCCGCTGCGTAGAAAGAAGTTTTGAAAGCGCCATAAAAACTTTGTTTAAGAATGGGATACCACGACAGTTAACTGTCACTGATCCAGATTTTTACTACCACTACGCTGGCTATCCCCATACTAGTACCCTACCTTCAGACCCTAGTAACTGGGATACTAGATTACGCAAGTAATCGTCTCAAATTTTACATTTTATCTCTATGATTTATTTAACTACAGATTATGTAGATAAATAGAATAGCTCCAATTATTTTAATTATAACGGAAAATTACTTTGATTAAAAAGTAAATATAGAACAAAATCTTCCCGTGAACTAAAGCTAAAATAAGTTGTTACTCGTATCTCGGGGGGAAAATTCTTTTTTATTAAGTAGGTACCTATTTTCGGGCCATTATAAACTCAAATAAATTATGGAAAGACCGTTCTCTCAAATGCGTAGTGGGGCAGAGTTCTGGCTCTCGAGTAGCAAGCCTTCATCGTCGACGACTGTCACTTTCTATTAGGCGATTCTTCGCCTCTTTTGTCCTCTTTTGTCCTATATTAGTTTACATCATAAAGAAAACAGTATTGGCTTTAATTTGCAATAGTGAATGTCAGTAGCCGTTTATGAAACAAGTGTTATAGTTTTTGTGAATGACAATGTAAAGACAGTATTTTTAGGACGGTATTTTGTATTCTTTTTATGGGTATAACAACAGGGGATGTTTCTACTTTAAGCCCTCGAAAGATTCTGGAATATATATCTGCTTAATATTTGAGAAGAATATGCGGTGACACATGGGCTCAGGTACTTACTACACTAATAAGGTCGAATGGATTGTTTTTAAACCAGGTACCTACACTTACAAGCAACTGCCCGAACTATCACTCTTGCAATACCCTTTGGATCGGGTTCAGAGGTTTAAATATTTGAGCCACTGGGTCACCGATGATTTAAAAATTAATATGGACATAGATAGGGAACGCAATATGCTGGCACGCAGGTTTGTGCGCTACACTGATACTGAAAATTATGCTGTTCAAAGCTTTCTGACAGTCATTCTACACGTGCAGCCTGTAGACTAAGTTTAAACAGAAGGTATGCAGCGACATGTGTGTCTAATATAACAATGTATTTAGGGTGCTTTTCGGGTTGCCATGGAGTTGAAGCGCGTCAAGCATGTTCGCAGAGTTTCAGGTCGATAGGTTCACCGTAATAATGCGAAAACGTTGCGCTTCAACGCTTTCGCGCCGGCGCTCCTCCTCCAACAGCATCCTGATTGTTTTATCAGAGAGATGGGACTCCCCCCTCATGTTCAGATGGTGTGGTTATACATCTACACTAATTAATATTTATAATACTATCACTTAGTTAAGTCACTGTGTAACTTACAAAATATGGATGTGTTGATGAGTCCGAAATAAATAATTTGAATCTGTCTGTAGGTGAAAAAACACTTAATAAAGTAAAAAGTACATGGCGATATGGACACATGATACTAAGAAAGTTAGGAAACCCAGACGGAACACAAAATCATTTTTCCAGTCTGCCAAAATATAAATGTGCATATAGTTTTGAATAAAAAATAAAATAGTAATAAATTAATATATATCATATGTGTTATTCTGATGTATAAGCAACATAGCTGTAAAGTTTCATCTAAATTCGTTCAGTAGTTTTTGCGTAAGAGTAACAAACATACTTCCATTTAGTTTAAACAATAGTAGAACCAATAGGATACGATAACATTTATTATCATTATGTAGTATACATATTAAATGGATATAACGCAGAATTTACTAACAAAACAAATGACATTTATTTACATCAGCTGCATGATAAACGGTTCACAAAGTCGTACCTCTAGGGTAGTTGCGGCAACATGTTAATATTTACCGTGGAATATGTTCTAAGTCAATATCTTCACTGACATATTTGTTTTATGATAAATGATGATATTGATAGATATTAACACAACACTATCTAAAACTAAAACAACTATCAATTCATAAATGAATGTAAAGTCCCTCCAACACAAAGGGATGATCTTCGACCAGCCGAGATGATCATGCTGGGCAGGCCGCGGCCCAACGGTTGATGATGGGAGGTTATAGGTATGCTGTATAAATCTATATCGCGATTCAGGATTAGTAGTTGCTCTGTAGTTAAGTGTGTCTTCGATAGATGGCGCTGTAATATATCTTTGTTTGCGCTGTATATGGAAGTCACCACAATAGCAATCGTATCTTTTTGTTGTAGATACATAATTTTAAAACAAATATGAAGTAGAGAATTATTTCTTATGGGAATAGAGGAATCCTCTATTCTGTCACTAATAAAATATCAAATAAAAGGATGTTTGTTGTTAAAATTCAGCAGATACAGATTATACATACATTTACATACATAGGCTACTTTTTATCACAAAAAGTGTTCCGGTGGGATGATTGCATAACGGCAACAACAGCGAGTAACACAGCGGGACGCAGCTAGTGCGCTACAAAGCAAAAATTGTGTGAAAATGACAAAAACTACCGTGCTTCAATATGCATTGTGACAAGATAAACTAGTGTATGAAATTTATACATATTATGTTCAGATTTCTATACCGTGTAAAGTTTATATCAGGTCTCAGTTCCTTCACAAATATTATCATCTAGACGCTTGGCAGTCCACAACTGTGCTCTTTTCCAGGAACTTTCTGTCTCGCATAACAAAACTGTGGAATGAACTGTCGCCTGCGGTATTCCCGGACCAAAACGACCTTCAAACCTTCAAGAAAAGTGCGTACTCCTTAAAATGCCGGCAACGCCCTTGTGACGCCTCTGGTGTTGCGGGTGTCCATTGGCGGCGGTAATCGCTTACGATCAGGCCATAGGTCTGCTCGTTTTCCCCCTATATTATAAGAAAAAACTACAATAAATACTAACAATTAGCATTTGGAACAAATAGACACATAACAAATTACATCACATCAATAGCCTATGACAGTCCATACACTGCTGGGCAAATGCCTTTTATCTCAACTAGACACACTAAAATAAATTACAAAACAAGTTAATTAAAGCAGTTGATATTCGACCGCCATAATTTTGATTAAAGAGCATTATAAACAAGAAAATATTTATTACGTATACCACAACCAACACAATCCAACTAAGTTAAAAGTTAATTGATGAAATTTGTATAGTCTATGTCGTGCGGGCCATTATTTATGAATCTATTGATACCTCATTCATTGTAATCAGAACATACAAACATACATTTTATTTACTGCCTCGGTGGCACAGTGGTAGCGTATGCGGCTGCTATCCATGAGGTCTCAAGTTCGAATCCTGAGTCGGACCAAATGTTTGTATGATCTGCAAATGTCTGTTTCGAAGTTTGGATGTTTTCTATGTATAATATGTATGTATTTACAAAAAAAAAGTATTTATGTATTCATATCAGTTGTCTATTACCCATAATACAAGCTCTGCTTGGTTTGGGACTAGATGGCGTGTGTGTTAGATGTCCGATATATTTATTTTCAATCAATTCAAAATTAAAACTCTTACTTTTGACTTTGCCGTCGTCGGGTAAAATTAACTAACAAGTAACAATAACAAGTGATCGTTTGTATTGATTGTCGTTATCACACAAGAGATAAGAGAGATACTACGTAACCTTAGGAAGAGTCACTTCGCTTCATACTCAAATGCTGTTTTAGTAACAGTTATTTAGTTTAGTCGAGTTACAGCGACGGAACGTGACGCACATATTTTACGATTTCGGACATCTGTGGCCGTGAGTTTCGTAATAATTTTCATTCTATTTTGAGCTTCTATTTCTTAAAATCTTAAAGATCTAACTGGTTTAAATGGTCTCTAGAATACAATTGATTGTGTTATTATAATATTTATAGGGCTATGAGGACTATTAATACCTATATGTTTTAGTGTTAAAATTAGCATTGAACAGTGCCAAGGAAATTTACGGAAAGTTACTTGCATGTATGCTAAATAACGAAGAGTATTTGTTTGACTGTTTATAGGTTGTTGTACAAGTAATCAGATCTGTAATATTGCCTCTAAATCATTATTTATTCGACTAAATATTTTACAGCAAAAGTAGAGAATCTTTTGATTTAACAATGAATGCTTGAACGCTTTACTAAAGAATATAAATTTACATAATGATATAAAATTTAAAGGTTATTACAAAATTACAAAATTTGGAGTTACGGAAATTACTTAGTACCTACTTGGTTATATATTTTTTATCGAAGTAAATGTGATTCAAGTATATTTATCATTCTTTTTGATAAGCCTTGGCTATCCTCAACATAGACCCTAGTTAGGTACGATGTCAGGCTTAAGACTCAAGACCTATAATTGCATGGTCCGGGTGCCCATAGGTATCATCAACAACTCAAAACGTCCCACTGCTGGGCTTGTGTCTCCTCTCAGGAGAGGACTAAGGCCATAGGTCTCCAAGCTGGTCGAGTGCAGGTTGGGGACTGAGAAGACAACGTTGCAACAACGTAATATCGATGTGAAAGGTCTCCAACTAAGCTTCACGACTGGAATCCTATGACAACAACCGGGACCGACTACTTTACGTGAACTCCGAATCACAGAGACGCTTATGGTTTCATGCCACTAATAGTCCCCATCTACGTACTGATCGCGCCGTCGTTGCTTACCCTCGGTGATTGTTTCTAACCACCGAGTGCAACTGGGCTATGAGCGCCTCATATGAATGTGCTACGTAAATTCAACTATTATATACTATCAAGTATATTAAAATATCATTATCAAGCATAATATTTCGTTGCTTCATTATGATGATTGACACTTTGGGGTTATCATGCAGTAAATTGACTGTTCAAACAACATTGGCTTAAAAAATCTTAAGATAGACGCAATCAAGTCTTTGGGTCAGTTTCGATCAGACTTTGTTTTTTGTTTTTGTTTTTATTCTGTTACAATAAATATTATCACATATCACATTTACTTATTTACTAAATAATAATAAATGTCGTCCGTTTTTGTAACATTTTTCATTGGTGCTCGGCTCCTATTGATCGTATCGTAATGTTATATAGCCCAAAACCTTACTCGATAAATGGGCTATCCAACATTAAAAGAATTCTTGAATTCGAACTACATAGTAGTTCCTGAGATTAGCACTTTCACCCAACCGAGCAAACTTTTCAGCTTTATAATATTATTCTAGAGTCATCTACAACCCATAACGTCCCTCTGCTGGGCTCGGGTCTCCTCTCAGGAGAGGGGTTAAGGCCATACTTACGTCTCCACACTGCCCAAGTGCGGATTGGGGACTGGCAAGAAAACGTTGTGGCTACGTATCTTGCCGTTGGATGATTTTAAGCCGCCCGAAGGCCTCCAACTAAACTTCACGACTATTATCGTATGATTACAACTGGGGCCGATTGCTTAACGTGACCTCCGAATCACGGAGACACTCTCGGTAACATGCCACTAGCGGTCACCCATCCAGGTACTGACCGCGCCGTCGTTGCTTAACCTCGGTGATTGTTTCTAATCACCGAGTGCAACTGGACTATGCTCGCTACTCTAGATTTAATTAATTTCATTTTATCTTTTCTCATTATAATATGTAAAACTACATTCGTTGCACTTTATGAAAGATAAGTAATGTATGTCATTTCGTGCAAAAATATTTGCAGCACGTTCCATTGAAGTCACGCAAAATAAACTTTGTTTTTCATTTCATTTAACATATATGATACAATTATTTTGTCATTGAAATCTAACAATATTTCTTATTAAATTAGATCAAAAGTTAATATACTTATATGTTTTTGTTTGTTACAGTATCACTTAGTGAAGTCATGAAGATTGGTTTTATTGGAGGGGGCCGACTGGCCTTCGCTTTAGCAAATGGTTTCATATCAGCTGGTGAGTATCATTACGTTTTTTTTTATTTCTTTTAAATATCTTTCTTGTAAACATGCGAAATTACAAAGTTAAAACAGAGGATGAGTCACAAAAATGCAAATGATAGAATAGGCGGTGTTATCGCTCACGGCGATATCTTCCAGACAACCACAACACGGATTTCGGTATCCAAAAACTTCGGGTAGCTCACATTCAAGTTACTCAGTTATTTTTGTGGTATAGAGGGCAAATAAGCAAACAAGTGATGGTTTGTTTTTCTGCCGCCTAAACACTCCTTCAACGGATGTGTTGTTTCAATTTTTTCCCCTTAGAATCATTGTTCTATAAGCAACCTCTCTCTCTAACAAACTGGTTTTGTGTGAGGTAGTATCTCACGTCGAGCCTGACTCATAGGCAAGTATGGAATCGTGACTCTCCCATGATATGTACCTAAATAGTAGATTTGCTCTAGGCTCCCTTTTCGCTTTATTATACACGAAATTTTTCAAAAGCTATAATTATTGTTCCATTAACTTTTGGTGTATATATAGCCTATTTCGTCCTGGCCTTCATGACGAATCTATTCATTAAATCGGTTCGGTAGTTTGGACACTACGAAGGAACATATAAACATACATAGACTGCCAAACTATTACCCTTTTTTATTTTATTTATTTATTATGTCAACTGCTCACTACACTTACAGTTACCCAACACGCCATTACAACATTAGTGTTACAAATATGGTAATTAATAATATAATTCTTTTAGAAATTCACAGTCCTCCGATCCCAAGTCGGGCGAAACCCGCACCAAGGTAATCAGAGTACTAACAAACACATTTCCATCACTCCCAGACGCAAAACTAACGATCGTGCTTATCACACGCAAGCTTGTCACGTGTGGGAATCGAACCCACGACCTCAGGCACTCAGCAGTCAGGATCACCAACCACTAGAGCAACAGGCCCGTCAATATTAAAACTTATCTTTGGCTTCGCTGTAGTCGTGTAAAAATTAACCCATAACCTAATATTTAGTAGGTTATGGGTTAAAGCACGAAGTTGTTTTATAGTATGAAAACAAGAGATTTTCTTTTTTTAAATGTAGTTAAACCGAAATGTGATAACCACGATGTGCCCTATCTTATTTACGTCATGGGCCGTGGTAAATATAATTTGCCTACAAATACATAAATAATTCTCTAGATTTGCACAGAAGATTTGGCTATTTGTTATTTGAGAAGCTTAACGTTTTTATTCTCATGACGTCAGAGTAAACATAATTTTCTGTAGTTATATTACATTGTTATTAACAGTGAAATAGGTCACACAGGTTGTAATGTACACACACACCTGTGCGTGTTAATACCTAAGTTCTTAATAAGGGACCTCTTGCGTACGCAAGAAACATTTTTCATTTGAAATCAGAGCACAGACTCGTGCTTCACCTAAGTGTAACGTGAGGACTATACTACACTTCACCTGGGTGTATAATGAATCTTACCTTTCTTAGATTTAAATATAAACTTGGGAAAGGAAAACCTCAAATTTCGTTGATGTGAATTCAAATTCAAAACAGGAAAATATTTACAACTTATTCGTAACATAAATGTGTTAATTTTAAAGCGAAACTTTTATTACATTGTCTCATTTTTTTGGTCTGTGTATAGCATGTCGCGTGACGCGTGAAGCGTGACGGTCGGCCAGTGTCCAGTGGCCAGTCGGACGGTGTGCCAGTGCTCCACGCTAATTTGTTTGATTTTGTCAGTGTTTAATGTAAATGTTGTTATTTATTTGCTTTATTAGATTTATTTATTTGCATGTGAAAAAAAGTTTCACTTTTACCGTGGTTTTATAAAACCACATAACTCTTTTTTTTATTTTGTAGGTTTGGCGAAACCCGATGAAATCACTGCGAGCGTACATCCAGCTGATATAACAAGCGCTGAGGCGTTTAAGGTAAATGGACAATTTTTTAAATGGATTTATAAACATTTAAAGCTGCATATAAATATCGGAAAAAAGCAAGTGAAACTTTACATGTGTATACAATACACATTTATATATTATAAAATTAATCTATTAAATTTGAATATTATCAAATTACAATGTTATCGTGTTTCATCTATTTAATTTGATAATATTCAAATTTTATACATGAATCTTATTAACTAAATTTAATTTTGTCATATATTACTTTTACGTTACGAATATGTATTATTAAATATGTTGTAGAATAGAAGAATACAATGAAAGTAATGAATTTGGATGATATGCTTTAAATGTATGGCAAAATTTTACATAGGGGGCCGTCCATTAATCACGTGAGACCCGAAATGGGGGGAAGGTGGTTTAACAAACATCACTTAATATCACAAGGAGATAGGGGGATGTAGTAACATATTACGTGTATTTATTTTTATATTTCTTCCGAGAGAGATTGTCCGCGTAGTGTAAACCCGGACTATTGCACTATATATTTGTTTGTCGCATGGTTACACCATTTATTTAATATTATTTTCATGCCACTCAAAAAAACCTGCAACTTTTCTGTCTCGACATTTCTGTAATGGTTCTTAATTCACAATAAAATAAATTATACCTTACACCTGTATGTAAAGGTAATTATATTAAAAATACACATGATTTTAGGTGTAGGTAGCCCCCCTCCGGTGTTAGCCTTAAACCTCACCATGTATCAACTAGGAGGAGGGGGAGGGGTCAAAATATGCTAAAAAACATTGACAAAACACGTGATTAATGGACGGCCTCCAGGTTACAAATTCTATGCCCTTAGAAATTTATTGTCACTCCTTTTTGTCTTTGATGAGATCGATGAGGCTTAGGCTTCATCCGACTTTGCAAAGCCAAGATTATTTCTATGTGTGTGTTTTTAGTTAGCAAAATACAGCTAAGTTTAATAAAGTTGACACGTAAAACTATTTAAAAAAAAACAACTGCGGCAAAATCTGCCATTTTTATTAAAGTCAGGTTTTTTTATATTTATTTTTTTAAATTTTTTATTTTAATATACCCTGTGTCACTCTCACGAATAAAACGAATCTATTGACTCCCCTCCACTAAAAATACAACAAGCCGTTTAGGCTATAGGGCGTGTCAAAGAAATATACACACTTACACTCGAAAACATAACCCTCCTTCTTTCGCCTTCATTACGAATGACGAAACGAAACTAAAACAATCCGGTGTTTAAATGAAATTAGAGAGCAACCCATGAAAGGAAGTTCTACGTCATTTATTTAATTATTAAAATCCATTATTATTTTATTATGTAGATAACAAGTTATATAGAGCTGTTTAATTAGTTTTCTAAATTAAATTACATCAGTGATTACGCAAAGTTATTTGTGTTAACATTTGTAACAAGAATAGATAGCGAACCTGCTCTCAGTAACTGTTGTTATAATATTTTAATACATTCCGTTGATATGATAAAATAATCAAACCACAACATCTCTGCCCCATTTTCAGCCTCTGCCGAATCTCTTTCTACATTAGCTAACGCCTCTATGGTCGTGTATTATTGACTAATATTTTGTTTGGACCACTTAACGTTCAGACGACATTCCCTTACATTTGTTAGTTTTCTATTATCGTTTACGTTTGTAGAAAGAAGGTCAATTTATCAAGAAGGGGCTGATTCCTGTGTCTTGGAAATGAATCTCTGATTTCGTGGCCTTAAGTGACAAGATGATGTCCAAACTAATCAAGAGTGTACAGTTTGTACCGTAACCCTTCCGCCGGCGGCGGCACACAGCAATTATTTACAAAATATTAGAACTTCATTATCAACTTTATTGATAGCTAATAACAAGAAATAATCACTTTTAGGATTCCCTTTTACTTATGATTTATTTATTTATGGTTAAATACCCGGTAAGATTTTACATTGCTCAACTCTACTATTGGATTTAACTACGTACTATCGTTACGTTTGAATATTTATACCAAAGTTAAAATAACGTCTTCTTAGAGTCTCTATGCGGTTTAAAAAGGTATGTACTCAAGATGCGTTTCCAGAAGACAGTCAGCAGTCAGCTTTGAATGGCAATTCTCACTTTCTGTTCTTTCTTCATTTCTTTTTTTTGTAATATTTCTTCGCTCGTGTTCTTAAATATCTAAATGAGTTTACAACAATCTATAACACATTCTTGTCTTACAGAAACTCGGAGCAATGGCGGTATTCGAGAATAAACCAGTAGTAGAGAGATCAGAGGTGGTTATTGTCTCCGTGAAGCCAGATGTGGTGGTACCTGCTTTAAGGGAGGTGAAATATTTAGAAAGTTCCAGAAATAAGTTGTTCATCTCAGTAGCAATGGGAGTTAGTATTGGCGCTATTGAACAGGTGAGCTAATATCTAAATAATAAAAAAATAGAAGATAAAATATGTAAGTAGTTTTAGAAATAAGTTTTAACTAGAAGTTCTAACCTCATGTGATCTGCTAGTACTTATTAATGTCTAGCTGAGCCTGAGAGAATCATAAACGCGGGTAGTCAAAAAAAGGTAGCCTAGGTTACGCTTTCTATTATCAGATATCTACCAATGAAAGTATCATCAAAATCGGTCCAGCCGCTACTGAGTAATCTCTGGACCTGCTGGAACAAACAGACAGATAATAAGACAATTAAAAAAAAAAAAATTTATATGGTACTAAATGTACTTTCTTAAGCATTTAGTAGAAAGTTCTACAAACAGACATTTAAATTTTATATTTTTGTGTAGATGTATATATGAACCAATGAATATTTAATTCGATGTAGATATATGTCTTAGATTTTCATTGTTATTGATGATTACAAAAACGACAGGACGCCACGCTGGCCATGGCGCCCTGACCTTTTTCTTGAGTTCTTCTCCTAACCATCTGCACGAGATGTTTTATCTTCCCTTCTTAAATACCTTTCCCGTTAAATATACTCTTAAGTTTCCTATATCTAATTCAGAAAGAGCTGGGTTTATGGTAATGGGTTTGTCTTTCGTAACGTAGAGGAGACCGGAGGCCTTTGGGCGGCTTAAAAACATCCAACGGCCAGTCCCCAACCCGCTCTTGGCCAGCGTGGGGACGTACGGCCTTAATCCTCTTCTGAGAGGAGACCCGAGCCCAGCAGTGGAACATTATGGGTTGTTGATGAACGTATCTAGAACCCATTCTAATATTATACCTTCGACATTGCCTTTGCCTGTCAATTTGGATGAATTTTAAAATATAGATAGATTAGACCTTGGAGAAAGACACAGGCTACTTTTGTCGTGATAACCGACATATGCGATATCTACCTATGCGAGCAGAGCCGCAGGTAAAAGCTAGTAGAAATATAATTTGGTAAGGTGATAAACAAATTGAAGGAACAAATGAATTTTTTTTTTAAATGTTTTAATATACTAGGTAAATGCTTAAAATTTTCGGGATCCAGGCGTGAACGTATGTATTCGTATACTACAGTAGTTTATCAGTGATGAGTCTATGATGTGATATCGAATAGCCGAAAGTAAACACAGGACTCATGTTCTTAAGATAAGATAAAATTATTGTAATAAGGTGAAAGATTGCATCATAGGATTTGTGAAGTTGATACATGAACCTAGCAAAGCTTTGGGGCCCACGCTGGCCATGTGCGGGTTAGGGACTGGCAAGAATAGGTTGTGGCTACATATCTTGCCGTTGGATGTTTTTAAGCCGCCCGAAGGCCTCCTACTAAGCTTCACGACTATTATCGTATGATAACAACCGCGACCAACTGTTTAAGGTGACCTCCGAATCACGGAGACGCTCATGGTAACATGCCACCAGCGGTCACCCATCTAGGTACTGACCGCGACGTCCTTGCTTACCCTCGTTGATTGTTTCTAATAGCCGAGTTCAACTTATTATATAACACTGGGTTTTGAGACGCTCATAACCCAGTGTATAAGATAAGTCTGTTTAGTTTTTATAAATATCGGCCTACCAAAGTGACTTTACTCTGCCTGATGGAGACCCTGCGCAGAATTCAAGAGTAGTGGTCATCATACTCATTGCGAACACAGATAAAGCAACAAGGCAGCTTTATGACCCTAATTCTAATGATACTGCAAGCATCTCTATAGAGAGATGATTCTGCATCTTTGGGTCTTTATACGGTCTATATAAGGACGAGAAAGCTATGTAATTATTTTACCTTTCATTTTGTTTCTGAAAATCTGTTACACATGGACGAAACACTGTTATGTTAGACAGATCCCTATCCGTACAAAATCAGAATATTCCTAGTGCGAAAGTTGAGAAAAAAATTAGTCAATCGAATTGACTAATAACTCGGCCTCTTAATTTTCAGGTCTTACCGCCTGATGCTCGCGTCATCCGAGTGATGCCAAACACGCCAGCTCTGGTTCAGCAGGGAGCCGCAGCATTTAGCAGAGGCACTAAGGCTACCGCTGAAGACGCTAAACTCACAACGGAACTCTTCAAAGCCGTGGGCACCTGCGATGAGGTGCCGGAGTACCAGATGGACGCTGTCACGGCTTTGAGTGGCAGTGGACCCGCTTATGTATGTGTTTAAGGAGTTAGCAGTAAACATAGAATATAATATAAAAGTAAGAAATAGACTGGAAGTTGTACACAAACAGGAAGTAGTTACTAATTGTATCGAAGCAACAAACACTAAAACATATTGCCGCGGTGTTTGTTACCAAACGGATGGACCGATTTTTTGACATTTTGTTTTCAAATCGGGTAGGTCTGAGAATCGGTCAATATCTATTTTTCATACACCTAAATGATAAGGGTGATGTACCCCTAAATATTTCTTTACTTTTTTTATGTAATGGCAAAACAACGTTTACCAGGTGAGCTAGTATTATATTTAAATAGGTCCTTTCTTCAAAAGACCTACCCAGATCCTATACTGCAATCGCATAGATTTTTCATTTTATTCCATTAATTTCTAGGAGGCTTTTAGCTGTAAAGTCCGAAGTGTAAAAATATCTGTCAAGATTTACTGCCAAAATAAATATCATTTACATCATACCATGTTTTTTTCTCCAGGTTTACATGTTAATAGAATCTCTCGCCGATGGCGGTGTGCGCTGCGGTTTGCCGCGAGATTTAGCATTACGCCTGGCTGCGCAGACCACTCTGGGATCCGCAGCGATGTTAAAAACAGGTCTCCATCCTGCTGCTTTAAAGGACAATGTAACCAGTCCGGCTGGATCAACTGCTGAGGGAACCTATCATTTGGAAGCGAACGGTAGGTTAAACTGATTTTTAACCAATTTTACCGGAATGAACTCACTTAAACTCCCGAAAATATTGTGTAAGTTTTAATTGGACTTCATACTTACTCAAGTACAATACTTAATGTCTTTGCGTTGTTGTCTTTTTCTGTAACTCAAACAAAATAAAAATAAAATAGTTGCAACAGGGGCTCCTAGAAATTTCCAGAAAAATATAATAAAACATAACTGAATCGATCTCTTCTTCGTTCTGGAAATATGTGAAGAATTTTTGGAGGTTTTTACCCAGGTTACTTACTCAATGTACGTCGGGGTTCCAGGGTTTTCCTACCTAGGGTGCACCTGGTTCCCCGGCTCCTAGTACCCGCGACGGCGTGCGGTTTAAGCCGGTTTGTGTCCGGTTATTTCCGCATAGGAAAAAAAACTTACTAACTCCATAACATGGGACGCTCGTAACAATATATTGTTATATTACAGGTTTCCGGGCAGCAGTCATAGGCGCAGTAAAAGCAGCGGCGGACAGGTGCAGAGTTGTAAACAATCAGCTGAACTCATAGTGATTTCAATATCCTGGACTAAATTTAATTAATTATAGGAATTATACCCCTGAAGTAAGAAAATAATTAATAAAAAAAATATCAGATATACTTTTATTTTGTATACTGGCAACATGAACACATATTGTGAATTTGTGACCTTATTGATGTGTCAGACATGGGGGTATCCAGTTTCTGGGCCAGGGGTGGACAATCTGGTTTTTATAATAGACTAGCTAAGCCCCGCTGTATTCCCCGCTATTTTTTTGTTGTATCCTCGAGTAACGCCGCGGGGCGAAGCTAATCTTAAAAAGTAGGGCTAATGATATACAGCCGGTGGAAGTCTCGTCAAAATCGGTCAGCCGTTCCAGAGATTAGACGAAACAAACAAACAAAAACTGTTAAAAATGCGGTTATTTTAATATTACAAACAGACACTAACTTCACTTATTTCAATATTTTTTAAATAAACTCTTAATATACCTACAGAAAAGCTATTTTAAAAGTAACTTTAGAGGGTCTTCAGAAAAAAGGTTTCAAATCAAATGTCATCCGTGAAAGAATCGCCCTTAGTGTTAAAAATTTTTCCTACATGGAGCGTACAGATTTATTCTATCTTTGATTACATGTCATCTTAACCACGTTTTTAATGTCTGGGTGTACTGATTGATCTAACATTTGTAGCAGTGGAATAAGGCATTGCCAGCACAATTTGTAGAGATGTCTTCAGTCTTCACTTTCGGGTAAAATTATTTTGGTACTCCGTATTTGCCCCGTAGAAGGCGTTGGGCTACAGTACAAGCTTCTTCGAGGCCAGTTTAGTCTTACCCTCCAAATAGCCATGAAACTGGATTCACTCGATATGCCGAAACCAAGTATTCCAATTATTTATCCAAAAAGTGCGTCATAGTACATAAAATTGAGGTAACACTCAATTTGTCAGTTTATTTTGTATAGGAACCAACATAGTACTTAACAAATTTTAAGAAGTACATATAGGCATAATGCAGCCATTAAACGAGCCGACGTATCGCCGGATGGTAAACCATTATTGCCGCCCATGTACACCTGCAACACCAGGGGCGTCACAAGTGCGTTGCCACCCTTGGGGGATGGGGAGGGGGATCAGGGGAAGGGTTGGATTATGAGCCTCCGGTATCCTCACTCACTCAGTGAAACACAGCGCAGACGCTGTTTCACACCGGTTTTCTGTGAGGCTGTGGTATCACTCCGGTCGAATAGGCCCATGCATGCCGAAGCGTGGCTCTCCCACGGTCAATGTGTTGGTAGAAAGTACACGACACACGATTTTTACAAGTTGTATTGTATGTACCCCAAATGGCAAAATGTACTTTTTGCTAACTTTAACCATAAAAGAAGAAAGTTAGTAGGGATGCTGCCAAACCCAGAGGGGGCAGCTGCCCCTCCCTGAATCCCCCCCCCCCCTTCTCCTCGGTACGCCCATGGTGCCAGACATGCCAGGTTGAAATTAATTTTATTGAAATCCGTAACAACAAACAGCATTAAATAAACACAGATCAAGAGAACCCTTAGAACTCACAACAAATTACCTAAAGCCCTTTAAAAAGTAAATAAATTAAAAATTATTATATTTATGTATCAGTAAAAAGAGACACGAAAAACCACAGAAATATAAATGTCTGTGCGAAACCGGTGAAAAAGTACAGTTTCATACACAAAATGATGTATTCAGGTATTTCAGTGTTCTTTCTCTTTTTATCTCCACTCAAAACGAGAGCGATAGCGACTTAATAAAAAGCTTCAATCTCTGGCATCGCGGGTACCAGCGACCTTATAAAATTCCTCCACCTAATACATCCTTAGAACTAAGTGAAAGTCTGACGAAAATGTTTACCTGTAAGAGTTCCAGTAAACAAGCATTTCTAAATTCTAGGTAAGTTGATCATTTGAAACTTTGTTATTGCTGTTACAGCGCCATCTAGTTTTACAAAATATAATATTCATAGACAATTAGGTCTTTCATATTTCTCAAGTTTAACTTATTATATGCAAATATAGATGGCAGCATAACGTGAAGAGTGACAATTTATTTCCATTTATCATCTGTGGTACCTTGAAAACCAGTTTATTGTCTTCCGTTCTATTCCCAACGGCTGGTGAATTTAACAAAACTAAACGTCACTCTTTAAACTGAGAGGACAAAATTGAATTAAATTGCATTCAGCCTTAACGTTTAACCACGACCTTGCGTCGCCTTGGCGAATCACAGCGTGATCTATTGTTACGGCCGGTGCTTCTGTTTACATCTTATCAACTGAATAGACAGTGCAACTTTGTCTTTCAAACATTAAGGTTGTCGGCATATGCCAATTAGAAACAGAAATAGAATGCAAATATGGTGTAATTTTGCGAAAGCTTCTTGGCTTTGGTATGAAGAGAGCTGACCTTAAGTCTGAGTAAAGATATCAGCCCACGTTGCCTAATAAAGAGACTCCTACGCGCCTCCCAACTCCACAAATGATACAAACTGCGTCGTCTAAACCTTACAATGAACGAATAATAAAAAAATATCGGCGCTCTCCTCGTGATTTACTGCAGTGTACGTTTAAATAAGTAAAATGTTATATTACTGTGTTTATAAGTGTTAGTTTTGCGAGACTCATGATTTCGTGTTCTATCTAAATATTTGAATTTCATCGGTAATCAAGGCTATATTCAAACTAGCTTTGCTTCAACTGTACAAACTGGTGAGTAATATAATATTATTACAATTTAAATGTCTCCTAACTTATGAAAATATTAAAGTTCCTATCAAATTCTGTTTCTTTATTTATTATTGACTGTGAGATAACTGTAATAGGCGTAATAGATAACATAAATTACAAGTGTACCTAAGCTATGGTTATCACATAATCATTGCATATTGCACATTATAACATTTCTTATTATTTTGCTATCAGGATTTAACATGTTCTTTATTCAAGGTCATTGATTAAGGAAAAAGGAAAATTTAAATATATATTTATTAATCTAATCTTAATCCACACTTATAAGACACAATTAAACAAAATGAATTTAAATTCTTTTCATATTTAAATTTAACTAGAAAAATTAGTATGGCATTTTAATCTTTGAAGAAAGTTGAATAGATTTCAAGTCTCAAGAGTTTTTATATACTTTCTTCTTTATTGTTTCTATTTGTATAAAATTCTGAGTCTTGTGTAAAAGATTTTGGTATTAATAATGTAAAATAATAAAATCAACTTAATATTTAAAAAAAACTTATATTATTGTGCCTGAATAGATAAAAAAAGATCATTTGTTAATCTTTATTTAAAATATAAATACTTCATATGTTGAAAGTGTTATAAAAAACCATATGATTGTTCTCTGTTATAAAAATAAGTTTTCAAACTATATCTTCAAATCAGCCAATATTTGACTGAAATTTGGCTCCACAAACCATTATCACTTGTTTTATATCCACCATGAATCTGACCAATGGTTCCTCTGAGAACAAACACTAATTTCTCACACCTACATATTACCAAGGCTGTAGCAAAGCACTTGTCATTAAGAAAAAAATATGCTGACAGTTGGAAATTTTTTAAACTAAACCAAGTCTATAAGAATAATAAAGAATAATAAAAAGAATGCTTATAAGAAAATGCTAGTTATACATACAGACTATAATAATAGACTTATTCATCTCTTAGTGTTATAGGTTTATTTTTGCAATAGATAAGCATTTGCAGATAAGCTAAGTTAGCACTGTGTGATAAACAAACAAACTCAGAATGTCTGTTTGTGTCTGTTTGTATTTAGTCACAAACTTGTCGACTGAGTTCTCATCTTTGTCGCGAATACATGTCATACAAGCTTGTGACGTTTCACTATATTTGTATGTAATAAAATGTTAGTGCCCTATTAAATAACACAATAAAATATTGTATTGGCTTAACACTGAGATGTGTTAACCATCACAGACAACAGCCTTTGACAGTCAACTGCTGGACAAAAGATGTGTACTATACCAGTACTTAAAGTAAAAAAATATGTAAAAATTCATAGAAAAATATTTAATCTTTATTCTAAACTTTGAAATATTCAGTGATTTTCTATATGTGTTTATAGAAAAGAAGAAACTCTGTAACCACCTCTGTCTTCACCATAGCTTTCCTGATCTTTTATTTCCTCAGAATCGAAAATAATAGAAAAATTAATTGGTGCAAAATTCCGGATTAAACTATGGGGATTGCTCGCTTCTTACTGTTATTCACAGATATTCGCTAACTAACAGTCACTACTAACAAGAAAAACTTCAGAAAACTTGTGATATTATTTATATAGCCTATGTCATCCTCGCCATTATCCTACTAATATTATAAATGCAAAAGTATGGATTGATGTTTGTTATTCTTTCACATAAAACTATGCTAATTACTATTTTAATGAACTTTAAAATAATATAGCTTATACATCAGTATGACACATAGGCTACAATTTATAAAGATACAATTCAAACCGTTCCCCTCGTCCCCCGCTCCATCCCCCAAGGCCGGCAACGCACATGTGATACCTCTGGTGTTACGAGTGTCCATGGGCGGCGGTAATCGCTTACCATCAGGCGATACGTCTGCTCGTTTGCCCCCTATTCTATAAAAAAAAAACTCAATATCTTTGTACCGCAAGTAACAATGCGCACTCAGCTAGTTAGGAAAAAAAAGACACCATTTTCAAGACCAAATTACAATAAAGATATAACAATTACTGCAAATAAAGTTTAAAACACCTGACTTTGTAAAAACATTTGATAAACTTTATATAGGCGTGTCACTTGGGCCATTATTATGGGTCCATTGATTTCTCATCCATTTAAATTGGTTCACTAATTTAGATTTTTAAACTACTACTCTTCCATTTGGCTTCACTGTAGCTGGTTAAAAGCTTTTTATTTTTCGGTTCACAGAAAACCTCTGAATGATTTACTACAAGCTGATTCCAGCGGTATTTACTACAAGCTGATCGTCAAAATCGGTTCAGATGCTCCAGAAATTAGCCGGAACAAACGCAGATAGACAAAGATTGTAAAAAAAAATACCCAGGCAGAAAAAATGTCAGACTTCCTGGCGGGGTTACGACCTCTCGGCTTTTTGCCGTCACACTTTGCAGGGATACAATAAAGTACATAGGGAATATTCCATCCTGAAGAAAACCGTGATCCAAGCATCGTAATTGTCTATAAACATTTTGATTACATCAGCACTAAATTTAAGAGAAGTGCATACAGTTTCTAAATAGCTGGTCTTGAACTTAGTTGATGTAATGTACTGCGGTTAATAGCTCTGCTAGTGCACATTAATTGAACTCTATCGGCCTGGCTAGACCATTTATTAGAATTCGGTAGGTATCTTTAATAGAGTCTTGCTGAATCTATTTGGTTTATTATTTTGCTGTACGCACATATGAATCAATCAAATCGAACTACAAAGTAACCAATGCAACGAAGACACTACCAATCCTGATCGCGCAATAAAAGTTCTCGCGCCGATTGGTATATACATTGCCCCATTTTTACCACGCTTTTATTATTTTCATCCTTTTTTCCCTTGCGGAAATCCCCTCGGTTACCGTCTCCTGGTGGCATGTTGGATTCGAACCGAGTAAAACCGCTTGCTAGTACACGTTGGTCGAACGCATTCGCCGAGTACGCTCGGCCAACGTGTACTGGAGCTATGAGACTTTTCTATCCAATCAAATAGGTACAACTGATTTGGAATATAAAGCATCCTTGCGCCGGCGCATTATTGAGCAAATGCTAGTAACATTATCATAAATACTTACATCAAAGTACATCAATTAAATTCGAACATAGCAGATCACATAATTGGCCATTGTGTTGTGGACCTCTCCCATACAGCACAAGTCAACAATAATGGGAAAATGTTGCCATGCTCTCGAAAGCTTACGTAATATAAATAGGATTATTCTGTATTCATGATACATATTTGTGTATTAGATTATAATAGTTTTTGTCTGTCACTCCGCCCCCGAATATTACGGCTATCACGGTAAATATGAAGCCTATGTGTTACTTTGATGTATTTGTTATGTATATATAGATATATATTTATATAACAGTAAATTTTTTCAATCTTCTCGCAAACTTTCGCATTTATAATATTAGTCGGTAGTAGGATTGTCTTGTAAAAATGTTAAAGATAATTTCCAACAAAAAAAAATACATAAATCGGACACAATACTCATGAAACGAACACAACACATATGAAACGGACATGAAAACAAACTCGAAACAACAATTTTATTTGTTTATCATACAATACGCTATCCCTTGATGAGTAGGAACCTGCAACACAGCGTAGTAAGGAGTGGCGCGGTGACCACATAATGTGGCTTAGCATAACACAACTTTTTTTTTTACGTGTGTATTCCCCTCGGGCCTTCACCCCACCGGGGTTTGCGGCGGGGCGGCGTGTTGGAATCGAACCGACTAAAACCACACGGTGTGCCACTCTGCGCCTGAGACGGGAGGGATCCGAGAACCGCTTTCTTATGCCATCCGGACCCAGCATAACACTACTTACAATAACCTTATTTTATTTCAATAAATAGGGTTAATAGGAGTCTAGTGTAAGAGTTACAGTATTTTCTGGGTAGGATATCAAATGTTGACCATTATTTTTCACCCCCGTCGATGTTCTTAGCTATGTTTGGTAAATATCGGTCCAGCAGTGTAAGAGTATCAGCTTTTTTCCAAAAAGATGTGGGGCATTTTCCACGTATGGTTACTCGATTAAGAGCTTGTGTTTCAATTTTTTTAATATAACTCGTTGGTACCTTTCATCGTTTCATAAGGTACACAACTCGTTCGAGGGCCTTGGTATACGTTTTTACAACAAAATTCCCATACATGTAATTGACCTTCCTATAGCTAAATTCAAACAAAATTAAAAAAATCGCCTTGTTAAGAAAGCCTACTTACTATACAATCAACGATTATCTAAACGACAAACAGTCGTGGGCTTAAGATGTCATTAGATATTTACACAGAAACTTCTTTGTCTTATAATTAAGGTAAATTATTAACAAACCATTGTTAGTTAAAAGTAATGCATGACGATTATTATGGTAATTTAATTAGTAGTGATTTTTATCAGTATCTCGACTATGGTTTGTCATGCTCACTAAAATGTCATTGCTCGCGGTGTCATCGTGGGTCGGGCCCTTTCTTTCCCTTTGATATGGCGAGAGAGACGATGGCTGGTCAATGCATCATACTCGTGAACGGGTGCTGCTTGGGGTGACTGGTCGGCATAGTCAGCGATGCTTTAGCCAATACTATTTAGTTCATTCAACTGCAACTTGAGCCTCTTAATCCAGTCGCGAATTATTTTTAACAGTAGATTTTGCAACTGAATATAAGTAGATGTGCACCTTGAATGATTTCTATGTTTAGTTCAGACTTTTAATGGTATCACTGAATGTTTTTTGTTTTTTTTTATTAGTACTCTAGCTTTTGAAGCATTTAATATAACGAAATTCAGTTTGTAACAACTTGCCATTCCTGTAATACTAATACTATTGTAACTAAAAATCTGACTTTTAAAAAGAGTGACCATGAGTTTCTTTGTCAGTTCCATTCTTCTCATAAGGCCCTACGCATTTTGGAAACTGGAAGTAATAGATCGACACAGGCAGGCAGAGAATTTTGGTGTTTTCACCTAATCCACCTTGACAATAGAGTACACCTGGCGTCTGCTTGTGTTGATCTATGATTTTTATCTGTAGCCTCAATTTAACGTTCAGAAATGTCACTTAGTGTCTTAATTGAATAAATGATTTCGAAATGAATTAATTTTGACTTGTTAATCGTCTACGGCGAAGCCAAAGGAGAGGTAGTAATTTTTACAGTTTATATAACTTTACATGTTCCACTGTATAGTCTAAACAACTAAACCGATTTTGATGAATGAGGTGTCAATAGATTCGTAACACATATCGACATGGCTGTAATTTTATCAAACTTTCTCCTAGTCGGGTTATAGTAGATTAAACTTTCCCTTGTAATCTTTATCTACCGATGTTCATTAGTTAATCATTTGTTTTAGATGCTGACTCGAACATAGTCAACGAAAATCAACATACCCACAATGGTTTGAAATCCAATATTCTCTTAAACGAAATGAGATCTGTCAGAAATGTTTGAGACCTGTTGAGAAAAAGGCTTCAAAATAAAGAAATCAGCGGCACTGCTGTGTTACAAAGTGAGAATGGATGACAATGACGTCATCATATCATCTACGGAAATCATCAAAGGTAAGTGTTTGGAAATAATAATGATGAAGGCCAGGCTGTCAACATTCAGATACCTACAACGTTTGTTTGTCTACAATTATGCACATATTCTGTATTAACTGCCTCGTGGCGTTACCCGCGTTTGTTTTTGTACCACGGGTAACACCGCAGGGCTAGTCAATACAAAATTTTATTCTTAGATTGAATTTTAGTCACAAGTCGATTAGTAATAATATAAATAAGTAAAAAAACTATAAAAAAAGTTTTTTTTTGTCGGTTTGGAAGAATAAAAAGTTAATCTATACAAATAAATAAAATTATAGTGTCTGTTTGTAATATTTAAAAGCAGCTTTTTACTAAATGCATACGTTCATATACCTAAATATCATAAATTTCAATATTTGTCTGTATGTTTGATCCGGATACTCTTTGGAACGGCTGGACCGATTTCGACTGGGACCTTTCACTGGCAGATGCTGATGATATAAGGAGTAACTTAGGCTTTTTTTTAGACTAGCTTCGACATTCGTGATATAAAGATAGACTCAGTTAGTTTTAAATAATTATTTATTTATATCATTACACTCAATAATAATTCTATTGATCATTTTGAAGTAAGACTATACGACAGACGTCGACGACGTACGCTTGTAATGGTCATAAAAAAAAAACTGGCGTAATTACGTTCTCAGGCAACTGTCCAGAAGAAAATAAAATGGAAACAGTATAATTAAAGAGGTTATCCGGTTGTTAGGCACGCGTATTATCTCAGATATTTATTGTCCGCGTTGAGAGTTTTTGATTGGAGCATTAATTAGATCTAAAGTAATTGTATTTTTTTTTATATCTTAGTAACTACGAGTAAAAAGTAAAGAAAAATTTAATAAATGCAAGGAAACCCCTTTGAGATATATATTTTTTTTATAAATGTAAAAAGATTAATAATACCATGTATGACCCAAACTCGACTGAACTGATTTTTATGTTGGATTTGTTAAATTTATCTACGTCCCGAAAACAGAAAATCGATTTCAATAATTTTAAAAATGAAATTAAAAATTACGTAGAAAATTGAATTTCAGATGCAAAAAGACTTTAGTTTCGAATTTTTATATTGGATTTCTTTTCTTGACAATTCAAATATCCTCTAAATAGCTTTTTTTATTTTTTTTTAAGACAACTCCCTCATTAGGAACACCCATTCCTGTGTCGCGGGGGACTTTACAAACATACACGAAACAGACACAAAGTACACCCAAACTCAGAACAACAATTTATGGATCACACAAAGTGTTTTCCCGTGTAGGATTTGAACCCACAACACTTGGCGCAGTAGGAAGCGGTGTGTCGACCACTTTAACCATTAGGCCAACCGTGCAGTTTCACTGTTGTAACGCTCATCATGTCTACAGTATCAGTCAGTACAGTAGTCAAATAGTTCGTCAAAATACAGACAATCAAAATTCGTAACAAATTAACGGCCTTTTTTAGCAAATCAGTTTAAAGAAACCGTTAATTATACCATGTAGGCATCAAAGAGTGTTTAAATTGAGAAATAACAAAGAAAATTTAGCACCCGTTACTCCCACTTAACTTATTTAAATAATTGAATGATATATAAAAGTTTTCGCTACCAAATATAGCTGACCATCTGGCTATATTGTTTGCGACAGGTTGAGTTTTGTATACTGTTTTGGTGTAGTTAGGTGTGACATTTAGTTAGTCAATGAATAAAGTACCCATCGAGATTTATCGACATTTAAAAAACAAAAATGCTATTAATCAAATTGCCGTTGTCTAATATTTTTCATAAGGCTACTTTGCCACTTTGCCACTTTGCGCTGTGTGTTGTGGGTCGAAACCTTAAATAGGACAACAGTTTGTCTGATCCAAAAATTGTTGTTCTGAACCAGGGCTGTGTTCTTTGCGGTTTTTAACAGGTTCATGTCAGATATAAACCACCCCGGTGACATCCGCTCAGAAGGGGCTTTCCTCTGGGAAAAAGATGACCTTTGTGGTCATTCTCATATACCATCGGTCAAAATAAGTACAATTCAGGACACAGGCCTCCCCTAATCCCGTTTCATAATTTAAAAATATGATAAAAATTAATGAGGGGAAAAAATTGGGTTCGCCGTTTCCTTGTAATTAGCGGTCGTGCCTCGTTATACGCTCTCAACTGTCCTGAATTTAAATAAGCTTTAGCGAGGTGTATACATTTAATTTCTCAAATTAAGGTCACAGCTAAGCTTTATCAAAATTTACCAAGCGATCATGTCCAAACTGTACCAAGCAATCATGTCCAAACTTGTCACTATCCAGTTTAATTAACAGTAGTTTATTAGTATTTAAAACGTTTAAGATTCGTTCTAATGATGATGAACATAAAGAGCGAACCTTTTCTAAGCCCTTTTGACAAACTTTATCCCATACTCTCTTTGGAGTATATGAAAGAGCTTATTGCTGTATTGTGCGATTCCTATAATAATAAAGCTATTTAAAAGTAACTGTCCATCCATGGACGATGGTATTGTATTACCATCGGGTAATGATCGGGGAATTCGTGCCCGTTATAGACACCAATAATAATTTCAATAAGAAACAGAATGAAACTTAATCTACATATTTTAATATTATAAATTCGAAAGTATCTGTCTGTCTATTACACTTGAGATTCTTTGCTGATTAAAAAAGGATATAGGCTTCTATTTACCGCGAAAACTGACATACACGTAGGCGGAGCCTTGGCCAAAGCTACATAACTGACAGTATTCTAATTAATAAAATAAAGTAGAAAAAATGAAGATATATAAGTAATAACTGTACCCAAGCTTCATTTATTCTTTGCTTGGATCGCTTAGTTATAATACACTGTATGGAGTTCGCTCGAAATCGAAATGATATAAATATAGGCAGTTTATTTGACGTCACCCGTTTGTAAGTGACGACTGACTACGCGCTGGCTGACCTTTGCTGTATGATTGATTTCACAGCATATCCACACTTAGTAACTTAAATACCGTTGGTAAACAAGATCTATTTGTGTACTGGTTTTTGTAATGATGTTGGTACTGGTAGTTTTGTTTTGAACTTTATGAGTTTGGTTAGTTATTTTCGATTCGAAAGTATGAGAAATAAATACTAAATATTGTGCCATCGTGTAATCGACAATAGTATGCATTAGGCATCGTTTATTAAACTTGAACGCTGTTATGTAAAGGATATGCTTAAATAATGTTGTAAATTACTGATAGTTATTTAGCGGCTACCCGGTCATCCGTGAAACTGAATTGCCGGATGTCTCGTGGGCCTTTGTTAATTGGCTGTCCTGGACGGTAGAAGTAATGCGATGAAAAAGCGAATGACTTTAAAATACGCTTTTGCTCCCCTATATTTTGTTTATTTAGGGTCTGTTCATTGCCAGGCCCGGTAACGAGCCAGGTACCGCTGACAACTCAGGCTCCGGAGATCGCAAAACGATCTCCGTCCTCCATAAGCGCAAATCTGAGGGTGACAGATGAGGCCACTTATCATCCTAGCAGAAACAGGTCGGGTTGGCGTCGCGGCCTTTTCTCTATAGATTAGGGAAGTCAGGGTTCCTACACAGGAGGGAGCCATCTACAAAGAATAAATGGCCCAAGGTACGTCGGGGTTCCAGGGATTACCTTTCAAGAGTACACCTGGTTTTTAGTCGGTTCGAGTACGACATAACCATCTGTCGGAGGTATCCGAGGGGATTTCGGCACAAAAAAGGGTCTGTTAATTATTGAAAGGTACATTTTTGATTTTTGGATTAAGTAATTAATTTAAATTAACTGATTAAAACTGTTGTTGGTGCTCCTCGGGGGAGTCCTTTGTTAAGTAGTGAACTTTGATAGTTTGATGAGGAACGATTGAGAACATTACATAAAAATATCAATAAGTAACAGCGCATTCAAGCTGTTTTAATTAAGATAAATAGGAACAAAATTTTAATAACAAACAAATAATAAATACTACAGTAGAACCCTTACATAGCAAACAATAAAGGCTGTCTGTTCGCTTCGATCTTTTTAACTCCTTAACAGATATTAATAAAGTTTTCACCAATAGATAGAGTGATTCAAGAGGAGAATGAGAATTAAGGTTTATATGTTTACTGCATCATGGTACAGGAACTCCAATAAATTCACAGACTTCCGTGTGAAGCCGGGTCCGGTCATTAGTTCTTAATAAGCGATACTTTATTTCATAATACATCCAGATAGTTTCAACCGTTCATATGAATATAAATTGCAATGCAAATGTATCGAGGATTTCGTTATAAACTATTTCATGGTCCACCGAACCAACTCGAGATTTCATATCAAGCTTCAATAGTGAAAAATTCCTTCGCGTTCGTAAAATTGAAAAGATAAATCAATCAACAATCTATATAATCTATATACTATATACTGATACGGAAAGAAAATTATTTATGCGTCTTTTGCAATTAATATGATACAGGATAATACTTGACTCTAGTAATTTAAAGCAATTGATAAATATTTTGATGTAAAATATAGAGAAAATTCCATTATGTGTCTTCATCATCAGTCTATCCTTGTCCATTTCTGGACGTAGGTAGAGGCCCAATTGGGGTGCAAATAATGAGTTGATTGCACCCCAATTGATTCGATCCTCGGCTTCTGTGCTTCGCTTTTAGTACCTACTTTGACTCTGTCCGAAATTGTACTTCGTTTGATAAAAAATCTATTTATATATTTTTCATTGAAAAAATATTTCATTCATTACGAAATAAATGTGTATGCATTCATTAACTTATGTTTTGAAGGTGAACAAGACTTTGTACAGGCTGAGCAGAAATTTAAATATATTAAAAAAGTGATTTTTAAAACTCTAAAGAGTTTACAAATAATAGTCAAAAGATAAAGCTTTATTTTAAATAAACCCAACAGAGCGACTGAAATCAGAGCTCCAGAAGTCAAGTACTATGCAATATTAAAGGCATTACGCTCTCCCAGACATTTATATATCCGTGGGAGAGCCACACTTCGGCATGAATGGGCCGGCTCGACCGGAGTGATACCACGGCCTCACAGAAAACCGGAGTGAAACAGCGCTTACGCTGTGTTTCATCGAGTGAGTGAGGATACCGGAGGCCCATACCCCAATCCAATGCCCCCTATCCCCCTCACCATCCCCCTTCCCCCCAGGCCGCCATAGTATGGGTCACCATGCTGCATTGTTCTTTTTCGCATTGAGGATGGTGGCCACCACTCTTGGATTCTGGTCATGCTTTTCATCAGGCAGGGCAGAGTCGTTTTGGCAGCTTAAATATAAAAAAAAAAAAAAGAAAAATCTTCTTAACTTCTGCGAATGAATCGTAAGAGCTATTGCATCTCGCGATGTCTTGCACACAGCTCTTCTATATCAGTTCTATCCAATAGAAGTACGTGTAGAAGACGTACACCCACCCGCTATTTTCGTATTTCAATAAAATACGTAAATAAATGCGTGTATAAATAATTATTTCTTGCTTTAATTCATTGTACATAAATGATCGGCTACGGTGATTGCTTCATGCACTTTATTATTGAACTACTTTTTACTCGTAACTTCACCTGCTTTAAAATAGATTAATTTTTAACTTATTTTTGCTCTGTGTTCCTTCTGTATCTTTTTTCCTGGTCTCCTGTGAAGGTGCATCCTTGATTTCACGCTGCATGGTTCAGTTGTTAAACCGAAACCGTCGTCACTCATTCTCAATAAAAGATACCATTTTTTAGTTATATATTACAACCAAGTTATAAAAAAGTAGTAATAGAAAATATCACAAATTATATAAAACGGTAAAATATTTCTCTTGTTTCAAAAATGGCTGGGTCAGGCTTTAGGAGAATGAGATTCGGGACCCCGTCAAGGTCGCGAAAGCTTCATAACCTACCCATTTAATCACGGCCGTTGTTTTGTCGGCTTAAATCCATTTGCAAAAAACATAGATAAAAAAATACCTTATTAGCTATTATTAGTAGTTCTTGTTAAGTCTTGTAAGTTGAAACACCATTCATTCCAAGACACAAAAGTAGGTTATGAGTTCGACCTTGAACTCAGGAAGTTGACTGTTTACTATAGTTTGTGTAATACACGTTTTGAACTTGAAATTCTCTTCCAATGTTACTATAAATGGGCATTCCAAAAACTTGTGGCGACTACTACAGTCAAGGGTTAGTTTGATATGTACCGATAACCATCGCCCTAGAAATATTAAAGTACGCGTAATAAAGCGTAATTTAAACTCTTTAGATTTAAGGTCAAATGTTATGGAAATTTGTAACACACTGCTGCTAACTCAAGATTCAAATTCAGCCAGAAATCGCCAGTTCTATATCCCCTTATTTATTATTATGCTCTGCTAGATTTCGGTCACAATGTCCGGTCGCGAGTCGAGTCGAGACCAGTCAACAACGCAGGAGATATTATAGTGCAACAGTATGTGAGCGAACATAGGTGCACTCTCTGTTCCCTCACTCTCATAAATCGTAGGGACGGTTATCCGACACGAGCGATCGACGAGCACAGTATCGACAGCTTTACGTACTCTCCGAGGCACGGAGTTAAGGGCAAACTTCCAAATTTTGATCTGTTATTAAGCATTTCTATAATCTCAGAAAGTCTCTATAACATTTTTGGCCCAACTCGCGTTTCGAACCCGAAATCCCATAATCAGCGATTGAACTTTGTTGACATTCACATGAAAGTGATCTTCAGCAGTCTGCTGGTAAGGACTGCAGTTTTCCAGTTCATCTCTGACTTATTAATGATTTGTGTAATTTCTACGAAGTGAAGTAGTGAACTACAAAGGAAGGCGGGTCAAGTTATATGATTGGATTATTAGGTCACTTTTGTTACCTCAAAAGTTCCGGCCGTGACCTGACAGCATTGTGAGTTTTAATGTACGTAATAAATTATGTCACAGCTATTTCAATTATTAGAATTTGCTGCCGTTGGAAATACTATTAACATGACTATTATAAATGGAAAATTATTATTGACTGCCTCGTTGGTCTAGCGGTTAGCGTATGCGACTGCTGATCATGAGGTCTCGGGTTCGATTCCCGAGTCGGACCAAATGTTTGTATGATCTTTTTTTATGGAATAGGTGGCAAACGAGCAGACGTATCGCCTGATGGTAAGCGATTACCGCCGCCCATGGACACCCGTAACACCATAGACGTCACAAGTGCGTTGCCGGCCTTGGGGGATGGGGAGGGGGACGAGGGGAAGGTTTGGATTATGTCTGATAATTCTAATTTTACACACATAAGAAAAGTAAATTGAATATAACCCGCAATATGTATTATGTGCATTTGCATTTTGACAAGGTAATATCGCCTACACGCATATTGAAAAATTATTAAAAGTGCACCTCCAGAATTAGAAAAGTTTATGATTAAAGTACGATCGAAATTAGTATTTAACAGTTCAAAATATATGAAAATGATGCTTTTCTTAGATCTCAAAATTTTTTTCTTGCCAAAACATCGAATTTTCGCTGTTTTTTGGTTTTTTTTTCTGCAATTTACTCGAAATTAAAGGCTGGATAGCCTAAACTGACTTGAAATTCATATTCGGTGTACAGACAATTTTTTTTTGTGTGCCGTTGTAGTAAATAAGTAAATATCACAGTAACTATTACAATGCCTTTATTTAAATTTAACTTGGACAGCAAAACTACACCAGCGTTAAATTTCGTTTGTACTGTTAGCACTAGCAGAAATTCTTCCAAGTGCCAATTGTTCCCCATAGTTCTCTCCAAGCGGGTAGATTTTTGCCTGACATCCGTTCTGTTTAAGGCCAACTCCGATATTCATACTAGCTTTTATCTGCAGTAAAGAGTAACCTAAGTCTGTCTACAGGAATCAAAGTAGCTCCATACCAAATTTCATTTGAATAGGTGCAACAGTTAAACCGTGAAAGCGCAACAAACGGACAGTAACTTTTAAATTTATAATATTAGTATGGATTTAAATATAAATTCCACGTGATTACTTAAGATCAGTTTACTGACCCTCAAATTAAGATACAACATTGAAACAACTGTATAAGCAACAGTATGAGGTTTTTGCCTTATTTAGCTTCTGAAATTTTGTAGCTACAAAATATAACGATGACGCTAGACGGGGGCGTACTACTCTGCTCTGCGTATATTGCACATTTAGTGTTTGCTACTTAAACATAGCTTTGTGGCGACTTCCACATACAGCGCAACAACATAAAATATATAAAAACGCCATCTACCGAAGAAACATCGAACTACGGAGCCACGAAGAAAAACTAAGAAACTACCAATCCTAAATCGCGCAATAGAGGTTCTCGCGCCGATTAACATATATACAACTTCCCAACATCAACCGTTGGGCAGTGGCCCGCCTGACATGATCACCTCGCCTGGTCGGAGGATCCTCCCTTTGTGTTGGAGGGACATGTGACCCGTTCCTCCACAGCTTGTTTACTTATGCATTCGTTATAAGCTACTACAAACGTCGTATAAAATGTTTAAAGTGTATTGCCTGGACCTTTCTAGAAAGTTTTGAGGAATTCCTTTATTTTTCTACAGTTTTGAATTGTTTTTTTTTTGGTATCGATTCATTGCACGTGATTTTGTTTAAGGTTCTTTAAAGACCGTTCGACTGATTGACCCAGGAAATTTGTTACGTACCTAAAGAAGTACAACTACTTCGTTTAAAGGACATTTAAAGTCTTTGAATGACACTGAATAAAAAAGCAATGAATTAAGTAGGAAATTAAAAGTAGCCTTCGCTTTCAACACATTTTTTCGGATCCAATAACAAATATCTCTCAAAAATCGATCGACAAATAAATAGATTTTTCATTTGTTTCCGATTTCATTTGTAATAATAGTTAATTTAGTAATATCATTACAAAAATCTGAAATCTCTGTTTCGGTAAACTTAACTCCGTAACTTTTCTAGTGAATTATATTTAACTTGCAATAGGCTCCGTTTAAATGTGTAACTAATTATTTAATACTATTAAAGTGTAACAAATCGGCATGTGGTTCTGTAGAATGTGGGTTATCTACCGCAAGTTGAGTGTACTGTGCAAACACTAATTGCAAGTGCAGGATTCCACAATTGCGTACACGTAATACCGGTAAGGGATATTGTACAGTGTCGTTTTATTAGAATCTTTACTTAAATGTAGTTGCAATTCCTCCTCCAGTATCTGGTCCAGTAACCTCACTCGCTCAATGGAAAAGTATGGAAAAAAACATACGGTGGAATAAACAATCTCCTCTTTTTTAAATTCTGGTAAAAGCTGCTTAAAGTCAACTGCATTAGAGGCCGTTATATCACTCCTGAGATATGATTCTCTGAAAGAAGTTAAATTTAAATCAAACCGTATACCAATCCGTCTTGCCAGCGTTTTATGGTAGACCAAAACATCCTTTCTAAGAAAAATATCTATGTCCAGCAGTTGACTGCTAGACTCTTGATGTGATGCCACTAGCCACCTGGTGGTCGACGGCGGCCAAGGACTTAGAGTTTACCCAAACAAATGTTTCCAAAACCCAGGATAAATTGTCTTGGCGCCGCAGAACGAGCGGAGCCGACCCCAAATAATGGGAAATGGCTATGACAAAGCAGAAGAAATATACATTCAATGTTCTGATCATTGAATGTACATATTCTATCGAATTGAGTTTATTGAGCTGTATACAATACATCTCAGCCAGGTAACTTTCTCTTTATTACTTAATACTTTGAGATAGGTATAAAATTTATTAAACAAAATGTATTTGTGTCAACTTCTATTTTGTATTGGATTGAAATTCCTTTCATATGTAATATTAGGATATCATTTTCTTCGCTAACTTTAGATTTAAGAAGATCACCGTCAAAGTCAAAATGACTGTTTTAGTCTCTACTATATCTATTAAGCATTTTAATATTTAATGTTTCAACTTCCAGTTTTATTTTGTTAGTTATTTTTTACGTGTCGTATCACATCAATGGGATAGTCCTAATTATAAAGCATAATCAAGCAGGCTGCGATCATTATTTTTTTTCTTTAAAAAGATAACTCCCGCATTAGGAATATAAATTCCAGTGTCGCGGGGATCTTTACAAACATGCATGAAACGGACACAAAGTACACCCAAACTTAGAACAACAATTTATGGATCACACAAAGTTTTGTCCCATGTAGGATTTGAACCTACAACACTTGGTGCAGTAGGAAGCGGTGTGGCGACCACTGAAACGACTAGGCCAACCGTGTAGTCATTCAACATTAATTTAAATCCATAAATCTATTAACTATTTATATTCAGTACCTAATTATATATTTTAATCTCACAATAATAAAAGAAAAAAGATAGTGGTGGCTAGTCGATATAGCGAAAAATCTCTATTTCACTTAAATAACATTAACTGATATCTATAAACCGCTGAAATGTATCTTTCAGTATAACATTTTTTATGTAGCGTTATTTTGATTGACAACTGTACTGACAGTCTGACTCGCTAAGTTGCTAATCCGATAAGAAAATGATTCACCACTTTCAACCACGCAACAGTGTTCCCTCAATCTCTAAATACATTAAAGAAACTAAGTTATTCATTTCGATGAATCGTTCTGATGAATGAAAGGCTATTAGCTAAATGGATTTCAGTCGGCTATGTAAGTAAACGAATATTACGTACACCACTTACGAGTATGTAGGAGTCAGACTTAACATTTGTAACAATTTATAATTAAATGAACTATATTTGTATTTAGACTAATATAATAATTTGGGGTGCTACAGTCAGTGATAACCGATTAAGTTAAAACAGCAAAGTTAAGCAACTCGGTCTTTGGATGGGTGACAATTTTTAAGATATTGATACCCTTACGTATCTCGGAGGGCACGTTAAGCTGTCGGTCCTGATTGTTAATTGTGGTTTGAAGCCTTAAAAGTTCTACATCACCCGTTCTACAGCACTTTCCATCACCATATTCCATGAATTGTTCTTCATTTTCGTTAGAAACACGAAATATTCACGTGAGCGAAACTGCCGGTAATGCCTGGTTTTGTAACATGTCTTGAACCAATGAAGCAGAACCGTCTCAATAGGCCGGTATAGTGTGGTTATTTATATTCGCAATATGGTGATCACTACTTATAGATTTTGGTTATGCTTTCCAACAGGCAGAGTGTTGTTACTGTGTCAGGCCCGTAAATAGAGGATAAAAATATATATAATATATATCGTGATATGATTTTTACAACACACTAAAGCAAAATGCTGACAATACTTAAACACTTTCATGCATCGTTGAGGACCTTACATCATTTAGTTATCAACTTGTTTATTACCCGTGGGAGAGCCACGCTTCGGCATGAATGGGCCCGCTCGACCGGAGTGATACCACGGCCTCACAGAAAACCGGAGTGAAACAGCGCTTACGCTGTGTTTCATCGAGTGAGTGAGGATACCGGAGGCCCATACCCCAATCCAACGCCCCCTATCCCCCTTCTCCCCAGGCCGCCATAGTGTGGGTCACCATGCTGCATTGTTCTTTTTCGCATTGAGGATGGTGACCACCACTCTTGGATTCTGCTCATGCTTTCCATCAGGCAGGGCAGAGTCATTTCGGCAGCATAAATATTAAAAAAAAAAAAAAAGTGAACCGTATATAAAAATTTGAGCTCCTTCGTACGACCTTCAAGTTACTAAGAACAGTTTAGAGGACGTCTTGTAAGTTGTATTATGACATTGAGTTTGGACAGATTATATTATCTATAAAATTTAATACTTTTAAACGAGCAGTTCTTGCATATATTATATAAATCTATGTTTCGGAAACGGCTCCAACGTTTTGCGTCAAATAGCATGCAGGGGGTTTTGGGACCAGTAGGGGGCCATCTACGAACAGTAGGTGGCACGAGGTACGGTGGGGTTCCAGGGTTTGCCTTTCTAGGGTACACCTGGTTCCCCGGCTAATAGTACCCCAGACGGCGTGCGGTTTTAGTCGGTTCGAGTCCGACATGCCACGGGAGGTGGTATCCGAGGGGATTTCCGCACAAGGGAAAAAGGGGGTTTTTGGGGCGATAAATAGATGTGGCTAAGATTCATATTTAGAAAATTTAAATTTCGGAGTTTGAATTTTACTACTAGTAGACACGTATTTAGGAGTTTCTAGATATTCTATATCTTAAGGATGAAATAGGGGTGGACATTTCGTATATAGGTTAATAATTTGCAAGTCCGTCATTTTTGAAGTTAGTAGCCTGAAACTTTGTCTTAGGTTTTTGATTACAAATAAATGAATACTTGTATCAACATTTATGGGAATTCTACTCCCTAAAGTGGTTTAACCCCTTTAGGAGTAGAATTCCCATAAATGTTTTGATGAATGATTCTCCCGTAAGAGTCGAAAGTTTGTATGAAAGTCCTTATTAATGGGCTATTGATTTAAAAAAAGTACTGTAAATAATATGAATACGTTGTTTAACCGTACTTACACAGTTTTAAATTAAATACATATAATCAAATTCGACGCGAGCCAAACCGTGGGCAACAGCTAGTTATCTATATATTAATACGTGAAGCTAAGACTTTGGACCCCTTTTTACGAAAATTATGTGACCAAAGGGGCATGAAAGTGCAGAAAGTCAAATAAATTTAAAAAATTTAAATAAATTATATTTACATTTAAACCAATGGGAGACCAGTAGTACAAATAGATAAATAAACGAAAGGATATGATCTATAAAAGACCGTAAACCGACCTCTAAGAGTTGGTTAATTACCATATAATTATTAAGGGTTCGATTGCCAAGTTCCGCGTGTTTCTGTTTATATCAGCGGTCAATAATAAGGGCCGCCTTTTATTCAACTGACGAAAGCCTTCTAAAGTTATACCTCTGTCCTTTGTAATGGACTCCCTCGTTCACCCGCAGAGCACCGTATAGTTGTAATCGCTTTTATTGCTATGTACAACTTGATTGTAAGTTACAGTAGGGTTATTTCAGTTTTATTATGCCAATCTACCTTTTTTTAATATAGGCAACCCAAAACTAATAACAATCGGCCGAATTGTAAACGAAATCTGTATACATCTATACAAATAAATAAAGTTGGAGTGTCTGTTTGTTTTATCAAATTACCAGCTTTTCACTAAACGCGTATGGAAGTATATTCGGCCCTTACATCAAAGAAACATTATTTTTTTAATTTTGTCTGTCTAGTTCTAATTAATCTCTATAACTATTGGACCGATTTTAAAAGACAGCTAACTAATGTTATAAAAGGTAACTTAGGGGACTTTAATTTTAGAAAAAAATAATATAATCAATGAAATATTTTTACCGTGGGAGAGCCATGCTTCAGCACGAGTGGGCCGGCTCGATTGGAGTAATACCGCGGCCTCACAGAAAACCGGTGTGAAACGGCGCCTGTGCTATGTTTCACCGAGTGAGTGAGGATACCGGGGGCACATGCACCAACCACTCCCCCATAGGGGTATGGGGGAGTGGTTGGTGCATGTGCCCCTCATCCCCCAAAGGCCGGCAAAGCACTTGTGACTCCTTTGGTGTTGGTGTTGCGGGGTGTCCATGGGCGGCGGTAATCGCTCACCGTCAGGAGACAAGTCCACTCTTTTGTTCTATAAAAAAAATAGTGAACAATTTCGGATTTAAAAGCAATAAAACAAAATACCGCGGGGCACAGCTAGTGTGTTACGTGGTATCACATGTCATTATTACGTCAACGCGAGTTGCGAATGTATCGACGAGGAATTTGACATTCAGAGATGACATCTTGATCATAAAGTGATTATAAATAATTTATTGCATTTAGTGTATACTTAACGAGTGTCCTAACTAGACTTTAAAAGCTATAGATTTATATTCTACAACATACGAAATAGATTGATAAAAATAGTGTATGTAATTTTACGGATAGAAAGAAAATAACCAGGAATAGATACGAATAAAAAAAAGAAAAGCGGCGCTCGTAGCCCAAATGCGCTCGGTGATTAGTAACAATCACCGAGGGTAATGACGGCACCACTAGTACCGGGATGAGTGACCGCTGGTGGCATGATACCATGAGCATCTCCGTGGTATGGAATCACGTTGAGCAGTCGGTCCCGGTTGTTATCATAGGATAACAGTCGTGAAGTTTAGTTGGAGGCCTTCTGGCTGCTTAAAAACATCCAACGGCAAGATTACGTAGCCAGAACGTTGGCTTGCCAGTCCCCAACCCGCAGTCGGCCAGGGTGGGTACGCATGGCCTTAATCCTCTCCTAAGAAGAGATCCGAGCCCAGCATTTGGACATTATTAGGGCTGCCAAAAAAAGAAAATAGTAAAAATGAATAAGAAAATATAATTATACAAAAAATAGTAATTGGAGTATGGGTAAAAGATATTGTTGTTCTATATGTATAAAGTTACTTCTTAGTACTTTCTAACAAAAACGGTCGTATAGAACTACCTCCTTTTTGAAGCTGGTTAAAAACTATGAACATCTAATGCTTAAAGATCCCGGTTGACGGTAAAAGAGTTAGCTTTCTATCACATAATTACGACTGTCATTATTGTATTCCTTTTTTTCGTTTGATAGGATTCTGCTTGCCTTCTTACGGGTATGTATGTGAAATGACCCTTTTTTGACTTCGAAATACATGGACGTTATTGACTTAATAATAGCCACCCTCCATATAACCTACTGTAATTAAAGGGCAGCAATGCCTTGTGATACTTCTGGTGTTACGGATGTCCATAAGCGGCTGTAAACACTTACCATCAGGCGATCCGATTGGTCATTTGCTCACTATCCCACAAAAAAATTATCTATGCCAAATTTCTTACTACTCCGTTTACATATCAAAAACCCATAATGTCCCATTGCTGGGCTCGAGTCTCCTCTCAGGAGAGGGTTAAGGCCATACGTCCCCACGCTGGCCAAGTGCAGGTTGGGGGATACTCCTCCGTTTGCATAATTTTCGTTTTACGAAAATTATGCAAACGGAGGAGTATCCCAGGGAATATAAAGTTTTAACTTCACACATAGGTTACTACTTATCAAACAAATAATAAAAAAAAATACACGTTACGATACACTCGCACAAGTACATTATAGTTGCTTCAGCTGTTCAGCGGTGAGCTGTTTTTTCAGCACAGATTCGTACAATTTCATGCAGCAACTACTTGCTTTAACGAGTTTAATTATGAAAACAAAGTAACTGTTAATTATGAAAGTCTGTTTCATCTGCGTAAGTGTCTATCTGCGTAAGTGAAGGAGGGAGATTTCTTTTATTGTAACAGTATTATTCTAAACTGTTATATATGTTAGGTGGGTTAAACGAAGACTTGGTTTGAGTGTGTTAAACTTTTGAGCATTTGAAGTGCGCACGGACGTTAAGAATAGAAAATATTTTAATTTATTCTGCCTACTGTTTTTCTCATCTGTTTTTGCATAAGTTTGCTATAGCGATACTGTCCCGTCTATGAGATTCAATAATTAATGAAATGAATATGTTGGACATCCAACACAACGCCATCTAGTCCCTAACTAAACAGAGCTTGTATTATGGGTCAAGTGATATCAACACTATTTACTGTTTTTGGTAATACATACAGGTTTTTTTTAATATTTAAGCTGCCAAAATGACTCTGCTTTGCCTGATGGAAAGCATGAGCAGAATCCAAGAGTGGTGGTCACCATCCTCGATGCGAAAAAGAACAATGCAGCATGGTGACCCACACTATGGCGGCCTGGGGGGAAAGGGGATGGTGAGGGGGATAGGGGGCGTTGGATTAGGGTATGGGCCTCCGGTATCCTCACTCACTCGATGAAACACAGCGTAAGCGCTGTTTCACACCGGTTTTCTGTGAGGCCGTGGTATCACTCCGGTCGAGCCGGCCCATTCATGCCGAAGCGTGGCTCTCCCACGGTAAAAATATCTAAATAAAATGTTATATACTGAGAACATACCATCGGAAACAAATATTTGCAGGTCATACAAACATTTGGCCTGATCTACGATTCGAACCCGAGACCTTAAACACAAAAGTCGTATACGCTACCACTGCGCCACCGAAGTAGTTATTAGTTAGACAGTTTGCCCAGATTTTCATTCAGAACAGGGTTCTAACTCTTCTTCAGTATAACAAAAATTGACATATTTCAGCAAAAAAACTAAGTATTTATGATAATGAAAGACATGATATTTGTGTCATTTAGCTATTACTAAAGCACACATCCATGATAAAACAAACATGGTTGTAATTTTTTTGTTCATGATTTTATCATTATGTAATCTACGTAACTTGAAAGGGCTGCCAAATTGGATACTGAACATGAAATTTCCCTTCTTATGTATCGGCCAATATTAACTGTTAGAGAATATATTATGCGAAAATTCTACAAAAGACTTGATGACAGTTTTTGTGTGGTAAATAGACTTTTGTAACGATTATTATCGTCCTCCGAATCACCTACCAGATGCGCAATACAATAGATAGAACTAAGAAAATCTTTATCTCAGTCTTCATGATTATTAAGTATGCCAACAAGTGTTGTGTTATATGCGCAGTAGGATCGTAATAATTCAAATGTTATAATTTTAAATTCTACCACAATAATTTATGCAATGAGAGCGTAGCCTTAAAGAATGAATAAGAAAGATGTTACGTGCGGTATTGATACCGTAAATATCGATGTCCACTGTTGACAGATCACCCGAACCCAAGTTCCAGAGGCGTTCCTAGCCCATGAAGCGCCCGTCAATCATTACTTTAGTGTCCTTTACTAAGCGCGCAGTTCATAAAAAGTGGATAAGAAAGATGTGGTATGCGGTATTGATACCGTAAATATCGATGTCCAGTGGTGACTGATCACCCGAACCCCTAGTTCTAGAGGCGTTCCTAGCCCATGATGCGCCCGTCAATCATTACTTTAGTGCCCTTTAGTAAGCGCGCAGTTCATTAAAAGTGCCGCGCCGCGATGCCCTATTTACCATTAAAGGCAAACTTTAACATTATCGTACTATAAAAACTAGTAACGACTCGTATTCTGATTTTTATATTTAATGGATAATATGTAAAAAGTGCTTTACGTAGCAACCCTGTGTAGCCGAGTTATATCAGTCACCATTTGAATGCGTTAAGGCTGTGCATATTTCAGTACTTGCATAAATTTTGTTCTAACAAGTAAATGCGTTGCGTGTTTAGTGCTGGCATTTGGAATACATTACATTTTCTATATATAGGATATTCAAAGCTGGTAATAAAGTTTATATTTGAAGGAGTTATACGTATTCGTAGTATTGTTGAATTTTACTGCCGGCTGCTTTTGGGCTAGTCTGTTTTTTGGTAACAATCATTGAAGAGATAGGGGTTAAACCTCCTCAATCTCGTTTAGAGAAACTGCGAAAGAATCGTGTAACACCTATTTCAATCGGTCACGGCTTAGCTAGTTATATTATATGCTCTAATAATTTATACTTTGTTTCTTTCTTAAAGTAGATTACAAATCGTAGTTAAATTGATAACACGTAACCAAAAACCACTTACGAATTTTGTCAACCTAAATTTCAATGCCTGGAACCACCATTTTCTTCAAATTTCGTAACGGTGTATGTTTCTTTCATTGTTTATTACGATCATAACAGTCAAGTGTCTGAAGGCCATACAATTTACGGCAATTAATTATAACTGCACTACTAGACGATGTCCGTTAACGTGAAATCTGTAAATTAAAAACAAACAGAATAAGGAATATTAGGCAATAAAAGCTAGCCGTTTTCGTTGGTCGAAAAACTCAGACTTGCCGTAAACATCATATACATTATGCCTATATACACTCACACCTGTGTTCCTTAGAGAACTTACTTAAATATGTCACCAATTAAGGAACGTGAAGACCCCCCGTCTTCAAAATATCACATTTGGTCAAAGTTAGTTTGACCAACTTTGTTTTTCGACACGTAATCCATATCATATAAGACTAGCTTTGCATCAATAAAGACAAATATGTTCTAGGCCTTTACTCCGGGTTGAAACCGAGGGAGAGGAGAAGTTAAAAAATAGGTTGCATGGTATGGAAACAGTTTATTCTTTAATTATTAAATTGACACTTACCCTTTGATAAACAGAAGACATATTGAAACTGAGTGACTGACTGTAATTAAATCACACGTATAGGGGCCTACTCTAAGTCTACTAAGATTCTCTTCAAAGTGTTATTATCAGTTACCTACAGTTACTTGAACCCGAGGAAGAAGCATTTTCTATGAATATTGAATCGGTCTAACACTTGTAGTATGTCATCACCTGTATCATCTGTATAAGCTCTGTTTGTACCTTGAAATAAACGTTAAACTGACTAGGCGATTAGAATACAGCCGTACAATACCGCGTTGGCGGCATCCGAGGCCATTGTCCACGTGTTGCTCTACTGGCTTAGTATTACAATGGAGCATGACTTGCAACTAACAGCTAATCTATCAACATGTGCCGTTTTCCCTTAAATACGTCTTAAATTGATTTCCAATGACATCGTCGTATGGTCGTTAACTTTGGAACTATATGTTCTCATGTTTGTGTTTTTTTTTGCTGCCTGCCTAAGTGACTACTTTGTCTGATGAAAAGCATAAGCTGAATTAAAAGTTTTGGTCACGGTACTCATTGCGAATGCAGACAATACTGCATAGTGTCCCACACCATAGCGACTTATTGAGATACTTCTGCAGTGTTCTGCATTATTGAGCTTTTCACACTCTCACACTCTCCAGCGACAGCCCAAATGTTGACATTTTAGTTTGGTATTTTGTTAGAGGTCACGCGGGCTCGTTCGTACTAAAGTCATCGTGGCTCTACTACCTTGAGTTCATGTTTGTGTGAAGGGTATCGGTTAGATACTGTCTAGTATATTTTTCAAAGATATCCACTGCTGGACATAGGCCTCCTCCAAGCCCCTCCACAAAAACGGTCATGTGTGGCCCGCATTCTTCGCTTTCGCGGAACTTAGGTCCTTGGATAGTAGAAGTCTTTCGAATTTTTATCACAGTTAGGATTCCTCTAGTTAATTGTCATTCACAGCGTTAAGTCACAGATCACTGAATAGCGGATGCAAACGCTTGGGCGCAGCGCAAATCTCGTTCTTGCGCCTCATGCCGCGAAAATGAAGACAAGTATGTAGAGAACTCTATCCAACTAATGGCGTAGTAAAAGCGGACTAATGGAGTCAACTACTCAAGAAAACATCACTTCAAAGAGATAAAAAACTGTATCGAGGTGCAACTACCACGCACAGTGCAAAAAAAAAATACTACAGATTCATCTACCGAAGACATTCCGAACTACAATCCTGTATCGCGATGTGCAAATTCTCGCGATGATTACCGTACATACCTAAAATAGCGAGCTGCGGCCCTCCTTACTATGAACTCCGTCTAAATACAGATTATTATTATTACCTCGCTTGGTCCCTTTGTATCAAAGAGACATGACACCCGTTCCTCCACATCACAAGCCCTGTCTACACTATAGCGTCCAAATATACTAGGCCAAAACCTCCTTTCTATGGAGAGAACTTTGTCCAGCAGTGGTTCAAAGATTGTTGATAATGTACAGAGCCTAAACAGTACCGATCAACGCAACTGGTGTCTAATTCTTTGAATGCAATTAACTGCTACACACCCAACAACACAAATACAATCCATTAAAATGCGCAGGTAAGAGTATTTAAAGATAATACAAAGTTGATGCAATGACTATTATTTTTACCAAGATAGTGTAACTCATTTCAAAGCTCATGACTATTACACATATAAAGACATCAAGTGTGTCGTTCCTTTTAATGGCCCTTCCTCAAAATGATACATACTACGTACGTTCATAAAATATTATCCGTCGATCGTAACACTATGATTTATGATAGTCTTAAGTTCACACTATACAGGATTTCTAGTAACTCAATAGATACTGAAGTTTATTGCCGAGACGTTGAGCAAAGACATCCTTAACTTCATCGCGCTTAATACATGGATTTGGTATTATTATTTTATATTTTTCCCTAGGATTGCTGCTTCCAACGACTACGTAGCCTCTTGATATACTTAACTTTCAAATATATTTAAATTATTTAAATATATTTTTATTATTTTAAATACAGTTTGATAACTAGACATGTCTATCATAAACAGATACGAATTGTAGTTCACAATGAGCTTGTTCAGCTTCTCAGCGGTGGATGGTATATATTTTATGAATATTTGGAAAAGTTATCAACTTTTATATTTCTTTATTATATACTTTCGCAGTAAGTATGGTGGTCCCCATTGTAGGATGCTGCTTGAGCTTACCATCAGGCCAAGCAGAGTCAATTTGGCGAGTAATTTCTAAAAAAAAAATTGGTTAGTATGGACTTGTGTAGATCGGTTGATTGTCACCCTGAATATTTGATGGAAATGTTTAATCATCATCATCTTCAGCCTATCGCAGTCCACTGCTGGACATGGGCCTCTCCAATTTCAAAACGACGACGAAAAAAAACGACGCTGAAAAAGTAACAAAAAATTTGAATAACCGTAGTCACATGATACATAGAAACGTACCGACAGTCCAACAACAAAATAACAATATGCTTTTCAAAATCGTTTCATACTTTTTCAGCGAAGTTTTATTGTCGTAGTTGGGTATTAATTTTAAACATTTTGCAAATATGAACGAAGGAAAAGTAATTTCTAAAAGCACAATTTGCGTTGTTTAAGTCACCTGAAGTATAGAATAGAATAGAATAAACTTTATTGTACTCCAATTGATTCAGTTTTAACAATATTATGACCATGTACAAATGACGGCCTTATCGCTAAAAAGCAATGTCTTACAGGCAACCTTTGGATGGACAAATCGACTGTAGAAACACAAAATCATGGGTAGTATTGGTGTTAAAATAAATATAATAATTTACTCAATTAAGAATAAAATTACATAAACTGAAATATAGAGATTTTAATACACATGCAAACAAATTAAACTTGAAAAACAATGCTCAATATCCACAATTTTATAGTAAAGAAGTGCAAATGATAAAATATTTTTAAGCAGATATCTACTATGTTAATATCAAATGTACATATTAACTTGTCTTTGAGGACTTTCAGGAGAACTTTATGTATATTTCGGCCGCTTTAATGACTCGTACTCTGAATAATCTTCGTTGATTACCGATATAAATTTTCACCAAATCGATTATATACTAGATTTCATCGTCCCTGTCAGTGTCATTGTTTGCGTTTGTTGTTTTAATGTTAGCTGATTCCGAATCTAATGCAAATCAGCAGCACCTAACTTATAAAATAACTGTGCCAAAAAAAAATCAAAATAGCAATAAAACTAACGTTAAAAAAATTAAAGCTTTGACAAACCCAGCATATTTCTTCCCACGAATAAGAGGACCTATTTTTACTTCCAGAAATAAAAATTAAAATAGACGTAACTGAAAACAATAATAAACTACAAATGCTCTAGAAACCACTTCTCGTGTATTTCAAACATCGTTAAACTTAAATTGCTATTAGATTTCAGCCAACACGCTGAAGGCTCAAGGTTGGTTATCAAGTACTGTAGGCCACTGAAATAGCTGTAATTTCCTATTCAAGTGGTACACATGCAAGTGAGGTGCGGCGCAAGTGTCAGAGCAGCCTTGATTACGTAACTGTATGCAAACTTAGGGTGTGGCCCAAGGACAAACGCCCGCGATCTATTCGCTGCCATTGATGGACTTTTGTAGGTGTTTTATTGCTGTTTAATGATTTTCAGTTTAGATGGTGTTAGTTTACACCGCGCCATTATAAAGTTTTATTGAATTAATTTGGCCTTAGCTAACTTTACTTAAGGGACTTTCAACGCTTTTATTTAAAACGTGACTAAGGGCTTTATCCAGTAAATGAGTTGACACGTTTACAGTCCCTTTCGCCCTTGATATAACCTAAAACAAAGACTTAAGATACTTTTGTTTAAAATATATTGAGAGATTAATCCAAAAACCAAGGCAATTGACATGAAAAAAACCTTGAACACTACTGAACAACATTCGGACCATTTTGATTCTTTTAGGAAAATATTTTAGATGACAATTGTTTTTTAGGTTAATAAACACCTGGAGTTCTAACGTGCTATCTAAAGGTGCAAGATTCGGTGATTATATTTAGCTAGATTTATTATTTCTATCCAGAGATACAGCATACACCTAATATTAGCTTTCGCATTCGCTTGCGTGAATGGTAGTAAAAATTTATACGGAATTAAAGGAGTGTCAGCTGATGTCATCTAGTGTCAGCCTCGTGCAGATCATGTATGTGTATATATATAGCTAAAACTAAAGAAAGTGAACACGTAAACACTTCGCGGAATGCAGCCTACTTTAAAAATAAAAGTTGCCTAATATTTACGCGAAATTATTTCTGATCTAAATGACATTCGGTGTAATCGCTTCAAACATTTTTATACATATTATTAAAAGAAATCAAAATGACCCATTAGTAGTAAACCAGTACAGACAGTTTGGTTTTTTTGCTTGTCGAGATTACTTGCTCAAATCAGTTAGCAAAACAAATTCCACAAACAGTTACTCACACCGTGAACTAATTTCTATATTGTTATTTTGACAAGGTCCCATAGAGCTGATATTACATAACAGCTGACAGAATTGCCCTTTATAGTTTTTAAAAGAATAACATGACATAATTTCGATACGCCCAGTTATACCAACGGACAGGTAAATCCCAGTTGACACATTTCCCGACGTACGATGTTACTGGGTCTAGCTAAATGTCGCGTGTTAGCTATGTTTTTTTTTGTTATCGTGTCGTGGATACTTATTACCTGTTAACAATTATCAAGTTTAATAATTACAACCTGAACTAATAAACTCAGAACTGTAGAATGGATATTAAAAAGGGTTATAGGGCCGTGCTAGTAAAATCAATACTATGAATGATCTAAACTTTAACTTGTTTTTGCCGTCTATTATTTTTAATATTTTGTTCTCAACACCTAACTGAAACTAGTATCCAATTTAATATTTTATACATTACATACACGTTTAGAATACGTCATTTATCGTATTATTAGAAAAATGACCTTTACTGTATGAATTCCTAAAATTTCGGTCAATTGGTTGCTGGTGCAATCCTACTTAAAATGTAAAATAAGACCCCTTTGCTGGTAATGTTGATTAAATTGCACTTAATGGTGTGCATGCGAAAAGCTTGTGCATCGGGTAAATATATGGTCAATGTCAGTGTAACTGAGTGTAACTGTCTATACGCACATTTTATTGATTGAATAGTTACAAATGTATTGAAATAATTATGTTTGCCGTATAATCCTATTTATTATATTTCCATATACCCAATGTCATGTTCAAGGTCGGGGGCAGTCATAACCTTAACTGAAGTTCAGTATCGTGACTAACGAAGCGTAGAACGAACCTCTAAATTGTCTCAGAAGTTTAGCAAATAAAAATGATAAGTTGTTGCGAACTTTATTTTGTTAACTGGCCATAAAGTTTGTTTATTATTTGCCCTTTTTCAAAATAAAAAGAAGAAAGAATGATACGTGTTGTAGTATTTTTAAAAATGATTTACTTTACAACTTTACCGTGGGAGAGCCACGCTTCGCCATGAATGGGCCGGCTCGACCGGAGTGATACCACGGCCTCACAGAAAACCGGTGTGAAACAGCGCTTACGCTGTGTTTCATCGAGTGAGTGAGGATACCGGAGGCCCATACCCCAATCCAACGCCCCCTATCCCCCTCACCATACCCTTTCCCCCCAGGCCGCTATAGTGTGGGTCACCATGCTGCATTGTTCTTTTTCCCATTGAGGATGGTGACCACCACTCTTGGATTCTGCTCATGCTTTCCATCAGGCAGGGCAGTCATTTTGGCAGCTTAAATATATATAAAAAAAAAAACAAGGCAATAGAACTACAAGAAGTTTCTCTTAAGTAGGTCACTTAAAGGTAAAATAAGCTGTAGATTATATACACTAGACATGATTAATGAAACTATTTCATGTTTTAGTTTTAAAGACTGCACGGTTGGCTTAGTGGTTTAAGTGGTCGCCACGCCACTTTCTACTGTGCCGAGTGTCTTGGGTTCAAATCCTACATGGGATAACACTTTGTTAACCGAATTAAAAAAGGAGGTGGTTCTCAATTCGACTGTATATTTTTAATGTTTGTTACCCCAAAACTTTTGACTGGGTGACCCGATTTTGATGATTTCCGTGTTGTCCCATTTCAATTTGTTCCAGTTCCTGAACTCGGTTTTTTTGATAAAATTTTGTATGTGATTTACAAATTGTTGTTCTGACTCTGGGTGTTATTTATATCCGTTTTATGTATAGTTGTTAAGTCCCCCGCGACGCAGGATGTATATTCCTAATACGGGAATTGTCTTTATAAAAAAACTGTGGGAGAGCCACGCTTCAGCACGAATGTTTTTAGTGAGACCGTANAAAACCGATGTGAAACAAAACTTGCGCTGTGTTTCACCGAGTGAATAAAGACACCGGAAGCCCATACCCCCCAACTTCCCTCTCCATCAACCAAAGACCAGAAACGCACTTGTGACGCCTTTGGTGTTGCGAGTGTTCACAATATGGCGTTAATCGCTTATTATCGGTCGGTACGTCTGCTCATTTGCCCCAGAAATGACCAAGGGAGCTCACTACACATTTCAACATCACTGAATTAGAAGTAAAAAATCTAAATGTTGAGACCTATATTCATCAGTATATTGCAATCAAAGTATTTTGCTGATGATGAGGACAGTGTATCATTTATGCAAAAAAGAAAATAAGAAGAAATGTTAACTTTTTTGTTTTGACTAAAAACATGCATGTCGATATTAGATATATTTGGTATAGACATTGATCGGATCGTGTTTAAATATCCCAAACAGCTTCGAGAAAAATGTTATGACTGTGTCTTTTATTTTCTTGCTCCATTTGGCAAGTCAGTGCGTGCCACCAGACATAAAACCCATTAGAACTATTGTAACGAGTCAAAGCAATTGAAAAGCTACTTTTACGGGACAAATTATTTACATAGTTGCCTCTAACTTTTGGATATTACAACTGTTATGTTAAACCTGTTTGAAAGTTATACAAATAACATTGTTGTAGAGTGTCCTATCGTAGAAGTTTTGTTAAGTTTATTGCTAACATTTTATCGTCTGAATCAAATTCTTTGTATTACGAAAACATAACACAATTATCCATTTGTTAATGGATTGGGAATAAGAAATAACAACACCCCTATTCATTCTGTGGGTTTTAGTAGAGCCAGCTCCCATAGCTCCAAAGTACACAGAACAACAGCACGACTCAGAAAAGCAAGATTTAAAATAAACCCCTTCTTCTCTTAACGTGTGGGAAACCACCACGGGACGTCACCCCACTGGGGTTTGCTGCGGAGCGGTGCGTCGGAATCGGACCGTTTAAAGCCATACGGTGTGCCACTCTGTGCCTGAGAAGGGAAAGGTACGGGAACTACTGTTATTCCGGATCCCTCCCAGCGCCTGCCCGCACTGAAGCGGGCACCGTCTGCATTCAAAATAAACCATATATCAAACCTATCTCGCCAGGGTGGTTCGGTATACCAAAACCTGCTTTTTAGGAAGAGACCTATGTCCACTTGTGGACAAGTTAAGGTGATGGTGATGATGATTGATGATCACCATAATATTTGCATTTTATAACTCAAGACTTAGATGAGCCCCGCGGTATAACTTCACCCGCAGGTAACGTCGCGGGTCGAATCAATTTTTATTAAGTCTAAACCATTCTCGTTTATAAAATCGGTTTCATCGTTTAGGAGGAGTTTATTTACATATATTTATAAACATAAAGATTTAAAATAGAATTTGTAAATTTACGTTAGTAAGCGAAAAAAGAGTAAAATGCGCTTGTGACCTCTAGACATCGAACTCACTTGAATTGCTACATAAACTATTCATGTCGTAGTGGCTGACTATAACCACGGCAGTTTATTATTAGTATTATGTACGAACATGATACAGCATAAATTACTTAGTGTCGCATGAACAATAAAATAGAATGACAAAATTTACAGAAAAAAAACAACTACTGCGATGCCTACCTTATTATTAGTCATTATATTTATTACTATCTGAGCCCCGCGGTTATTGTTGTAACCGCAATTTACGCCGGGGGGCAAAGCTATTCTAAAAAAAAGTTGCCCAAACTACCTTTGAATTCGTCAACTGTCTTGCCAGTGAAATTCACGTCAAAATCGGTCCAGCCGTTCCAAACATTAGCCGTTACGAACAGACAGATGATATACAAACAAAAATTTAAGAAAAAAAAAATATTTTGGTACGTGTACCGTGTATGCATTTTATTAAAAGCGGCTATTTTAATATTGCAAACAAATACTTCAATTTCATTTCTTTCTATAGATTAAATTTCATTTCTCTCTACAAAAATGGTCACGTTCTTGCAGAACTCTGGTAGAAGGGTTCAATACTCTGAAAACGGCAATGATAATAATAAAAACAAATTGAAGTTCTCAAACTTAAATTTTTACAGTTTAACTGTTATAGTTGCAATAACTTGCAGCTTACGACTAGTTGTAAGTTTGATGTTCTGAGTTTGGGTACACTTAATATAAAGAACCCTAAAAAGTTAAGTTATGTAGTAAAAACTATATAGGAACAGCTTGAACTGACCTTAAACATGCGATCACACTTATATGCCGTAGTTTGTAGATCTGAAATATTCATTTTGGGCCTCCACACTGTTGCTTTTAAGGAGTTTTCTACAGGCGCTTTCACAATATAATAATTACCTCAAGACTTCAATCAGAAGTGTAAATATACTATTAAACTAACATACAGAATACAAAATACTTTTGTTGATAACGGAGAATAAATCGTGTACTTAAATTAAGACTACAAGTTCTTAAAACAGTGCACAAGTAACAAACTAAATTAAAAATAAAATATTAATGTAATCAAATATAGTTATGATTTAAAATAATTCATTAGTTTTGTAACCCTTTCAAGAAAAACTTTTTTTTACTGTAGGCAGTATAAATAGATGTGATAAATCGGTTTTGCTTGATGTTTTTTAGCAAAAGTTCTGCGAGAATTGTACTTTTAATAACCCATACTTAATATGTGTATTATAAATTCGGAAATAATCTGTCTGTCTATTACGCTTTCATAGCTTCTGCGCTGATTTCAATGAAAATTGGCATGGAGTGAAGACACTTTAATTCTAGTAAGATATAGACTACTACGAAGCGCTCATAGCCCAGTTGCACTCGGTGATTAGAAACAATCACCAAGGGTAAGCAATGATGGCACGGTATGTACCTGGATGGGAGACCGCTGGTGGCATGTTACCATGAGCGTCTCCGTGATTCGGAGGTCACGTTAAGCAGTCGATCTCGGTTGTTATCACAGGACAACAGTCGTGAAGATTAGTATGAGGCCTTTGGGCGGCTTAAAAAGATCCAATAATCTTAAAAAAGTGGAGACCCGAGCCCAGCAGTGGGTCTTTATGGGTTGTTGATTGATTGATTGATTGATAGACTTCTTTTTACCTCGATATCCGACATACAAGCGGGCGGAATCGCGGGCAAAAGGTAGTGTTTATATATTATACTATTTCATCATGGTAGTCAGGTTACCGGAGAACAATCCCTCTGTCCTTTTTCTAGCCAGGGCACTCAAAGACCGGCTACCCCCTTGAGCCTTTTGAATTGTCCATTAACGACGATATTTACTTAATGACTTCGGTACTCCAAAAAAAGAGATATTAATTTTATACACTGTTGACTCAGGGTAAATCGATATAAGAAAATACTTTGTTAGGTTTTTCCGAGAGATTGCCAATCCTATACATTTTTAGTCCAGGATCAGTTTTTGAAAGCTTTTGCTTGTCAAATACATGATCTACTTACTAGCTTAACGTACTTAGAATTTTTAAAACATGTACTCAGCATTTACAAAGTTAATGCTGAGTACATGTTTTAAATAATATGTATATAATAATATGTAATATGTGTTTTCCGTATAAAATAACACGCTCCACATCCGAATTCATCTCGCACTTTACCTTTTTACCGGTATATGTACCGTAAAATCTTCGTATCTCAAACATAAACCAATATTATTTCTTTTGCATACTGCACGGAACCTTGTGAGTATTAAAATCGTCTACGAAGTACCATCAAACTTTAGATATCTGCCACTTTAAGTGCGGTAAATATCACGGCTGAATCCAGTTTAATCAAACATTAATTGAGCTGCTTTAAAAATGTCCCTGGTCATCTTAATAGATGTCGGCAGAGTGTCGGACGCGCTTCGATCGATACCTACTTTTTGTAATTTGATTACGCTTAAATGATTTTGTATCCGCATTTTTTAGCATTAGATGATAACATATTATAGAAAAACATATCCTGAAATAAAATACATTTAACCTATTTTATCTGTACGTTAAATTTATTTTGTTATTATTTATTAAATTGGCTATACTCTGTCTAGATTCTAAGATATTCAAATGATTTATAAAACAAAATTGATTATTTACTTAATATTAAAACATTAGGTTGCCTAACCATGCAACGATATTTATGAAGTCTATAAAAATAGATTTTTATAATATATATAAATACATATATAGATACATAGACACAGATTGATAAAGGAGACACATTTTTTCAATGTTTGTCGTCCGCTTTTTGTAATATTGTCAATCTTATAAGTTTTGATATGATTTTTTTTGAAAAAATGTTTGATTAAGAAATCGGGTAATTGGAATTCCTAATGAGGTTCACGTGTCATGTCCACAAACCAGTCAAGGCGATCATGCCTGACGGTCCGCTTGATGTTGAGAAGTCATATCATGATATAGGATTAGCCGTTACTCCGTAGTTCGAGGTGTTTTCAATAGATGACGCTAGAGAAGCAATGAAACATTCTTTATACATACGTAGAAGTCACTAACCTATAAAACTAGGACAATACTATATTTTAACTTTCCCTATATCTGCTTGTGCAGTGTACATCTTTTAACAGAGAAGATGAGAAGTAGATACTTGTTAATAGTTATAGTAAAACCATGCTTCACCATATAGGGAAAGATGGACCTGTACAACAGACCAATTTCGTTTTGTTTTTTATTTAGTGTGTGCTGTTTCCCCTGCAATCCTCTAAGTCAATAAGACTTAACGAGTGTTAACGCATTTATCTCTCAAGTTTAGTTACTATCTGGTTAACTGTCTGCTCCTTTGTCTTCCATATCTATCATAAAAAATACCTTTAATTAAAAACGAATACTTAAGTCTCGATTACACACAGAGCCGACAATAATCCATGTATAGGTTTTATTAAGTAAAGTCCTAACTGACATCAACAAACTTGAAATCTATTCAATAATTGGATAACATAGAAAGTTTAGTTGTGAATTTGTGAACTCAAGGACGTATAACTACTGAAGTTTACGTTTGCCGTCTTGTTTTGTTATTAGTCTAGATTGTTCGTTGAGAGAAACTTACCGAAATAGATAGGAGTACGCAATTGTTGGGATTAAACAAAGGTTGATTATGTTTAATTCAAGAATGCAAGATTAACGTATTGATTCAAGTGATCCCCGCACCGACTGCTCTGAAAAGAAACCTCTATGGTTTGTTTGGGCATTTGCTCCCTGATTGAGTCTTAGTAAATGCTGACGCTTTAAAAATAAAGATAATTTAGTGTTGTGGTTCATAAACCTACACTGTACAAGACCATTGATCCACATATTGGTTTTAAAATTCATATTTTGATCTGTTTTATCTATGATTGTAAAGTCCCCCACGATGCAGTGGTACAACTGTTGTCTTTTTGAAATAATGTAATGTAAAAGTAACAAGAGCAAATTCAAAAAACTATATAAACGATTACTAAACTTTTGTCACCCACTTTAGGTTATAAGAAATCTATTGATACCTCATTCATTAAAATTAGTTCAGTAGTTTAGGCGCTACAGTGGAAGATGCGAACATACATAGACTGCCAAAATTGTTATCCTTCCCTTTGACTTCGACGTAGTCGGGTAAATTAACAACTAATGAAAATAAATACGGAGGAATGAGTAGGTTTCAGAGTGTATATCGCACTTATGTTAAACTGTTGTAACATGCAAGGGGTGAATTTCAAGGTAAACATGCTAATGTCTACTTACGTGCTTTCAAGTTTTCTTCAAGCTATTTTCTTTTATGAAGCGAGAAAATTAGAATGTGAAAATGCTTTCCGGGCTATACGAAAGGTTAGGACTGTAGAAAATTGATTTCAAACATATTATGGGATCCCCATACGCCATATATGCACATGGTTTCGTAGTCAACAAGTAAATCTTATGGTGTTGAATAATTAAATTCCAGAGAAGGTGATTATACGCTATACTATTGATTGAAAAGCGTTCTTAGTCTTATCAATCCATGTCTGATTTTTTCATTACCAATAAAGCTATCATTGTAATTTTTTTATGAAACAAATGTACTTACAAATTACTACCATTTACCGACCATTACGAGACTTAATAGGCTACATTTTGACTGGAATAAGGCTCATTTTATTTTAGACATATTTTTTTTAGATTTTGTTTGTCTTGCTGACTAGACAACGTAGCCTATGTCCTTCCTCAAGAATCAAAGTATCTCCATACCAAATGTCATTGAAATCGGTGTAGCCATTTAGCCGTGAAAGCATAACAGAAAGACAGACGAGATTTTCAATATTATTATTAGTATGAGTTTCGGCTGAAATAGGATAGTACAATCTCTCTGTAATTGTGATTTACATATTGGCATCGTCTATAATGATCAAACCTTTTACAAGTAAGATTCTTTCAAAAGGTAAAAATGTATGGATGGATACAAAATTAATTTGCAAACGAATATTATTATTTAAAAATGCGTGAAATTATCCACAAGAAATAAGATTTAGAATTGTTTTTATTTCAGATTTCTATGTTTACCTAAAGCTTGAAATATATGAGTTTAGCATGTCTTGCAATTTTGCACTATGTAACTGCATTGCAGAAGTTTGATGGCTATAAAAGAGGATAGTGTCATTAATAACGACAATAGGTATACAAAGTTTACTAGTACAAACTAGTTTTCAGGGTTCTCGTTTCTTCTAAATAAGTACTTAAAACTTTCCTGGAACCACAGCGCGGAAATAATTAAGTCGACTTTTGTACTTTTCAGTCAATAGCCAAAATTATTTTATATTTCAGAAAAGAGTTATCATGGTAGTTTTAAACCTTTTAAAAAATATAAACGAAGGGCAGTTTATACTATAAGTAGATTTCATAATATCGTTATCAATTGTTTGTTATTTGTATAAACTTTACTAATCAACTCTACTCTTGAGCCGCTCGACAAGTTTTATTACGATTTATGATTATACTGACAGATCATTTTCCTTCTTTTCAGATAGATTATATTTTGCGACGCTAAAAACTGGTTACAAGCCCAAACCAACACGTAACAGCAAATACTTCCACATTGAAGATGAGATCGTCTACGAGAACTTCTATTTTGACTTCGGGCCGTACCATCTGTGCCACCTCTACCAGTTCTGTAACAAGCTTACCGAGGAACTGGAGAAGAATCCCAAGAAGAAGATTGTTTTCTACACCAGCAATAATGAAACCCTTAGACTCAATGCCGCCTATCTTATCGGGAGTTATCAGGTATTTATCGTATACCTCTTTTTTGGTGATGTGCTTATCATCGCTTACGGCTTCTTAGATGCGCAGAAAATAGGAGTATGGGATGTTTCCACTAAAAAACACCATGTTACCATGTGATTTCAGTCCCCTCGGAATTCCTGGTGTATCCTGGATGAAGCCGTAAACTTCCCCCGGCAATTGACTACATAATAACACTGCGTGCCAATTGAGTAATTGATAGGTTCAAGCTGCCACATATCATATAGTTCCCCAAAGTTTTAATGTCTCGTAGCCGACGTCTTCTTCCGATCCCGCTCAAAATAAAAAACCTTAGCTTACCCTTCTATAAAGTTCATCATATTGACGACCTACATCTCATTTGCCAGTTTAGCATGCAAACAAATCATTTCATCGATTAAGCATCAAACATTAAGTGTAGTTTGCAAATAGTCTACAGGTTGTAAAATTGGATGAACATACTAATAACAACAGAACAAATAATTAATAAAATTGATGTGTCTGTTTGTAATTTAAAAAGAATTTTTCAAAATTTTGTCTGTTCCGGCTATTCTTTGGAATGGCTGGATCGATTTTCACGGCAGTTTCTTTGGCAGATTGCTGATGATAGCTTCGTCCATAGCGTTACGCGCGTTCGTTGTTGTAAAGGTAAAATAACAAGCGCGGGTAACACTGCCAGTACCGCCTAAAATCAACAGAATAGTTACTTACCACTGAAGTGGCCATCTCTATTTACGTTTATTGCTAATGGTTATCTCGGGGACACGCGTAGAGCCCTTCTTGTAATGACACTTGATGTGTAACTATTCTCAGACGTAACATAACCTGGGTGTAATTAGAGGTTACTAACGGATAATGTTCCCACCGACAATTATCCAATGATACTCTATACTACACTGTTAAGGCTTGTTTATACATGGTTAATAGTTTTCTTCATTATAACTAAAAATATAGAAAAACTACAATTTAAAAGTAGGATTAACGTGTGCCGTGATTAAATTTGTCGTGTTTTGCCCTTAGCCCTTATGAAGTAATATGCTTTTGCCTCAGATTTCGTTTGCTTGGTGGTCGACATAAAAAATCGTAGAAGAGTTTGATTTTGAACACGGTACTACCAATTTTCAAACCTTAAGAAGATTTGAACAAAGTTTGATGCTTCCAGACCCAGCGATTTCAGCTGTGCGTCATTTGGAACGACGTTCTTCGCCTAATTTCGTCTGCGATCTTTGAAAAGGAATAAATTTTCACGGCTTTCACCACATTTTCTATTGATGTTCGTCTACTATTGTTATTACTGCTATTATTTTACAGGCATTATAATAACATTCCAAGAAATTCGTCCAACCGTTCACGCGCGATTATTCATTTTCATATAAATACTAGTTGAGCCGGCGAACTTCGTGCCGCCATATTATTTTTCTCACAGGCATCTTCCCGCTATCTTTTAATTCTTCTTGCATAAAAACCTATTCCTAACGAACACATAAAAAAAATAATTTGGTGCTGTCGATTGGAAGTTATGCGCGTACATACATTTCGGCGATTCATTTTTATTTATATATATCAATCTACAAACAGTAGAAGCAGACTCTTTGCTTAAAAAATTGTTTTTAGAATTTAAAAATATTAAAGAAGAGAGGTTGTTCTTTGCACTTTTTACCGTATTTAATAGCAAAGACATTTAATACAGCAAACATGATCCAACAACTTCAATTGAAGTGTGGGTTGTTCCAACTACCGAGTAATAAACAAATGGTATAATCTATCAGTCTACACAAATTGACTAAGGATTTTATTCACTCGTTTTTGTTCTTCTATCTACGAATTTTATAATTGCTGGCATAAGTTTTCTTTAAAGCAGCATTATTATGATATTAGTAGATTTTGACAGTAAAGCCTTTCGATTTCAACAAAATTCAATGGACGCAACCAAATTAATACCGTTTTTTCTGTCCGCCAGTTTCCAAGGTTTTTCCCAAAATTAGATTGGATTCGTCTTGAACTAATTTAAATGATGAACGTATGGGAGTGCTACCAGACCTCTATAACTTAAGTACTAGGCGATACCGAAATTATGTTGAAAGACTTGTCAGACTTTTTTGTGCTTCAACTACCGCACATACTACTACTACGGCACAATTATTTCACCCAGTTTACAGATAAATCTTTTACTGTGCAAGCAGTGAGACTCTGGAACGATTTACCTGAAACGATCCGTCACGCTAAAACCTTGCCTGTATTTAAAAAGTTGGTGAAGGATTATTATCTTTGATTATAATACCTTGTTTATAGTACATATATTAAGTCTGTGTATGTATTTATGTATATGTATGTGTATATGAGTAGTATGAGTAGATATGTACTTATATATGAATGTGAAATATTTTGAATTTAGTGCTGTTTTGTAATTTCACATTTAAATGAATCTCAGATCTGTGCACCCTACTACTAGTACCCTAATTAATGTCCCCAAATTATCCGTATAAAGGTTGTCTGTAAGAGATCGCCATGAGCGATAAGACCGCCAATTGTCACATTTGTATGTTGTAATTCTTTTTTTTTTCTATCTGTTAAGTGTGTACAATAAAGTTAAATAAATAAATAAAAAAAAAATTATTGGCAAAGATGTTATTTCAATCGGAACCAACGGCTTTACACGCTTTTCGGCTTTTCGAGAAATTGAGAGCCTGCCTCTCAGTCTATCAATAATTTAATTGTTCAAGACAGATTTTCGGAAGTGTTTTGTACCTGCAATTCTTCACCGTCATTTTTATGTTTATGAGATTCGCCCACGCCTCGTTCTGTAAGTGTGTTTCCAAGTTCTGTATTCGTGATGATAAAACTCCATTAGCCGAACTCTTAACTAGAACCACTTTTTCACGGGATCATCAAAGAATCTACGACATAATATCTCACGAAAATATATATATAATTTAAATCTTACAGATAATTCACTTAAATTCAAGCCCGGCGGCAGTATACAAACAGCTGACAGATGGCTCCGATTGGTCACTTCTCAATTTCCGCGACGCATCAGGCGGTCCTCCACTCTTCGATATATCGCTGCTGGATGTACTACATGGCATCAAGGTAGCGCATGATGCCAGGTTCTTTGATTTCGATCACTTTGATGCAGAGCAATATTTGTTTTATGAGGTAAGTTTAGTATGTGAAACTATATTTGAAAAAAAAATCCTCAAAGAATGGATGCATATGCTAATCATGATTCCTTAAACGAGCAATTCTTGTATATATATTATCTGAATCTCGGAAACGGCTCCAACGATTTTCACGAAATTTAGTATACAGGTGGTTTCGGGGGCGAGAAATCAATCTAGCTAGGATTCATTTTCGTTTTCAACAATCAATGTCCGTCTAGCGCATTCTATCGCAACTTGAGCGAACTACGTTAAACTATACTGTAATAAGATCCATTGCGCTGTCATGGGTGCAGAATAAACAGTACCAGGGCGTACCAAGAGAGGGCGCAACTAAACTTTTTTTCGTATCGGTTAGCTCGGTCATCAAGGTACTAATCTCAAACCTAGTTTTAAATTGACTGAATTACTGTAAATATAATAAAAAATTTATTCAGATACGGGACTAAGGAATACAAAAAATAACTTGTTCAATTTATCCTTCACAAAACTAAAGTTAAATTTTCTTTTATTTAATCACCTTCTCAATCTTTCTTCCAGAAAGTAGAAAACGGCGACCTCAACTGGATAATCCCTGGGAAAATGCTCGCATTTTCTGGACCTCATCATCGGTCGCGTTTAGACCGCGGGTATCCCCTCCACAGCCCCGAACACTATCACCAGTACTTCAGAACGCACCGGGTCACCACTATCGTCCGGCTTAATAAGAAATCTTATGATGCGAGGCAGTTTACATCACATGGGTTTGAACATAGAGAGCTGTTCTTCGTGGATGGTTCCGTACCATCAGATTTAATAGTCAATAGATTTATAAGGATATCTGAAGCGGCGAAAGGCGCGGTCGCTGTACATTGCAAAGGTATACATTGATTATATTATTTAAAACGTTATTATGATAGATAAGTACTTGCAATATACCTGTTTATACTGAGTTTCAGTATAATTCGAGTGTTTTGCAAAGTCCTGTGTGTTCTAACTATATTGTTTTCAAGATTATGGTGATAAAATAGTTAATTCATTAACTATACACTTGTGTGTGGAGTAGGTTAGAATTTTGACTTCATAAATGTATAAAAAATTAATATGCGTCTTTGCCAACTTACCTGCAGCCTCAATAAGACTAAGACTTTCTGATACCAACCATTTTTTCGACTAACCATAAATTAACTGCCAAATAAAAAGTAGTAATAAAAATGAAATATTGAGAGATAAACCCTGAATATATAGTAAATTAAAATATCAAAATAAAATCTCTCTTGTTTCAGCTGGCCTTGGTCGTACAGGGACGTTGATAGCTTGCTATCTGATGAAGCATCACGGTTTTACTGCGCGGGAGTCGATTGCCTGGCTACGCATTTGTAGACCTGGCTCTGTAATTGGACATCAACAGTGGTTCTTGGAAAAGTAAGTAGATATATTTGAAAACCTATCCAGCGATATTAAATTGGATAAGCTAATAGCACACAGCATAGCACATAATCCAAAACAGATAGAGTTTTTGGATAGTAGATTTGATCGATCTATGTCATTCAATCTTAGTTTACGGAGAGCGGGATTTTTTTTCTGCAAATATCACTTATTTATTTTATAAATATTTTTTTTCAGTGTTCAGCCTCGTATGCACGCAGAAGGTGATGCGTACCGTCGTCGGCACAACATTACGTCACTGCCGGTGTTCGAGCGCGGCATCTACTGGGACGAGCCGCCCGAGCCCGCAGCACCTCCTACCATCGAGAAGCCGGTATCGCTACACTCCATACTTAATAGCAACAAGAACGCCACGAATAAGGTGGTAATATTTTTTTCCATCATTTAAGATATGTTCTAACCCTTATATCCGTCTAAAAAGCACTGTTTTTTAAATAATCTGTTTGTCATTTTCTTTTTGGTCCTCCTTTTCTTTCTCTTTTTCACGTTTGTTATGTTAGTCAAATGTGTACTGTAAACCCCTTTTGATTACTAGCATTATAAGCCTACCCTCACACGCTAAACTTGACAGCTTAATACCAAATAAGAACATCATTATTGTATATTCATCATTATGTCTTTATATTATTTTCTGTTTTACAGTTGGATAATGCAAACGTTTTGAACGCCAACGAAACTGATTCGGAAAACAACGTGACAACTGTCATCGGGAAGTACAAAACTACTCCCACGCCCATGTTGCCCACTAAGACAGTGTTCACCCCAAAATTGAACTACATGATGCCGACGAACAACATCCGCAATTCTAACAACACCAACTTAAAACAACAGCCCCGCGTTATCAACACAACGCTAAAGTCGCATTACGCGTCAAAGACTTCCACTTTCCCGCCAACCAGAAGTGCCAACTCACAAGCCAATAAGTTGACGAGTAGTGTCAAACCCTTTACTGGAAAGAATAGCTTTCACGGTCAGAGGGCCAACCTAGCTCGGCCAGCCCTAGGATACACCCACGGAGCAAGCCCATTAAAAACTTTCGCGAGAAAGACAGTCACTGTTAACAAAATCAGTAACAACGACAGTGCTGTAGTCACTACACTGAACAACGTAACTTCGACGCTGTCTGCATTAACAGAAAACTGTCATTTGAACGGCAAAAATCGTTTACCTTCAGAGCCTAATCTAAAATCAGCCGTACAAAGCAAACAGACAAACACAAACCTTAACGCCCGAAAGAAGTTAATCGTCAGATCGAACTCCAATTCACGTAAAAAGCTGCCAAAATCTAACCTTCCTAAAACTGGATTGGAATCCAGCCAAGAATTATCGTCCAGTGATACGAACGTTACGAACATTTCTGCTGACTCATTAGACGCGCCGTTCCGTTTCAGGCGGAAACGTGACAAATCTAATAGTCCAGAACCTATGGACTGTATTTCCAATTCCGTGATCACCGCAGACGTAACTCCGGATAACTTTGAGGAGACGAATAACTCTCAAGGTAACAAACTGTACAAGATAAAGGCGTTGAGAAAGAAATGTCCAGCATTTGGTGTGAGTTTGTTGAAGAAAGATGGAGTCCAGACTCGGTCAAGTAGCTGTGCCAGCAGTTCAACTGTTAAGAAGAAATGATGTTCGTGAATTGTCTAGCTTAGGATCGTACTTGCACGTGTAGTTCTAGACTTAACGATGTGCATAGCACACGGTGGTGTTGTAATGTTCATGTGTGTTGATAGATTTGTTTAGTGGTTATATATATGTGTTGTAGACAGGACATAGAGCTTCTGATCTATGAAAATAACTTACTGTTGTGTCTACTGAGTAAAACGGTTCGTTACATACTCATTTGGGGTCTATAAATAAGTTTACTCTTTGTCATGTGTCAGATGTTACTTTATTTTGTTAATCACAAAATATATATTTATGCTTAAGGTATAAACAGCATGGAACAGGAAGACACTTCTTTCCTTAAGACGTTGACCGTTATCCACGCTGATGCAATTAATCATAAAACACAGTTTGCTTTTTGCGTGTTTTTTAGCGAAGCTATGATTTAGTTGACTCCGAAATTAGAGTCAGAATCATATCACTTTTTATTTCATCCTTTCTTCAGCCCCCCCTCAGTTCTATTTCAAACAAGGACCACATAATTAATAAATAAAGGGCAATTAATGAGCTCTCCTATAAATAAGGTCTCCTTTGATAAGTAACATCTAAACGAAGTTGACAAAATGTGACAAAATCCATTTTAATTCTACTTCCTATCACAAGATGTTAAGAAACTTATGTTAAAAATTATAAAAAATCGAATCCCAAATGAGTTCGAAACTAATCGAATATTTATGAAAAATCGACTGAACTTTTTAAACGACAATTGAACTCATATCAACTCAATTCTATAAATCATTGTTCTAAACAAATTTATCGATGTTTGATGTGTAGAAGAAGTATTTAGCTATTTGTGGAAAACCCCATTAGAGTCTACGTTTATAATCTCATTAATTTTTTAATGTAATGAATGTCTGACGCTGGTTGAATGTAGCCGAGTGATTGCCTAACGACGCCTAATATCTGAGCTCTTTTTTCACTATAATCAAACATTTTTTCAGTTATAAGGATAATCAATTTGCAAATACAGATACCCTGCAGAGGTCAGATACAAGTTATTCTACGGTATAACTGATATTCAGATAAAACCTATATTAAAGGCTAGGAAGTAAGACCATACGTAAGGCACTGTAAACAAACACAGTTTCAATGGTGCCCATGAATTCTTAGCCCTAAGAATGCTATTTAGTGATTGTAAATTCCATCAGAAAAAACTATCTATACTGCTAGGCATAAATTATCCGAGCCATCTGCTCAACGGAGGTTTCTCCCTTTCAACGGCGCCAATTCACAATTGTTTATTTTTTTTGTGCTGTGAGTCTTTAGTATAATATACAGTTACAAACAAAGTGGGTGGACCAGTATTAACTGCCCACGTTTTGCAAAATATAATTTGGTTTCACTCGTGCAGTTGATACTTGTACTGGGTAATTATGAAATTAAAGATGTGAGTACGAAATGGATATATATTTGTCATTCTTCTCTTCTTAACAGCTTGGACACGTCTTGGTCCTTTCACTCAAGTAAAACACCAATTTAAGATAATCTTGATATTAGGTCTTTTTATATATTTATTTTATCAACTATCAATAGTGCACTGCCTGATTTACGTCTCTCCTTAAAAAGAAGGTTTGGTTTAAATATTTGTTTCTGATGGTGAAAAAGATTCTTAGATTATTATAGTTATGTTGTGTTTCAGTTTAAAAAACTAAAAGGTGTGGCTGAATGTATCATGTAATCTTAAATATATGTACTTCGTTGTAGCCCTGGATTTTTTGGCAGCAAATAAAAATAGCTATTATTGTAAGGTAATACAGCTTACGTTAGCCAGTCAGTCGGTGTGGCTTATAGTGTTCTTTGTTGAAAAATCGAGGCTTTATTTGTTTCTAATAGTAACTTACTTCTTTCTTTTAATCCTTGCTGTAATCATGAAATTCCTCAATTTTTTAACAGAATTCGTTATAACCTATAGGGGACTAAGGAAGAAATATTTTTGTAGCATACTTAACAAGTGATCATAAAAATGCCATTTTCTTTAGCTTTTATTGAGCTGCTTGTTATAGATTTATTCTTATAATATGTTGAATTTTGTTATTCTTTAATCATTTAATATTTTTTATATATTCGTATTATATTACGCAGTTATGTTTTGTGTAATGCTCAGATTTTCTATGGTAATTTCATGTCATAGAGCAACACAGGCTGACAGACCTGAGGGGAGTCACCATATCGTCAGGCGTCAATTTTCACCACATACCCGTTTTAGAGTCAAATATAAAAACAATAGGCTATTCATTATAGACTCACACAACAATTAACACAAAACATTCACAATATCACACACACACATAAACACATTCTGTGTCATAACAGTATAATGCATAGGCCCATTTGGGCTTATACTTCAACGGAGGTACTGCATATGGTTACACGGACACTGATATTTATATTTTCTTTGTGCAATATTCTTCTAGAGGACGATTGACTTTATGTGGCCTTGAAATACCTAATACACACATTTTCCTAACATAACTACATCATTTAGGGTGTAATAATTTATACCAGTCTATATACAATATATATAATTTTATACAGCTTCTTAGGCAGCGGGCTCGGCTTAGCGGAACAGAAAGCATTTAATATAATATTTATATTATGGTATATATAAATATTATATTAAATGCTTTCTGTTCCGCTTACATTTCGCTGTTGTTATTTTAATCAAAAATGTTACTCATGCCCTGTTTTCTGTAGTTTAGTCTATGAGTATAATGTTATCATTTCTGTGTTATTTCTGTTCAATTCGCTTACCGCTCCGCTTATCGGTCTGCCAGTCTGAGAATGCTGCTGTACGCGGTGCATTAAGTACGAACTATGAGAAGGGTTTTTGTCACAAATGTTGTTACTAATGAATGGTAGCTTTTGTGAATTAAACATAATTAATGTTAGTTGTAGTTGTGAAAAGTGTTTATACGTTTTTAGGTCGTTTTAAGAGTCAGTTTACATTCAAACAGACGTATGTAACAAGAAAATGTGTATTGCAATTTAGACTCTGAATACATTTATTTTAAGTACACATTCGAAGTAGTTAAGTGTTGAACTTTAAAGTAACCATATAGTAAATATGTAATACATCTACTTACTTTATAAAATGGTTGTCTATGAGATGATTTACATAAAAAAACTTAAATGCTACTTATTTTGTCCTCTATTTCAATAACTTCAAAGTATTTGTATATAACACAACTTGACGACATCTTAGAATTAAGTAGCGTTTGAGTGTTTAATCGTTAGATGATTGGAAATCTACAATTTATATCCTGTATCTTACTGTTAAGCTAATTTGTACTTTGAGTACTCGCAATAAGGTTTAAGATGCAAAATACAAACGTCCAAACAACAATACTAAGGCAGTGTGGATTGTTGCTAACTATTACATTATATACTATTATAGTCACAAATCTGTGTGTAATACGGTGACAATGTAATATATTTATTTTCACCCTTTGTTTACTTCATTGTAAACATAGTGGTAGGTTATTGAAAATTGGCGATTGTCGTTGAAAATTTATGTCCATAATCTAAGTACAAAAAAGTACTTGATCGAGTTTTCGGTTTTGATACACAATCCACCTAATTTCAAAATGAAGACCAACATATTTTTGTAAAAAAAAATCTGTTTAGAAGTCCTTTTTTATATTCACGTACGACGGGCCTATGCGCTCTAATGAAATTAGAGTAAGTCGTTTAATCAAAGTATTCGTCGAGATGCAGCTTTTCCAATATGATACCTGTGTCCTTTGCTAACATCCTTAATAAATGTGTGCAAATTGAGCGTTGGTTAGCAAACCTACAAAATCTGTGTTAAAATGTTTTTCTTGCCGGCCTAGATCTGTTGCATTGTCACCGTAATGTAACATTGAGCCTGTTAACAGTTCCATAAATAAAACTGTACGAATTTACAGTGTCATATCAAATAAGTTGTAATCGCTTGAGTGTTGTGTATTAGCGGCGCGCTTGCCGACCAGGTAGAGCTCATTCTATGTTGTTTCTTGAAAAAAAAGTGTCTATGGTTCGACTCGTTCGATTTTCAAACTTTCGATAGGTAGGTGCGTCACGGATAGTCGAAGTGACAGCCATCAGATTGGCGCCAAAATCAAATGTCAAAATATGGTAATGGCTACTTACATATTTATTTCAAATCACTCCCGCATGCTCTAATAACTACAGATATAAACTAATATTTGTAAAACTGTAGTAATAATTATAATTATCTAAAGTTTTTTCAGTTCGTACCTACCTACAATAAAATCAAAACTTCATCAAATTTTTCAACACATATACTTTCAGTCGAATTGTAGACTCTTTGTCATAGCATAAGGTACCTAAATGTTATAAACGTTGTGAAGACTGTTGTCTATACTATTTATTTTATAGTCTTTTCCAGTGTTCTGTGCTTTTAGTTCAATTTTGAATGATTCCTACATATAATTCGCCTAAAATTTACTGTTATAATTATTTTCATTTTCATAATTAAATTCGTATATATTAAAGTAATAGTACCTTTGCTGAAGATCGTTTACTAGTGACATTCGTGCACTTTATATCCTAAAATGAACCTAGTAATCCTGAGTAGACATGTCCTAACAGCCATTTGGGATTCATGACAAGTTATTATAGAAACATTAAAGCCATTAAAATAGTATTAGTATTTATTGATGGTTGGCCTCAAGTCGGCTTATTTCTACAAGGTATTATTCAAAATTGAACTGTAATAACAACACTAATATACGCTTCAGAGGTGTGGTAGCTAAAGGGATGATTACAGTTGACAGCTTAAGGTTGATTTTTCCGTGTAATTCGTTTTATAATGGTACTTATTAAAGCCAGGTGCAATGTTATTGTTGTATTTTTGTTTCAATCAACATCGACAAATAAAATTTGTTATAAAATAAATGTTAAAATATCTAAAGTACAGGCTTTCCTTTTCTGTTCCATACAATTCAATATTTTGATTTATGTAATTTTTATTCACTGATTGGATCGTCTTTGAAATCACTATGTAATTATAAAGACGTAAAATTTTTCATTTTCATTATTTTAAATAATGTTTAACTTATATAATGTTATATTTCACAATACATTTTTATTGATATTATATTTTTTATTTCATTACTTACTGATTTGATAATTTAATGTTATCCATTGTTAAAATAAAAATACGTTATTTTGACTAATACAAGCCAATGTCAGTTTTATATTTTATTGTTTAATGTTATTAATAATTGGTTTCAAATGATTTAATTTAAAACTGTGATGAATGTCATCTTGAGGCATTCTACAGAAATCAAATTATCAATATTATCGTCCAGAGAAACACAGCTATGTATAAATTTTTTTTTGGTATTTTATTGATTAGTAGAATTTTTTGACTTCAGAAAGTTTCTTGACTGTTTCATTTTTAATGTCATAACCTTTATATGACCTTACTATTTGTTAATATAAAAAATAAGCTATATTAATAATTTATTTCTAAGAGTTATATTTTTATTCATAATATTTTTGTAAAGATCGTTGGTGCGCAGGAGTCGATTGGACAAAGGGACCAGAGCGTTGCTTGTAGCGATACGAAGATTGTACATTGTTTTGCATCTGTTGTTTAAATGTAGTTTAAAATTATGTTGTGATCTAATCTGTTACTAATATACGTGCAATTTTACGTATACATAATATGTATATAACCGGTGGCATCATGACGTCATGATGTACAAACGCTTGTGCTTATAATAAAACTAAAAAGATATATTCCAATTTATTGAGTTGTTTTATTTACAATGTGTATCAACAATTGAGTACATCAGGCGGATGTTATACAATTTATTGGTATTTTATACCCATCGAAATGACATAATTAAGTAGATATTCTAAACACGTTTATATATTAGTAACAAATCAACAAGTAGTTACAAAACAAAAATAGGAATGAAGAAGTTAGTATTTACGTAGCGCTCTCCGAGTAAGTAACGTCAAAACGATAACATGACCATTTGACTGGAATAACTGGTATCAACTAACAGATTTGAAATATGTATTGGCTAGATTGTACTCGGTGTTGCCAACTTTGAAGTCTTACAATTACCATCGTTAAAAACCTTAAGAAAATTACTTGAAAATAGTTACTGAAAATATTTTCCAAAACATTGTTTGACCTAAGTTTACAGCGAGCGCTATTACGTTTAAGAAGATAGGCAATACGAATCAGAGGCGGTAACAAACAATGGGAAATATATGGAAATATTACATAGTAAAACCGCCAATTATATTGCCTAAAATGTTTTAACAGGTAAGTGCAATTTAAATTCGAAATTATATTTACACGAATACGTCCGATGTGTTCCTGAGTAGAGTTCTCCTTGAGGCTTGTACAAAATAAATCTATGGTAGGTTTATCTGTGAGCTCTAATGCTAAGTAATATCAATTATATATATATCTAGTGGTTGCATAAGTTCCTAACGAAAAACAATAGATTTGATTGATTCGAAAAACATGAATGCAAAACTTAGTAACTGTGGTGTATCCATAGAAATATAATTTCAATTTGCAACCATACTTTATAATTCTACTTAGAGCCCGAAAAGCTATCTTAAAGTAATACATTTAAGGTTCAAAATTTAATTCACTAAATCACGACTTTTACGATTTTTGATAAAAGGTCTATCCACATTAGAACTCATACTGCGACACAATGACAACGAGTCTTGCGACCGCACTACCGGCGAACATGCCTCGTTGGTATAAAGACATGGTCAGTTCCATTTCCACCACTTGAGGGCCTTCGAGTGAACACAGAAGAGAGATCACGCAGATGTTGTTAGAAGGACGCATGCTGGAACATTTAAGGTAGTTTGTGCAATAACCTAACAAAGTATAAACTTGCATAATTTAAGCTTAGTTTACAATATGGGAATTATTAGGAATATTCGTAGAGGAAAGTACAATTTAAGTATTACTACTTATTTGTAGTTTCCCGTATGAATATTTCTAATAATTAACAATATTATCCATAAAAGTCCATTGTTAAAAAGGGGTTACAACATGTAAACCAGACCGGACATTGATGAAATTCGACCGTGACTTTAGCCTTAGGTAATAGGGTGTCCTGCGGCACTACAGACCGAACACTTGAGGAAAATGACTGGCAGCGTATGGATGTAGACTGTCCAAAACCGGGACTCCTTCGTGTAACAAGAAATTAGATGATACCTATTTTACAAATTGTTTGTAGGTACTTACTCGAAACATCTCAAATCAGCAGGCCTGATGCCTTGTGTTGCTTGCACACTGACCATCCGCATTTCGAAGCTAACGATGGATTCACTCCACGAAGGGCCGTGCATCGTGAACAAATCCACCTGGCAATTTCAAAGGCAGACAATAGCATCATTCACATCAGGCATATAAATCCAGTGTCGCGAAGGACTTTATAAACTTACATGAAACGGACACAAAAAGCACCTAGAATCAGAACAACAATTTAAGGATTGCACAAAATGTTGTCCAAAGTGGGATTTGAACCCATAACATTTGGCGTAGTAGAAAGCAGCGTAGCTACCACTCAAACCACTAGCCCACCCGTGCAGCCAAATCCTGTTAATCCGGTGAGTTGAGAACTCCAAATTCGTTTTATTCTAATGAATACTATTTCTGCAATGATGACGTTTCAAACAATGTATTTGGTTGGTTTATACTCACACTGCCCGTGGGTAGATAAATGTTAGCTACGAATGTGATAAAGTTGTAACTGTAAGTGCTGGGCTGCCGCAGACAGGTCCAGTCACCAACTTGGCAAGAGCGCTGAATTCTTGTACAGCGACTGAAATGAAACAGCCATAAATTTGTTTGTGTGATCATAATCAAACGCTTTCGACCTTATTTAAAACCTTTAATGGAAATTAATACTCGAGACTTCAGAATCCGGTAACAAACGGGAACTCCGACTTTTTCTCCACACTGGTCAGGTAAGGAAGTACCCGTTTAGTATACCCAAAAACGAATCTATTGATGTCCCTAGGATTGCTATTTTAGTTTTCATCCTGCTCTTTTTAGATGTCAATTAGAATTAAAATTAGTAAAATTAAGCCAGCTTTATATATTTGGATTTTAGTTGTCTTATAAAGAGGCACCGAATCTCTATAAAACAGTGTTAATTCATACGAGAGCTTACTGCTTAGACTCTAGTTGGTATCCAGGGGGACAGTCGATGTGGTGACAGTGGTAGCTGCCTCGTGTGTTCTGGCACACGTTCCCTGGTGTACTGCTGCAGTGTGCCTCCCCTGTCTCGCATTCGTCGATGTCTGCACAAACCACGATAGCAAGAAATAAAATTTAATATACTTGTAGTAACACGTAAAGCAAGTCATTGCAACATTATTAAATACTTATATGTAGGCACATGTCCATCTTACAACCTACTACTTAGGAAAAGTAGGTATGAATATAACTGGTGAATAGTATTGCAAAGAAAAATAATATATGGTTCGTATTTAAATTAACAAGTACAGACACGAAAGCCGGAAAGTCAAATTAATAACATAATGATATTGTGGCGAATTCCAAATACAGCGACCACCAAAACATATCACAGCACCGAGTAACGAAGGAAACTAGAAAACTTCCAATCCTAACTCGCGCAATAGAAATTCTCGCGCCGATTAGCATATATACAACACCCCAACGTCAACCGATGGGCAGAGGCTCGCCAGGCATGATCACATCGCCTGGTCAGAGGATCTTCCCTTTGTGTTGGAGGGACATGACACACGTTCCTTCACAACATAATCCTGAGTCATACCTATACAACTCCTGCCATCTTCAGACAGCCTGTAACCTGCAGGGCAAGAACACCGGTAGCTGCCTGGCTCATTGATACACTCGCCACCGCACAGCTTACCACGCGAACGTGCCGATGAGAATTCTTCACATTCATTCACGTCCACACATGTCCTGGAAAAGAAATGTTAATAAGTAAAAGTTTTTTCTTAAAAGACATATCTCGCTTTAGTAATATACATCCTGTCTCGCGGGGAATTTAATAAATATACATGATACGAACACAAAAACACCCAGACTGAGAACAACAATTTGTGGAGCACACCAAGTGTTGTCTAATTTGGCGTGGCGACCGCTTAAACCACTAGAATCGTGCAGTCATGCAGAAGCAGCAAGAATATTAAGGTCCCAATTAAATTACTTACTAAAATATAAGGCAAATCATTATTAATTATTTACACAAGTTATTAATTATTAAAAAAAAAATACCCGTTTTTTTGCTATTTTTTAGTACCCTGTGTCACTCCTACGACTAATGCGAATCTATTAACACCACTCACATAAAAATACGACAAGCCGTTTAGGCTCTAGGGCGTGCCAAAGAAATATACATACATACACTCGAAAAACTTTAATCTCCTTGTGTCGCAGTAGGGTAGTAAAGGTACGGTTTAGCAACATTGATAGTAGTAGCAATAAGAATTTCTTATTACATAATTACTTGGAAGAAAGAAGACAAAATAAAAGATATTTTAAAAACAATCGTCCAAATTAACATTAAACAGGAATTCCAATCTGAACTAAAACTTGACTATAGAAGTAATCTACTAAAGAGTTAAAGAGCTTTGAAGTTTTTTTTTTATGTTTCGGCTATCTTACACAGCACGCCATCTATTACCAAGCTAAGCAGACTTTGTGTTATGAGTACTAGACAACTATTATAAATACATATATAATTTCTTTGGAAATACTATATATAAATATATATAGAAAACACCCAAACTCCGAAACAAATATTTGCAGATCATACAAACATTTGGGCCGACCCGGGAATCGAACCCGAGCGCTCAACACAGCATTCGCGTATGCTTCCACTGCGCCAACTATAAAAAAAAGAGGTTATCTATTTTTTTTTCTTTTTTTTGTTTGTTTTCTCATAACTGTAGACTAGCTATTTTTTTATACTTTTTTATTTGAAATCGGCTTCCCGTACCATTTTAGTTTGGTCCAGTACTTGAAGTCGGTTTTGTTTTGTTAAAATTTGTGATTATCTTATCACAGGTTGCAAAAGCTTATAAACTTACTTGTTGTCGTCATCGATCCGATAGCCCTTTCTGCAATAACACCTATAGCTGCCCCAGGTATTGGAGCACGCTTGTGAGCATACGCCAGGTGTTTCGGAACATTCATCCAAGTCCACGCAGACTTTATCGTTGGAAGGTGCGTTACGGAAGCCATCACGACACACACAGCGATACGAGCCGTAAGAATTTACGCAGTCTGCATTATATCCGCAAGGCTGTAAGGTGCATTTAAATTGGAATAGTAAAATACAAGTTTCTGGATATAATTTCAAAACCCTGCTAGTATTTATATAGAGAACAAAAGAATCCTCAGATTTATATTATCTAACGGTTTATTTTAACATGGTCAGTGGTCTGCTGTAAGTCAGTCGTAATGCACTCTAAGGGTAACAATGACAGGATATTACTTATCGAAACGATTTTTGATTATTGCGACACGTTTTGTCAGCTCTCAGAAGAGCTTGAATATCGAAGTGCTGAAAACCTATATCCGTAATTTAATGAGTAATCGAAATCGAATCGAAGTTGATCACGAATGTCTTCTTCCTAGCCTTTATTATTCCCAAGATTTGGGGTCGGCTACTAGTTCAACCGGTTTTACCTGAATATCAGTTTTTACTCGGAGCAACTGGCAGCGGACCTCCGCAACCCTGAGAGTGAACTGAATTCGAAGATTGAACTAGTTGTCAATATATTTGAGAGCACTAACTTCCCAACAATGATTGCCATAGATGTTCATGACAACCGGGACCGATGGCTTAACGTGCTCTCCGAGGCACGGGCGGGAAACACCGCCATATCCCATACCCCAGCCTGCTTTTAAGAATTTCTTGTAAGAAAAACCCAACAACAGTCCAACCCGGAAATCGAACCCGATACCTCTTGATCTGCAGTCGCTTACGCTAACCACTAGACCAAAAGTCGAAGAGCACCCAAAGTTGATCACGAATCAGGATATAAAAAATCTACAATACTGTAGCTGTAAGCGCGTTTAAAGTCATTTCGCATCGCTCCACATTCCCTAAAAAGATAAAAATCTAGGAATACCTATGTACAAAACATAAATAAATAACCAGCAATAATTTAAACAGCCTTCTACTCTTTGTGATCAGGTTAAACCTTAAGAAGATTAAGTCTACTGACGTTGCCGTGCATACACTCGTCGATGTCCTCGCACTGGTTCTGTCCGACGAGGCGGTGACCAGATGGACACTGGCAGGAGTACCCGCCGTAGAAGTTTTCACAGCGCTGCTGAGGCCCACACTCGGATACATTGCGCGCACACTCATCAATATCTGCAAGTTGGATACAAGGTGATTGTAGACTCTCGCTTGATATTCATTGGTCTTCGTAGATAGATTTTAATGATACTGATTTGTGTATGTGTATGTGTAGATGTAATTTCTAACCAAGTTACTGTATTCACTAAACATATAAATATATTTCCGTCATGTTACGATCTTTTTATAAATATCGTCCTCCATCATGTACAGAACAGGGGTCTTCCCTAAATATTTCAGCAGTAAATGATGTAAGATTTTTAATAGGTCTATTAAATACTAGATGAGCTCCGCGGTGTTACCCGCGGTACAACATCAACAACTCTCTCCATAGCACGCTAAGCGACTTTGAACTTATGGGCCAGTCGAAACGTAAGTGTCCAGTTTTCGGCTCCGTATGTCATTACGGGTAGGACGCACGCATTGAAGTCTTTAGGCACTGTGGGATCGACGATGAGAAGACCCGACGAAATTTCCCAAACGCTGCCCAACTCAGCTTGAGTGGAGCTACTAACAAACAATTACTTACTCAGAAACTTAAATTACTAAAACACCGCACACCAAGTGTATATCTTTAAGTTTTGGCACTCTCGGTAGATTCAGTGTTTGTGTTTTCTCGCATGCTTGTTAACCACTCACCGTAACATCTCTTTTGAGAGGTAAGCCTGTAACCCCACGGACATGAAGCAACCACAGCTCCAACATCTGGTAATCTAGAATAAACAGGCCTCTGAGAGTAAGGTCCTCGCTGTCCGTATTGAGCTCCCACTGTGATGACGTTACGACCTCCAGTAGATCCAGTTGTCCGTGGCGCAAGAGTGGTACTTGTGGTGGGGATAGCTAGTAAAAGAAAAAGGAAATAATAAGTTTTAGGTGTTCGTTTTTGTATCTTCTTCTTTGTCATAGATTTTCTAAATAATTTCCAAAAGCTTACGTGTCGTAGAAGTTGGTCGCTGAGCCTCACGACATCTCTGGCCGCACTCGCAGCGGAAACCTCCGTCGATATTGACACAGTCCTCCTTCGATGAACACGTAGCAACATTAGTCGCACACTCATCTATATCTGCAATGTTACAATAGTTCCATTGATAACAATGTTTTTTTCACAAAACACTCATTCCATCTGTCTGAATGTATTCATATAACTCTTCATGGAATTCTTGAGGAGTATAGACACTTCTCCGCCTATGAAAATAAACCGACAACAAGTCAACCGATCAATCAATCAAAACCAAATATGTCGTTATTCTTGCAACTCCGTATTCATGAACAAGATTAAAGTATTTGATGATTCATCTTTGTCAAATCTTGTACATTTTTAAACACATTCTAAAAAGGGAGAATGTAGAAGCTGAATATCTTACCAACACACATGTTGCGTCGAGTATCATAAGTATATCCAAGTTCGCAAGGAGGTGGTGTGTATGGATACCGGGTGTTAGGCCGCGTTGGTCTGTACGACGGCCGTCGAACTGGCACCGACACTGTACAACATTTATTTATTTATATATATATATACATAGTGATATCGCATCTTACACAAACAGGCGCCATGACACCACCGTGCGTTTTCTCGTGAATTTTAAACTTAAAATTTAAATCGCAATTTTTTCGTACTGAAACTTTATTTTTTGTAGAAATATCTGTTTTTGACAATAGGAGATACTTCCGAACATCATAAAATAGTTTTTCAAAATTATTCATCATGCCTGTTACAGGGAAATGATCCAATATATTAATGATAGCGTAACTTTCATTAATTTAAATCATATTCCTGAAATTAGATTTAGGTTGGTAAATTAAAAGTCGTATACATAGAGTAATATTTCATACCAGCAGTTGCAGATGTCGTACTAGGACTCGAGGTGGTGGTGCTGGTACTAGTGTTGGGGAGAGGAACGCAATATCCAGATGCGTCCTTCCTGAATCCGGTGATACACTCGCAGATGTAACCTCCAGGTCGATTTCTGCAGGTTTCTAAATTCCTACAGGCGTGTTGACCAGTTGCGCACTCGTCATCATCTAGAAATTACCAGAAGATAGGTGTTTAACAAGCTTAATAGTGACCATGAAATGATAATATTTTTTATCAAATTATTGAGAACATAGGTCCGTAAAAAAATTGTATGCAGCTCTTCAATGCTATCAAAGCTTGCCTGTGGTATTAGTTTTATTGTGTGGCATTATATTAGGTATAATAAGCATGGATAAAATGTCCTTATTAGTTATGTAAGTAAAACCGTAGGAGATGTAAGTAAAAACAAGAACTCCGAAACAAATATTTAAAGATCATACAAGTATTTACGACCTCAAGCACAGTAGTAGCATACGCTATCAATGGGTCACCGAGGCAGTCGAAAGAAAATAGTAGAAAAAAAATAGAGTCATTCTTTACCGACACAATTTCCTTTTTCATCTTTGATATATCCATCCAAACAATGTACTTCATCAGGATTGAAATCAACATCAATTGGATTCTCATTTTCTATTTCATTCGTTCTTCTATCGTCTGGGACTTCGGGGCTGGGTTCTAGTGAGTGGGTGGTAGGCTTAGGCTCCGATCTGGTGACTCCTGTTTCGGGTCTTACTGGATCCAATCTCCTAGGATAGTCAGGTCTACGAGGGTATTCTGGTCTTCGTCTAGGAGTGGTGGTTATTTCTGTTGTGGTAGGAATTACAGGTCTAGGTCTGGTGGGATAGTAGGGATAGTAAGGGTACTCAGGTCGGGTAGGTCTCGGTGTTGTTGTCGTGGTAGTTGTAGTAGAAGTAGTTGTAGTGGGGGCAGGGGTAGTTGTTGAAGTTGTTGTTGTTGGTTTAGGTGTTGTCGTGGTAGTAGTAGTGGTGGTTGAAGTGGTAGTAGGTTTGGATGTTGTGGTGCTAGATGTAGTTGGCTTAGTTGGAAAGGTATCAGGATAATTCCCATCTGGATTTGAAGTCTCTTCCCTGTGAATATAATTTTAAGGTTTTTCATAAAAATATAAGGCAGAATATAAGTTAAAAACTGTGGGATATTTATACTCACTCGGAGTCATAGTATTCGTATTCGTACAATGGTGGTGAAGTGGTTGTCGTTGTGGTGGAGGTACTGCTTGTGGTAGTGGGAGCATGACGCGTGCACGTGAATGAGCCCAGTAAGTTTTGGCAATACTGGCCCGGGCCACAGTTGTCAAGCTTTAGAGCGCATTCGTCTACATCTGAAGATGAACGTATAAAAGAATTATGTTAAAAAGTTTACATAAATATGACTATAATTGCAGCCGTACTGCAATAGAGTAATGATGATGAAAATAACTCATTGTTAACAAAAGAATAAATTACTTCTGTATGCATTTAAAAAAGGGAATTTTATATTTAACAAAAAAACATACTTACCCTCACAAGATCCGGACACGAAATTAAGCTCGAAGCCATTTTTGCAGCGACATTCGTGACCACCGAAGGTGTTAATGCAGTTTTGGAACTGGTCACAGAGATGACTTCCCTCTCGGCACTCGTCGATATCTGTATGCACATAACAAAAATAGTACGCCAACTAATTTTCTAAGGTGATCATTTACTAACTATTGCCCGCGGTTTCGCTCGCTTAAAATTGTATCTTATTTCGTGTTTCTAACAACGAAGTTTTATATCTGTCCATCCCTTATTTTGCACCCTTCAGAATGAAAATTGCAAAAAATCTTTTCTTAGGTAGCCCCAGCAGTTTAGGCTCTGCGTTGATGGATCAGTCAAACAGAGCAAGAAATGTTTATGTACAGATTTATTATGAGACAAAAAATATAAGATATAAATAATTTCTTCACATACCTTCACATATTACTCCACCTGGACGGAGTCTAGTTCCTTCTTGACAGATCTTAGACGCGAGTCTACAAAAATTTTTTAGATAAAATTCAGGTATTATTAATTAGGGTGATAAGGGTCAAATGTCCAGTTGTGAAGAATAAAATATGTGCATGACGAACGTATAAATTATTAACATGTTTGACTTTTATAACAATTATAAGAGAATTAATAATTTAAACACCAATATCAGTTAAGAAAACATTCATCCCAATCTAAGTCTATTACATATATAGGTCACTGTATGATTGTAAAAAGCGTTAGATTATAATCCACCTAGCGAGATTGTAAACTGTCGAAAGATAGTCAACTGTGATATACAGCTTACAATTTAATGTAATATTTTTCGTTTGATTGTACTGTATCGGAGTCATCATCATCATAGTAGGAAGGTAGGTAGTAGGCATGGCCCGTTTAGTTTAGTTTTTGATTAACCACAATTTCGTTTAACTGCCAGAACAATTTTGATGTAACCCAATTCTAAAGCTGGGAGGTATTTTCAACAACAACGTATAATCAATTAACATTTACAAAAATACTTTAAATTAGGTAATAAACGAATTAACAAACAAATATGTCAGTGCGCTACATATGCAATCAGCGCGCGAGATGCGATCCGTCGCATACCATATCATAATTTGATGGTTTCACTTCGTTAAATTATAATATAACGTATATATATGTATATTATATATAGTGTACATAAGTGTAAAAATGAGACGTTATATTGCAAGCAGTATTTTCCAGTTCACAATCTTTTGACAGTTTATAATCTAGCAAAATAGATCAATACCATACAATCTAAAGATTTTGAGAATCTGACGGTAACATATATACGTCCATTGGATGCAGGAGCAATGTGATTTAAAGTATTTTAGAAATTCTACTCCATTTTGTGTATGTATGTATATGTCACACTCGTTTTGGGTTTTATATCAGAACATAACTTACTTCGGTAGAGTGCTAATCTTCGATTTACAGTCGTAGGCTCCTGGCAGATTAATGCACACCTCTGATTTCTGGCACACCTCGGAACTTTCTTCACATTCATCAATATCTATCAAAATAACATTAATTTATTATTTGCCTTGTCGACTTACTCTTCTTTTCTTTTGTTTTAGAAACAGAACATTATAAGTATTCGACAGGCCATGCAATCCTCCTGTCAATCAATAAATATGTTCCAAGTGAACATAAAATGTAGGGCAGTATATTCTATTGACTAGTGGCAGATGCCAGGTATTTCCCAAAAAACTTAATTGACACCAATGTAAGAGCTATAAAATATGTACTGTTTTAAGTACCTTCACATATTCCAGTTGCAGCATTCACTTTGAAGCCTGGAGTACACCACTTGGAGACATGGTCCTGACAGAAGAAGTTGCCGTGAGTGTTAATGCAGTGTTGCGATAGGGGCTGGCAGTCATCCAATTTCTCTTTACATTCGTCAATGTCTGGCGACAAAAACATTTCATGAAAAAAAATACAAACAGCTGCTTAAGTATTCGTCCGATTTCGGAGCAGTTCGTCGAGCGAGCTTCGTACTATCTACACGCATTCGTCTAATGGCACGCACACAAACACTGTGCCGAAGTCTGCCGAACTGAAACGACGTTAGACGATGCACGCCTTTCAACGCCGCACCGTTATGCAGGTCGGAGTGGGTGGTGTTAGGTTTATATTCGTTACGTAATTTCTTGATTCAGTCGCCGAGCTAAAAGCTATGCAGTAGCTTAAAAAGTTTTATTAGATTAATTATGAGAATCATCAGTGCTACAAAAAATTCTAAAGCTGAAAATTAAGTTTTCTTTTGTCGAACGCAGTAATCTCATATGATTTTTTGAAGTTAGGTTATAAGGCCTTATATCACGATACAATCTTAAGTAACAGAGCAGTTAGCTAAAGACGGTATGCTACGTACCCATAGTGAGAGGCTATTTCATCAAATAGGTATCACAGCAGTATATTATGGGCTTTTAAACCACTAATTGTAGACAGAAGAACAACGAATTATAAATTAAGATCGATAGAAGAAAAAGTCAATTTTGATTAAGCAAGTATATTAATATACGAGCTGACCCGGCTAACTTTTTACCACCATATTTTTCTTTCGTAAATATATTTCGTAGTCGCGGAATAAAAATTATTTTTTCTGGTTATCTTGTTTTTTTTTGTATACAAACCTTGTCTTAACAATAAAGAACACATAGAAAAAAGAATTATCTAATTAGGTGCCGTCTATCGGAAGCTATGCGTGTAAATACATTTTAGCGATTTATTTTTATTTATATTGATACAGATTTTTCAATCATGGGCGTCTGTGACATACACATTAAACACAGCCGTTTTTACACATAATAGTCCTACTGTGCTAGTTTATACGACTTACCCAAACACTCGTCATTAGGTCCAGACCTGAATCCAGGTGGACAGATGTCGTTCCTCGGTGCTGTGGTAGTACTGGCACTTGATTCAGTAACAGCCCCAGGGACATTTTCCGTGAACGGCTTACCAAGTTTACCTCCACATTTGTAAGCGCCGATGGTATTCACACAAAGATACTTTGGACAAGGCGGCCTAGGGAGCTGGCATTCGTTGATATCTGAAAATAGTGACATATTTGCATTATTTATAAAGATAGACAAGTTAAATGTCGTTTTTTTTTAGACATTTCACACACAGCGCCATCTAGTCCCAAACTAAGCAGATCTAGTATTATGGGTACTAGACAGCTGATACATAAATTATTTTTTTTTTGTAAATACATACACATAATACATAGAAATCACTCAAACTGAACAAACAAATATTTCCAGATGATACAAACATTTGGTCCGACCCGGGAATCAAATCCGAGACCTCAGGCACAGCAGTCGCTTACGCTACCGCTGCGCCACCGAGGCAGTCAAATGTTTATTTGTGGTAGTGTAAAATAATCTTATATTTACATCTTCTTCAGTTCGATTAAGTACTATTAAAACACAGTCTGAGCATTGCGATACTGGCATAACAGCACTTAATAATCACTTAGTTTTTAGACTATGTATACCACGTGTTCATGTATTCTCTTACCATGACCCAACTGCTTACCTGTCCCCTACGACCTACGTGATTAAAACTTCCATCACCATCGTTATTAATAACCTAACCCTACTCATAGTCTTTGATATATAATCAAATACAAGGATCTGACAATTGCATTGCATCTAAAAAATTTAGACGAAAAAATTGAGTATCAATTTCTGTTTCCAAATACATTGATCGTAAGATATATATAATACGTCGATATTGACTTACCATCACAGACTTGGTTAATAACGTTTCTCTTGAATCCAGGAGGGCAAGTGAGTCCTACTTCCCTTTTCCTGATCGGTACACATTTGAATGCACCTATTACATTATGACACACTGTATTCTCTGCGGTACATAAGTCCTCTGTCAGTTCAAAGCATTCATTTATATCTGAAAAAGAATATGTGTATCGGTTTTCATGACTCTCGATAGTTATATACTTAGCATATCATACCTTTTAACATACCAAAAACTACTAGGGTGGTCTGCAAAGTTTCTGATATTAACGTGAAGAGAACAACACTTGTTAGTAAAAACTAGTAAATATAATAGTGCATCTTTTTATTTGCTATGTAAAAATAAACTTATGACTACCACTACTAAATCTTCGTTTGATCGGTAAATTTTCAGACGACACACGCACTCATACATATGGAGAAAGTAAAGGTCAGACATTGAAAGCAAGAAAGGAACTCCGAAAATTTTAAGACATATCTAACGAATACGTTGAATCAAAATTGTGTATTCATAAGACCGCGTGTGTTACTTTGAAACAGGTTTCTGCTAATGTTACCTTTGCAAGTCTTTTTATCATCTTGAAGCCTGTACCCTGACTCGCAATAGCATCTGATCACACCGTCATTGTCATCACATAATTGTTGACACGAGTCGGGTTTGCATTTCAACTTCTCTGTAGTGCTCGCAACCTGAGTGGAAGTTGATGTAGTCAATTGAGTTGAAGTCTCTGGTCTCCTCGTCGTGGTCGTAGTCCTTCTTCTCTTCTTCCTTCTGGTACTGGTTTCTGGTCTCTTAGTAGTTATTGGCTCTGGTTTTTTAGTGGTGGTTGTCTCTTCTAATTTTGTAGCCGCCTCCTAAAGTAAAAGGTAATTGTATTCTGACAGACTTAAGTGCAGGTTCTCCTCAACTTTTCGAAAAGGCAAAAGCTAGTGCTTAAAATAAATCTGTTGTATCTAGAAATTTCTCTAAATAAAATTAAGCAGGAACATAAAGAAAAGGTGGCGGTTTTTAGATAACTATTTGCAAAAGTTAATTCATGTAGTTTTTAGAAAAGATGAAATATCTGCAAACAAAAATTTAAGTGGTTTATCAAGAGAAGTAGCTGGAAGCTGTATGATATACGCTACAGATATCGGGTAGGGATCTAACTGTTAGATAAATACTAAATTGATTTGTTCACTCGATTTTGACATTATTTTACGTTTTTTTATCTAGAAACATTGTTATAATATACTACTAAGTACTGTTAGTTTTGGAATCGTTATGCGAACATAACCAAATTAAGTGTTGTAGCTTTTCTTTGGGTGTAACAAAACATTTTTTTGTTTTCTATACCCGTGTGCTGTATAGGTACCACACCTCGATTCCAAATATAAGAATAAAAATGAAAGATTTTACAGAGAGATCGTATTGAATTCTGGCAAATATTTCCAACGGCATGAATCCAGTTTACCATACAACACTGATGGAAGGCGTTATTCCTAAGAGCAGTGTGAAGAGACGCATCAACACCTGAAGGTGATCCACACGACTCACTCCCCGCAGATTCACCGGTCCATTTGCCGATTGAACATTCCTCGCAACAGAGCTGTTGAAACCACATTGTTTTATCAATACAAACAATTTTACAAAAGTCAGATTAACATAAAAGAAAACATTTGTAAACAAAAACACAATGATGAAGAAGCATATCTGTTCCGTTACCGTAAAACATAGATCGTAATTTTTAATGCAAGTATAATTAAAGTCAAAAAGCAATATAGATAAAAAAGACTAATTGAATTGATTTCGATTGTCATATAAGCACATGAGGCGCTCATAGCCCAGTTGCACTCGGTGTTTAGAAACAATCACCGAGGGTAAGCAACGACGGCGCGGTCAGTACCTGGATGGGTGACCGCTAGTGGCATGTTACCATGAGCGTCTCCGTGATTCGGAGGTCACGTTAAGCAGTCGGTCCCGGTTGTTATCATAGGATGGCGGTCGTGAAGCTTAGTTGGAGGCCTTTGGGCGGCTTGAAAACATCCGACGGTAAGATTACGTAGCCACAACGTTGTCTTGGCAGTCCCCAACCCGCACTTGGCCAGCGTGGGGACGTATGGCCTTAACCCTCTCTTGAGAGGAGACCCGAGCCCAGCAGTGGGACGTTATGGGTGGTTAATAATAATAATAAATAATAATAATAATAAAGCACCGTCGTGTCAGTGACCTGTGAGCGTAATAAACATTCATACTTTCTAAGTGTATTTAAGTAAGTCTATGTCTTCAGAAGGACATGATAGGGTGTGAAACTGGTTGAGCAATACTAACAAGTAGCGAGTATTTTTCTAAATTTGTTCTGCATTGGGTTTATTTGAGTAACGGGCGGGAGTAGCGAAGCAGCCTCGGAGGAACGTTGATATCTATCCTACTGAAAAGATCCGGATAACCTACAGCATTATTAAGCAATTTATGTACCTAAGAATATCACATCAGAGATGGTTCGGCGTGACTTTAGGCCAATAAGTTTAAAATAAAATAGTCTATTTTCATAGGACCTACAATTCCCCGGCTTTAGACGAAAAACTAGGTTCCAAAGAAATCTGTTCTGGATGTTTCCGATTCTATCGATATGCATTTGTTATAAGGTATTCCAAACTGTACTACAGTAATATAACAGGCTTTGTTCATAACTATGGCACAATTGCAAACGGAGTGGATGGTTTCTTCAATTCTTTTGATGATGGAAATATGAATCCATGAGACCGATATACAGAAATTAATATTATTTAAATATTCTGTGAAACTGACTTTACTGTTCAAGAAAATGCCGAAATCCCGGATTACTCTGACTTCGGTTAGAGTTTTATCTTGGATTATATATAAATACTGAATGCTATTGCGATGTCTAGTTAATTTGATATGGTAACATTTAGAACTGTTTAAATATATTTTGTTACTGATACGCCACTGAGAGAAACTATCTATATCCTCCTGTAATACACGTGTGTCGGATTCATTCAAAATTGAGCGTGTAAGTTTTAAATCGACTGCAAAAAGGAAACAAAAATAAAGCTACCTAAAATATAATGTTCTTCAAGCCGATTTCGGCCACGGCGGCCAGTTACAACGGAAACTAACAAACTACGCAGGATATATTATAGTGCACAAGTTTGTGCGTAAACAAGTACACTCTTTGTTCCCTCTTTCTCATAATCCGATGGGATGGTTAACCAGATAGATCAGGCGTAGGACCGACAGCTTTACGTGCTCTCCGAAGAACGGGAGTCAGACCCCGACTTCCAAACTCCAGCTGTTATTAAGTAATTCTATAATCAGAAAAACTCAATAACACTTTTGGCCCGAGCTGGGGTTCAAACCCTAGACCTCTTGACTTAATATATGCTAAGGTTTTAAATATATTTTCTTGCGGTAGTAAGACACATTCTTCCAACAGTAAGTTCTTAGGCAAGAACCTAACATAAAGCCCAACTAGAGCCTGTTCCAATGTATTTCATTCCTTTCTCAGCTTGGTGTAATATGATCATCATAAACAGCTTTGCTCCACTATTGGACGTAAGTCACTTTCGAAAGGAGCCTTAATATAGTGTGAACGATTTTGAGTCAATTTGATATAAGATGGATTTACAACATTAACACTTACCTTTTCCATATCGGAATGTAATATTCTGCATCCTTTAGTAGCAAACGACTTGACTCCCGCTGCACAACTGTCCTTTAGTCTGAAATAAAAAACATTTCGATTATTTTTGCTCACACTTGTCGAGAAACGAATGGCCTATCCCTCCAACATAAAGGGAGGATCCTCCAACTCCAACCACAAACAACGTTGATGTTGGGAAGTTGTATATATGTTAATCGGTGCGAGAACGTCTATTGCGCGATGCAGGTTTGGTAGCTTCTTCGTACACTAAGTTACTCCGTAGTTCAGTGTATCTTCGGTAGATGACGTTGTCATATGTTTATGTTGCCGCTATAGATGGAGTCGCCATACATTTTTAACAATTGGTTTCTAAAAGTAAGTTAAATTTCCAACTTGTTTTGATACGCGGTCTATATACTAACCGGAACTGTTGCTCGCAGCAGGTCTTGATGGCAGCAACGCATATCTCCCTATCTTCTGGGTTATAATCATCTGGTGGTGTTTCACTGGCACACTCTGATGCCGATAAAGATTTTGGGGAAAATACTTCTGTAGCGAGCGCACAGCATGCCTCTGATATTTCTTGTTCACTTGATGTGAGAGCTGTAACGTAGAGAATACATTAAATCCTGACTAATTTTGAACGTACTACTTTTATTTTTAGTTTCTTTTATCTGTTAAATGCTTGTTTTCGTAGATTACTAGCTTTTACTTGCAGAACCGCCTGAGTCTATTCTGGTTATCGCGGTAAAGAGTAGCTTGTGTCCTTTCTCAAGAATCAAGGAATCTCTTTTTCATTGATTGATTGGATCTCATTGAAAACGGTCGAATTTATAATATTAGTATAGAGGAATGGATGATACTAGTAATCAGTTCAATGCCTTTTTAACATTTTTCTTCTCTTTTATGGAATATAATCTTTTGGTTTTGTTCTGTGTGGTTAATATTTTCTCTCTATCCACCACGAGATTGTATGTTTGTTACGCTTTCATGTTAAAAAAGTAAACTAATTTCGAAAATTCAAAAATGGAATGCTACGTTATCTCCGATTAACATAATCTGATATTTTCATTTTTTGCATATATTCAAAACTCCAAATTGTATACAAACGGATGATAGCAAGCAAGACAATATATGTTGTAGTAAGTTTGTTCCATTGACTTAAACGGCATCTCTAGGTAGAAATAAATTCTACTAAAATAATCTCCTTTTTATGTATCTATCTGTCCTCTCCTATCCCATATACTTTTTCTGTGACATGAAGTTTTGCATATATGATGTCAGAGGTACGAAAAAGAGGTTCTTGAAATAAGAAACAGAGATATTGTGTCCGTAATACGCAAAAGATTTCGCTTGATCAAACACATTAAACATTACTTTTATTCGCAAGCAATAAAATGTTTTACATAGGTACGTAAAATGCATTAGTAATTATTGATGCTTTATGCTCAAGAAGAGTGTACCATTAATTAAAAGGAAAGGTTTTTATTATTGTCCATGGCCATTGTTTAAGGTGTCAGTGGCTTCAAAACTAGTTTCAAAGTTAAATTAATTTCAGGGGTTCACTTTTATGTTTTTTCAAAAAACGGTCCCCATTAATTTCATCACGACGAAGACTTGAGACTCAACTTAAGATTTAAAGACTATTAAAACTTGGCATTGGCAGAAATAACTGATCCGGCTGGTTGTCATTTTATCGAAAGAAGAATAACTTTTTTTACTATTGCTTGTTGACATATTTCTATAAATCTTTATGTTACATAGATATCTTTATAATAACACAATATAGTGAAATAAATACTTTTTAAAATTTAGTATCGACAACTTTAAAAACAGAACAGGTTCTTATGAAACTTTTTTATTATTTTATTTATTTATTTATTACTTTATGCACAATTACATGCATCGGCGGACTTAATGCCTAAGGCATTCTCTGCCAGTCGACCGATTGAGCGATGCAGAGATAAAGTGAGGTAGGTGCACCTAAAAGAAATTATAGCTATAGTGGTAGATTTATATATATATATATGGTTTTCATGAATACTATAATAAGTTTAAAGTAGCATAAATATATACACACATACACATACACATATACACATACACATATATACTTACACACATTATACATATATATAACAAATATATACAGTAATACATACTTAGACATACATATATATTTATTCCTAAAGGATACAAATTTATTATCCGATGACTAACTAAGACCCTGCTGACTCCGCCAGTTCAGCCAGTAAAAGCTCCTTTATCTTGGACTTAAAAGTATAACGGTTTC